>JAEAOA010000314.1:135000-602500 GCA_016746295.1 Potamilus streckersoni
GACTGGCAAGCAGGTTTGTCTTTTATACTGAATACTTCTTTTTGGAATTAAACATCAAATTTGTGCTTTTTGTTATGTAAATTGGTATGTGGTTCAGATAAATAGGGAAGTATATTCAGACTGCAGGGCTTGTTATTAATCCAATTAAGAGTGTCAGTCAGTGGATAGATGATTTGGGGGTCAAAACCCATTAACAGTATATCACAAAGTAAGATATGATTCCACACCGCTTGGTATTTCCAACTCTTCTAGCTTGTCCTATTTTTGTATCCTAAAATTTTATCAGTAAAATCTGATGACAATTTGTGACATGAAATAACATATCTGTATTAAAATATACACAATGAGTGCAAGTGAGACCCCCACAACGCCACTCAATGTTGACTATCTTATGTCTTTTTTGCGATGGCTACTTTCCAGAATGTGGAAAAAGCTAAACATGTCAAAACAGCAAACACTCATATCTATACATAAGCATGAACATGACATAAATCTGATCAGGCAATACAGTCTTTCTTTTCAGCATTACCTATCAAAAGTCTTTCTACATGACTCATCAGGCAGAAGTAGCCAATTGTATCACTGGCTGAATAAGCCTTGAAAGTAATAACACAAACTAAAATGTTTACCTTGGTTATTTCTGAGTTTGTCAGGAAAGAAATGTATACATATTTCCAGAGATTCATGCGATGATTGTCCAAGAGTGCATAGGTGTCTTAAAGTCTGTTTAGTTTATATGTGTAGCTTATTCAGTATTCTGATGATTGAGTTGCAAAAATCAAATGAGACAACAGTCAAATTGATTAATCCTTTCCCTCATAGAGTGTTTAGCTTTTTAGCCCTTTGATATACATGTAGCAAAGTTACACAGTGCAGTCCGCTACACATAGGCCTGTTAAGCAGTGAAGTATATGTTATGTTTAACTGCAATTTTAACCATTTTACGTTTTTGGTGTACATATGTATGGAAAGATTTAAGAATAAAATATGGTTGTTATAGCTTTATAATTATTTTTAAACAAAAGAATTTTGTATGTACTTTAAAATCTTGAGACAACTCGTTCACTATCAAATCAATCAAGCTGCATGATAAATGGCAGCGGCAAAGTTCCATACTCAAAATTTACAAGTTATTTGTCTGCGTCTCCATCACAAAATCAGTGTAATTTGATAATTTATAAAAACTAAGGGCTTCCTACCTCAGTCTCAGAGCCTTTACCTAAGTTATTGAAGCTTTCATAGTTGAGATTCTACTGGTTAAATACTGAATGATACCAGAGACTGCCATTTTGTCGAATGGAGAATACGACCCAGTTACGACCTATTTACTTTAAATAACAGATTGCAACCAGAGCATCAACAGTGACCATGTGATCTGACGTAATGGTCATTCTCACCAATGAATGTAGTATCTAATAGAGGGTTTTCCCCGAAGGTGGCGCTAAGAAAACTCACTCAAAATATCTGTTATTTACAGTGTTGCCGAAAGGCACTTAGCGTGACATCAGGTAATTGCCAAAAGGCGCTTAGCATAACATGGGGTAATTGCCAAAAGGCGCTTATGTTAGGTAAAGGGTTAAAGTGGTGGAGTCTAATTTGTTTGCCCTGCTTGTGTATATTTATAGTACCGATAAAATTATTTCATGTTGTCACAATTTTTTTGTATTTGATGCATTGTCAGGCTTCTTTGGTAATATGTAGTGAAGGAGAAAAGGAGGCACACAGGCATCTTCTCTCTGCATGCAGGCTTGAAACATCCATTGCTTAGCTAATTCAGAAGGAATATTCATCAACTTTGCCAAATTATTGGCAGGAAAAACATTTAGAGGACAGTGAAGGTGGTCTTTACAGAATGTGTCACTACACTAATCCATAGCAGGTTCATTGTTCCATCTTTGGTAGATTTGTTAGCCATCAAGCTAAATGATAAGTTCCCTTTCTTTACGTTTCTTCAGCCCCCAACCAGATGGTAGTGGACACTTTAAGCCTGAAGTGGGATTGTCTATTTGCTTACACCATCCCATACTTCATGATGATCTAACAGGTCTTTCACAAAGTAAGGCACTCCATGGCTCAGCTGATTCTGATGGACTGTCCAGGGACCACCTGTTGCAGCATCTGTTCTCTTGTACACTACAGCACACAGCTTCTCTTCCTTTATGCATGGGTCATATCAAATAATCTCTCCTCAAAGAAAAGTATTTAAAATTGCCAAGTGCATCATTCAGTCCAAGAGGAGCTCAACATCTCTGGTATATGATGCCAAATCTTTCATGATTGGTGTAGTAGAAAACTTGTCAATTCTGACTGTCCTTTTATTAGTGCAGTGGCTGGTTTTCTTTTCTTTTTTTCAAATAGAAATAATAATTGGTTTCTACTATTAAGAGGTTTTGAACAGTTGTTTCCAACACTCCCAAATCTTTAAAAGGTCTTAATATTGGGATGGTTTTCATACACCACTGTCTCAGTCTCTAATGCCTAAGTAAAATCTCATGTCTTGTGGTTTGTAAATAACCATCCCTTGTGAAGCTTCCTATGAGAACCTTACTCTCAAAATGGTTAGATTTTGCTTACTTTAGTGTCTAAGATTGGGTGAGCTGCGTGTCAGTTATTTGATAAGCATAAATACAATTAAAGGTTATTAAATGCAATATCTGTTCTACAGGTATGCTTCTATTCATTCTTGTTATACTAAAAACCTCAGATAAATTGTTGCATTATTGAAAGCATGTCTTTTTTTTTTTGTTACAGACAACTATGAAACTGCAGATGCAAAGAAGTTCTTTGATGAAAATTATTCTCATATCTACTATGTTTTCTATGACAACTTTGTGAATGTTGAAGCTGATCTAAAACAGCGAGGTAAGAATCTTTTGCTGCATCTGTTTGAACTGATGATAAAATTTCTTTGAAAAAGCTTAAATTCAGACTTTTTTACGAAGCTCTTGTTAACTTGTGAACAGCAAGTTCTCGTTATCAGAAAACAAATTTTACATCTTGAATTGGTCCAATTTAAAGATTCTCAATTTAGTTACTTAAGCTGCAGCCAGTTTTGGTCAAATGGTAGCATATATAACCTTTTTCTACAGTTGTATATAGGTTAGAACTGTTGAGCTTTATAAGTACATGCAGAGATGGTTCTGGCTTATAAAAAGTTGTTGGCAAACAATCGCTAACATCAATATTTTGTCGCCAATATTTAAACAAAAAGAGTCGCCAGAATAAATAGTCAATATTTTTCTAAGTCTGTTAATGTAATAGGCAATGAAAATTGAAAACCACAGGATAGTTATTACTTTATTGACAACAAGAAGTACAGCTATAATATTATAAAATAAATCATTACATGATGTCTATTTTACATCTGAAAAAAAGCATTATCAAAGGTAAAAGTATCAACTTTGCTGATATCTACAGCGTCTAGCTCATTTTTTTTTTTAATGACCTTCCTCCAAATTGTATGGTTAGCTTCACAAAGTACGTCTCACTGAATGCTGTAGGGTTTTTCTTGACATGTAAACTTGGATCTCCATTTCCCCACCAATGAAACTTAGAGTCAACAGCTGGCATAAATGTACCGTATATATAGGCATTAGTGACCATTTTATCAATTCGGAAAAAAATATTGTTATTCACCGAGTCAACATTGTTATATGCATATACTAGTTAAGGTGACCCAACAAAAAGCACTCTGCGAAAGATGTAAATGACAAAAAGGTCACTTTTAAAATAGTTTTCTGAGTACTTAGCCTATGGAATGAGAATAATGATCTTGGCTTTGGATTATTGAATACCACAAACATTGTTTACTTTAACTTAATTTATACCTGCACGTTTTTGTCGCGCGCACATTCTTTTGTCAAGGTGGTTTAGCACTGCGCTCATGTCTGCAAGCTTTTGTCCGTGCGCTTTTGTTGCGGAGCCATTAGTTAACAATACAGAATTATGGTGGGATATAAAATGAAAATAATTATTATATGTATGGTAGGTAGAGACAAAATTTTAACAAACAAATGCATACCCTTTTTAGGCAATATTAGTTTTCACCGAAAAGGGCCAGGTTTATTTGTCAAATTCTAATGCTTCACACACTGTGTAACAGGCGGTGTCTTTGAATTATGACGAAGAGGTTCAAGTGTAACCTTTAACTGTGGTATAAAATATGAAATGGGGGCATGTTGGGAGGGAAAGGCAAATAATGCACTCCACTGGGAGAAATGGCAGGTCGTTTTTTGAAAATTTAACATGTATTGGACCTGTGAAAAATGGAGAATATTAGTGAAAATGATGCTTAAATATAAAAACTTCACGATGGCAGGTTCCAGTCTGCGTATTTTTAGATTCAATCTTTTTGTGTTGATATATCTTGTTGAATAGTTTAAGTCTCTGCAGATATAACAGGATTGATGGCAAAAGTAAAAGATCAATGAGCAGGACTGCAAAGAATAACATCATGATCAGCGACTGTGTTGTCCGATGAATTTGCATTAAATTCAGATGCTGTTAATTTTGTTAATTTCTTAGGCCGAGATGATGAACATGCAACATCTGACTTGCAATTACCCATGATAATGTTGCACTAATAGTATATAATTCTGATAGATTTTTTTCCATTTGCTTGGTATTTATACACTGCAATCGTTACTTCAAAGGAAATCAATTATCTCCTGAGCGTCGGCAAAACTATGTATTGGTATATTTAAGAAAAAAAACAAAGGGGAAGGATTAGCCATTGTTCAATTACTTCTAGCTGTTCAGGTCTTCATAAGTCTGTATATTGTAGGTATAGCCTGTTAAAATGATTGAGTTATCATAGCATACAGTACATAGGCCAGATGTCATCATTAGCTGATTATGATGTAACATTGCACAGTGCAGACTGGTTGGTCAATACAAATACAGGATTTGTTTTTGTGGGAATATAGGTCAGTGTATAAGTCTGAATATACATCTGGGACTTCCTTTACTTGTCCCATTGAATTTCTCCACTCCAAATCCATGATTGTATGTACAGGTTAAACTGCCAAAAAGGCTGTTGCCAAAAAAATCGCTAACTGGTATTTTTTGTTGCCAATAAGGAAAAATAATTGCAGTTTGCGACATTGGCAAAGCCCAGGATGATCCCTGACATGTATATGATGAACACTTTATTTAGCTTCCTTAAAATTTAACAAATCATGATAAGAGACCACAACTGATAACTGATGCAAAAAGTCCTAATGACTTGTTTCATTTTTGGATGCAACTTTCTTCAGATTTTCGCTTGATAATTTGCACATTTTGTTTTAACTGCTTTGTGACATCTTCACATCTCAGCTTGCTGTTTACTATGCTCATAACATGCAATATCCCATCCGGTCATCAAAATTTTGGAATACAATTTAGTGTCATAGAATCAGATGTATGTAAACTAGAGGAACCCTGTTAAATCTGCTGAGGTTTTAATAGTTTATATAAGTGTATTATAAATATTTTAATTCAGATTATATAAAGTAATTTATATCTTTCAGTTAACAAATCTCACAGAGAAGAATTGGATCATATACTACAAATCTTTGAGGTATGTGCATAATTATTCATTGTCTTGCTTTGAATGTTGAGACCAGTATATAATCCATGATACATAATTGGATGGGATAGGGAATTACTACCCAAGGGTCAGAATAGTAGGTAGGAACAAGGCTTTGATGAGTTTTCCCACAATTCTGGTCCCAAGGGTGAGGTTGTACTATTCCACACCAATGCAGATGGCAGATTATTTTCTTTAGTTTCTAATCAAGACAGGAGAGGCTGTATGGATCTAGCTTTAAAACCCTAAGATTACCTTATTAGACACAATAAAAAAAAGTTAGTTTGCATGAAAGAATTAGGTAAGCATGAAAAGATCAATTTTACAAAAAGAACTTTTTCTTGTAAACCAGAAAATATGTTCTTTCAATAATTATGACTGATACTGTCACAATGGAAACATTGCAGATGTCCACTTTTGTCCTTTGTATGTTTTGTACAGGGTCACCAAGTACGCTTTTCTGGGATGTTCTGCCTGGCTTTCTCACATGGGCAAACTGTATCACACATAACTAGGAATGGGAGAAATGGGTATCACCTTAGAGGTATCTATGACAACAGTACTATGGTGCATTGAGGTCTTTTTGAAATATTTTATCTTTTTGAAATATTTTAAATGGGGCACAAGTGATGGCATTAGAAATTTGTGCATGTAAAAATGTCAAATTGTTTGTTGTTTCTCAAATATTTTGTTAGTCCTTATGAAGACAAAATATTTTAACCTTGACTAATTCAATAGCAACTGTTTTACTTGGCTACATTGATTCTTTTGATCCTTTGCTAAATTCGTAGAAATTTCTCTCCCAAGGTTAATATTGTAAAGGGTATGGCTTTTTGTAGGCTGGGAAAGATTAATTTACAAATTGGAAACAATTTGCATTTCTTTGCCACTGGAAATAGGAAGAAATCTAAGTTCACAAGTATCCTACATAAGATGTTGTATCAGAAGAAGTTCAAGTGAAAGTTTGTGCATTGATACGATAGGAGTTCCATTCATGCCTATAAAAAAACAAATTTGTGGCACCAGTGCCAACAGTGTTAAGATATTGTGCTGAAAAAAGTATAAAGTTTTTTCTGTGTCTATATTGAATTGAAACATTTGGATGATATAGCTTTGTGGTTAAAGTTTATACAAAAGATGGATGTACTGCCCATGAAAATAGAATGCTGGTGGCATCATTGTAAACAATGTTCATGTGCTGTATTTAAGTTTTGGAAAGTTACACGACTTCTATATCAGTTGCTGTATTAAAAAAATCTTTGATATAATGTCACTGTTATACTAATATTTCTTGTGTTGCAAACATTGGCAAAGATCTATCAGAAGACCATGTCTGTAGAAAAAAAATCTACTCATTGAATCAAACTAGAACAGATTTTTATTCACCCAGAATAAACTTTTACTCGGAGATATTAGAAATATAACAGCTGATGATGTTACCAAGATTTGATAATGCAAATAGTTGTCTTTTGTAATGCTTATTACAATTTGCAACCATTTGTCAGTAATTACAAATTGAGACCAATCTGTTCTCCATCAGGTAAGCATTTAAAATTTGTATTTAAGATTGTGAAGTGTTTGTATGAGCCTGATCAGAGCAAATTGGAAACTAATTTTGTGTAGAAAGCATAGACTTTCACTCTACAAAGTAACAAATATTCTCAGCATAAGATACTTTACATTAAAGAGAAGACTAGTCAGTCCTGAACCAGCATTAACCATTTCATGTTGGATGAGTGCATGTTTAGGTGTTGTATTTTATGATGTTAATATATGTTCTAATGAGCACTTTTTTATGCTGCAGAAAATTCTACTGCTGCTTCCAGAGTTGATTCACAAGAGATGGATGTTTCACAGCATAGGTGTGTGTTTGTATTTCTATTATAACTCTTTGAATGATTGAACTTTTAATTTGTTTGATTATATATGTATATATATGAAACAAATTTAAGAATTCTTTTTTTTTTTTACCTCTGCTGATCATAGACCATTTGAGCTAATGGGTTATCCTGTTGTCCATCTTCCATCTGTCTTGAGATGTTCATCCATTAGCACAAGTTTGTTAGTATTATTTCTCCTAAACTGTTTGACTTATTGCCATGAAGTGTTACATGCACAGACATCCAGTATGGCTGTCACAGCAGCCATCTTGAAAACCTGCTGCTTCTGATTTGATGGTCGTATCAATGTGGGGTTGTCAATGAAAGATTTGTGATATCCAAAATGAAAATGGTGCCATTCTTCTGTCTGATATGGTTGAAAGTTATAGTAGCCTTGTATGAAATCTTGTTATGGTTATGGTGTCTAGTTGGT
The DNA here is from genome assembly GCA_016746295.1 of Potamilus streckersoni. NCBI lineage: Eukaryota > Metazoa > Mollusca > Bivalvia > Unionida > Unionidae > Potamilus > Potamilus streckersoni. Next base: position 142,883 of record JAEAOA010000314.1, read on the forward strand.
CTTAAATAAAAATTGTTCATATCAATTTTGTTTTGTGGATTTTTGCCACAAGATTTATAGTGATATCTAGTTGCTACTAAAAATAAAAATGGTATCAATCTGTCAATCCAGTAAGGCCAGAAATGTTGAACATCTTGTGATTGCAACTCCCTAAATGGAAAGTCATATTGACATGTAACTTTCACCAGCAGATTAGTTATAGTTGGTCCTGAATGAAACGAGTTTATTGGACCTCAAACTGCTGCAGTGAACATGATGAAACTTTTGTTGCATTCTCTAGAATGGATGGTCATATCACCATGAGACTCATTCTTGTTTGTCGTAAAGGAAAATGCTGATCTTGCATCAAATGTTACTGCTGTAGTGAAAATGCTGTCACTGAAGTGTTACAACTCCATGGTATATAAACTAAGTAACAAAAAGAAGCAAAACCAAGAAGTTTTGTTAAACTTAAATTATAATTTCATTACCAAAATTATGAAATGAAAATGTCAAAGGAACTTAGTATTATGAATCAAATCTAAAAAAATCCAAAGATTCAAGCCCAAAAGACTTGCATGTTCTGAAGAAATTTCATTTCTTTGAATGTATGCATCACAATGGCATCGTGCAGAACTCCTTTGAATAATTCATAGTAGTCCCAGAAAAATGTTTTAGTCTAGTGATCACATTGTAATTCCAGTAAATAATCCTAACAAATATCTCATCTTGTGTTATCTAAACATAGCATTAAATGCATCTGAAGACTGATGTTATAACAAGAACATACAAAAAAAGATAGACTAAAATTTTCCAACTCCACGAACTTCTATGCAAGCATAGGAGCTGAAACTTAGCTCTGTGATTTTGCAAATATCCAACATTGCAAAAGAACCTAACTGACCTAACCCATCCAATGGAAAATAACTTAATTCTTAAAGAATCCATCTGCTCCCACCAGTCAGTGAGACATAACCAGGTCTTTTTATTAATATTATTATTATTGTTAATGGTAGTAAACACTTACATTAACAGCTGGGAACCAGAGTGGTCTATAGCACTCACCGTTACGGATCACTGCCAGCTCCCCTCTTGTGTGGGTTTGGGTCTTGAGCTCAGCCAATGTGGGTACTTGAGAAAACTTGCCATAGCTTCTCATGGGTTGGTGATTCTTTCTGGAATTTTCTTGGGTTTTTTTCCTCCACCATTTATTCTGGCCTTCATGTATAGTCAAACTTTTGCTGAAAAATGGCATTAAACCCTGTAACAACGTCATAAACAACTCAACACTCAATATGAATAAGTTAGAAATGGTAATAACTTAAATACCTGGAAATTCTTTTTTAGTCAGTAGAGTTCCAGATCCATTAACTCGTTAATCCCTGGCACTGTGTTTAAAGGGTAGGAGGTGGTACACTACTTTTAAGCTCTGTAGTTTTAAAGTCATGTATGACACTGTTAAGTGGGTGGTATTATAGAAAGGTAAACAGATGTATCTTTGTGATGATACCAAGTATTGTGGATGTTCTAGTTGCATTACAAAATAGAGTGAAAATGTAACTTTTTGGACCCAAGTTTTTTCCAGTCAAAATTCAACCAAGGTTGGAATCTGATTTTGTGTCCAGAATTTAGATTGTTTTGGTCTCAGATCTAAGACAGACTAGTCTGAACAGCACACACATATATGAACCTTTGCAAAAAGTACAAAAAGATAGGCATTTAGAATAAAGAGAGGTCTTGACACGAAAATGATGGGTCCATTAAGCACAAAAAATGAAAAAGTCCAACTTTTACTCTTCTGCTCATGCTTAGGCAAAATAGCCAATGAAAGATGAGGTTTCTAACACAACTTGTCATTAGGTTAACCTAAAAATGTCTTGGAGATCAATGTATTAGGATGTATTCAGAAAAAGCCTCAAAAATGGGTTTCCTACACGCATTTCAAGCAAAAAGGATAAAAATCTCCATGGGTTAATGAGTTAAGGGACTCCTATCTGTGATTCTAGACGTGATTGTCAAAATGAAAAAAAGAATTCAGTATATTTGAAACACATTAACAAAACAGCACTTTTGTAAAGTGTGAAGTTAAGAAAGTTTGCATTTGATTGCAAGCAAAAGGAAAGCCAGGCATCACCAATGTCAGTATTTAACCCTTTGGATTTGTATGAAAAATTTAGTTTTATGTTATTGATAGCTTATTCATAATGTATTCAATATACTTGTAGGTCGTATTATGAAAAAGCTGCTTCATCCAGGGAATGGCATTAAGGTAAGAATTTGTGCTGAAATATAGACTTTCAAAGTGGACATTCATTAGCCACTTGATTTAATAATTGATACAGTCCTTTAGTGAATCATTCTAATATGTGATTAATTGCATCATTTTATTTGTACAAGAACATTGAGAAAGTAACTTTTGCATATCTGTTGAATATTCTGCAGTGGAATATCACAAACATAACATTATAGTGTATATTTTGTCAAGTTGGCTCTTAAACTGAATTGAAAATGGTTGCCATTCCTTTTGCAAAATGAGTGAATATTATATATATATATATATATATATATATATATATATATATATATATATATATATATATATATATATATATACACACACACATCTGTCACATTTTTGCTTGTAGTTGAGACGTGATGGATTAAGGCTTTTCCTGATTTGGTATCAGATTCTTCTGGTGAATGCTTCAGAAGAATGCCATCAGATCTTCCAGCAGCTGGTGCCAGGGCTTCGTAATGGGATCCAGCAGGACATCCTCAATGATCGGATACTAGCCACACAAGACAGTAAGTAGGGAGGTTTCTCAACTTGATAGCACACCAGCTTTGTAATTGGTACAAACTTTAGTTACATGCCCACTTAAGCATCAGCTAAAGTGATATCCCATTGATATATGTATTCTGCAGGTTTTCTATCTTGAAGTATGTTGGAGTATTATTGTTTATGGGGACACTAAACAGAAAAAGAAGAGGGTAATGTAATGGGCATGAAATCTAGCCTTTAATTTTTTTAAAAAGTTTCAAATTAAGTTGAATCATCGTAAAGCTTTTGGTGGTAAAGCAGCATGAGTGTTAGTACTAATACTAGTGCTTCTACTTTATAGATTGAGTTAAGACATCACACCTAGGTGGGTGGGTGTTGTCAACATTGACTTTCCATATTTATTCATTCAATAATACCTAGTGTTATTTAATACAGTCCTACTCACTTATGTCCAAAAGCTTCCTATCTCCACAAAAAAGCAAAGTCCGGTCCTTTCATCTACTATTATTACCAGATGTTGAGATAAAAAAAAAAACGTACATGTCAACAGAAATTCTTGGTCTCTGCTTTGACAAATCCTTTGTTTGTCATTTATGTCAACAAGCTGCCAGTTCCTACCCATTCTTTGTTTAACAATTAGTTGATCTTGCCACCAGGCTTTAATTTTACCACCTTATCATTTATATTGGCAAGTAGCCAGTTCCGACATGTACTATATTCAATAATTAGTTGATCTTGATGGCAGGTTCTAATGTAACAGTCAGATTTATAAAAAAAAAAACAGGCCCAAAAATAGTCTTTTGTTTAGTCCTATATTCGCCTCTCGCAGTGACTTAAAAGCAATGAAATCTGATATGATTTTTGCATTTTCCAAAGTGATCAGTGCTTAAAACAGGTTTATTGTGCTGTGAAAGTTGCCTTTTTAACTTTTTTTTATTTATGATGACTACCAATGGCAGTGTAAACGCAGATTAAATTTACAGTCTCTGGAAACTAAATCTGAAATCTTGGAAACGCTTAATTGTATTTTGACAAAAAAAATTTTATTTGGGATATAGAATATCACCCACACAGGAGTCCTCCGTATGCACGTTTTTGTTGCAAACAGGAAAATTCTTTAGCAGAATATGTTCTAATCACAATGAAAAATGAAACAATTTGCTTTTATTTTAGTTTCTTGCTGACTTCTTTGATCTAAGGTTGCCTGCTTGCTTTGATGAAGCACATGTGTTATTGAAGGCGCTGCTAAAGGCTCCTTTTGAAGGACTTAACAAATACCCATTTGTTATTGCTGTGGCAACATCAAATAATTGTAGAACATTGAGACAATCTTTTTAACAAAAATTCCTTGTATATATTGATGCTTCAAAAGTAATATGATTTCACTGAAGTTGCAGCAAAACTATTTATTTTGTTTAAAAATTGCCATCATGTGGTCGGCTGTAGTCATTTCCCATTCATGCCCTCAGAGGTGATTGATTAAAGCTAGTCAGTTGCATGGCTATTTTGATTATATTACAGCATATAGTATAAAGGCCAGGTATCAGCATAATCCGATTATGATAACAGTATAACAATGCACTGTTAGGGTGGTTTGTCAATATGAAACAACGATTTGTTTATGTAACAATAGAGTCAGTGCATTTCTACTTTTTATGATGAATTCTGTAACTAAATACAGGTACTATTTAAATCAACTTGTTGACAGGTTTTCATTTCCACATGGATAGCCTCATCCCCTTTGTAGCTTCAATAAGATGGGAACAGACTGACCAAAATCTAGACCAATTTAAGTACATGTACCAGAAGCATATAAATAACTGATAATGCCGACATTGAATATGTAATGCTTTTCATATCAGGATGTGACCAATGGAATATTTTATTAAGGATTTTATTACACAAAGGTAACCAAAATGTAATTTGTCAATATACAAGTCTTTCACTGGTTTTATCTTCATGTACAGTGGCAGAGTGGTCTAAAGTGCTCATGATGATTACAGATTGCTGCCATCGTGCCTCTGTGCGAGTTTAACCACATGAGTCTGCAGTTTTATCAATAAAGCACAAAATTTCTGACATGAAATCACCTTAACCCCTCAAACACTTATCTCGCCATCTGCTTATGTCAACAATTTTTCCTCGGGCCCGACTATGTCAACATAAGCAGGTAACACTGTCCCAAACAATGACTGGCATGATTCCCAAGTATAATATTTAATATTTCCATATAAATTGACCATAAATCATCCTTTCAACTCTTTAATTTCAAGATGTTATAATGCTGGGAATGCATGTAAAACTATACTTAGTGTTTGCCTCGTTTCCCAAAATTTTGGCACATTTGAACATTTCTGTTGTTATCAGGCTTTGTGGTTATTGGTTGCTTACAACATCACTCATTTTAAAGCTAAATATTTATTTGTATTACAAATTTGGCCATTGAGAAATAAAATTTGTTGTATGCACACTTAGCTAACACTCTAGGTTATATAGGTTTTTAATTTCAATTGTTAACAATCGTGCACTCACATAATGTTTCCCTGCTGTTGCTACCCAGCCAACAGCAGAATTTTCCCTTTAAAGTGCAGAAGTTTGCAAACTTTCCCAATAGTTATTAAAAGCTTTCCAACAATTGTACTAGGACCTGTTCGGGTTTCCAATGGCCACATTAAGAGCTCTTTATGTTTAGACAGCGTGTGATAAAATCATTTACTACTTTTTACTGTGAATACTATCTAAGGAAGTATGCAAAGAAAAGGTAACTCTTTTGTTTATTATTTTCCAGGATTAAGAATTCATAGCTATTTCATAATATCTACATAAATGCAAAGAAAATGTTTCTTTTATAGTAAATTTTGGATAGCTCGAAAACCAAGTTTTGAAATTTACATCTGTGTATTAAAAACTTTCTGGATATTTATTGATTCATTGTTATGTTTTAAATCAGCAACTTCGGCTTAAATATCTGCTTATCAGTTAAATAGTACTCAGACAGTATTTTCAAGATCCTGTGAGGTCAAGTCAAGTGTTTTTTGCAGACCTTATGCAGATAATGATGTGAAATGCAATTCAATAGAAATAAGAATAATAGCAATAATAAGTGCAGATTTGAATATAGTGCAAATGTGTGTTTCACAAGATCTTTCCAGTAGTTACTTATGATATTGTAAAGCTCGTGAGTGTTTCTCAAGGTTTTGCACATATGCTGTTCTTATTGTGGCATCCATTGAGTGTTTGTCAAGGCTTTGTTTAAAATTAACCAACATGAATTTATTAAAAAGTTAGCCAAGGTTTTAAAGTCAGTTAGTAAACAATTTTAATATAACATCTGACCATAAAACTTTTACACTGATAAATGTTAATATCAACTTAAATCCTAAAAACTGTTACTTAACCCTTTCATCACGGCAAACCGCATATGTGGTCCAGGGGAAGTAGCCTGTCAACACTATGGACCGAGTTTTCGGTCTGGGGCAGTGTTCTTTGTTAACGTTATAGTACCCGACTAAATATCTTTCGGAATACCTCAAATAACTTCCATCTGGTAATGTAGATGTTATATTTGGATTATCTCGTGAGTTTAGCTTGTATACAACTAGAAATAACGAACAAAGTAGGAACTTTTAACGTGTTTTCCGAATGCTGAAATTGTATCCAAAATGGCGGCGTTTGAAGGATTTTTTTTTTTAGAAGCGAGTTTTCGGAGGATATAAATAATTTTGACCTGATAAATTTGTTTGACAATGAGGGAAGACGTATGGAGAGACAATGGAATGCACTTGTGGGTGACAGTGATGACAATGAAAATGACTTTGAAGGTTTTGAACCAGACGAATTGTACGCTCCACGTGGGTTTTTTTTTTGGACGAAGCCCGAAAACCAAAGAGATTTGTTTCAGTTTTCTGACAGAGTTGGGCACACCCGAGAGTTATATGGCTCCAGGAAGCTTTGGATTATTTTCAAATATTCTATTCAGATGAAGTTTTTGGAAAAATTGTCCGTTTAACGAACTTCAATGCGACGATCAATCGTGGCAGAGGCGATATAGGTCACTTAGGTGTGTGGACAGATCTCACCTTGGAGATCATTTTGGTTAATTTTATAGAATTTTATATATTATGGACACTATGAAAGAAAAACTTGTGTTGCTACTATGTCTATTCACTAGTAAATCTAGGGTCAATTGAACAAGTTTTGAGAACATTCTAAGTTTTCTAAGAGGTAATAAAATAATTGTATTTTACCTGTTGTTACCTGTTTGTACCTGCATTTTAACAGTTGTAATATGTATGCACATTTTATTGAATTAGTCATAAAATTTGATTTTTAACCTTGATTTTGACACCTAATCCAGCCAGATATCTTTAACATTGGCAAAGTTATGTTGTTTCAAAGTCCACAAGTCATTTTGCTTTACAACTCCAAAGTTACTTAGTGTTGAGGACTCTATGCCTACAAATCACTTAGTGATGAAAGGGTTAAATTGTTTGTCCAACTGCACACTGCCACTGTGATATAAAATCATTGAGTTAATATTTGAAAGTGATGCACATGATATTTGAGTCTTGAAGTTTTATTGCCATTCAAATTTGTGACCTAATAAACCTAATGAAACTTAAAGCTGAGTCTGCATTTCATCTCTAGTCCCATTCTTACTGTAACGATTCCCCACTTCATCAGAGAATCACAGAAACCTCTTGGAATTAAGATCAGAGTTTAACTGGGCCTTTACTTTAATGAGAGTTTATCAGCCACAGAGAGCATAGTTAGATAATGAATGGTTACCGAAGCTTAATGGCCAACACTATCCCATTATACAATTTTAAGCACACATGCTGCATGCCTGCATGTGTTGCTAGTGCATCCCCCTGCTTTGCTGCAGCTTTATTTTTTTGTGCAGTTATTGTACTGCAGTACAATTTCTGCTGCTTTTGTGATTTTACCTGCATAGGCAAGTCAATTGGTCTTTCATACAGACAACTTTTATCAGAATTTATTTTTTAGCATCCACTTAACAAGTGTTAATAGCAGCCATTAGGATATTTACTTAATTATGTTTATCATCTACCATTGAATAGATTGAGATGAAAACAAGCCACCTCATTTACTGTCTTGCCAGCTGCAATGCTGCACAACAGGCTACCTTGCCAGGTCATTTGGCAGCTCCCGAGGATGCAGCTTCATGACTTGCACTGTATTTGCAGGGGAAATTCTTCCCTTACAAAAGCTGCACACTGGCATATGGAGTCTCTCCTTCAACCAGATTATGCACTTAGTTGCTGCCTTATGTACTTTTGGGGGCTGGAAATGGTCATGCCTGTGGAAGGGGATGCAAATTTTCTTGAATAAAGATGCAGATGAATTTCCAGGTGCTCAGGTATCCTTATGTTGATAATTGTCCAGGGAATAAAATGAACCATAAAGTACCCACCTAACATACAAGTTTTCTGCCAGTACTTGTAAATACAGCACTCACTTTATTTTTAAATTTACAATCTTTTGAGCTGCAAATATGTACTTTTTTTAGTAAAAAAAAAAACATCTGCCTCTTCCAGTAAATAATTATTTAATTCCATAGCTTGTTTTCCAATTTGACAACTCTTTAAAGCTTGAATATGATACAATGGCAAGTAACAGGACAGTTATTTTATCCTGCCACAAAACTGACTTGTTTGGTTTCAAGCTTGAATAGATTTAACAAATTGTTGGATCAAAGCTTAAGCATAGCCTCTAAATAAGCATCTGCATGTGACATTAAGACCAAGAAAAGGGAGTCCTGTAATGACTAGATGACAGTGATTTACTAGATAATGATGGAAGTTACCAGAATTTTATCAGACAATAAGGATGAAGAATTGAATTTTGTACCTGATGTGGAATTAATTTTGGGTTGGAAAACATTTAATACAATTTATTTTTGACAAGGTACCTGGTAGAAGTTTTCATAAATGTTTACAGCTTCACTCTTGAGGTATTATGATTGGGATAATATTTGAAAAAGAAACTGTTTTTTTTTAGTAAAATGTTTTTTTCAATGATTCTTACATTATTATAATACACTTATACCCTCCCATTCTCAATGCAGTTACAACCATTTAGAGAGCATGCACTCCACTCCAGAAGTAATTGAGGTATTTATGGATTTGTTGCTGATCCTTGTATCAAAATATCACTATCTGCTGAGTATGTGGGCTGGTAACCTCGAGCTTCTAGATAAATGGTTCAGCCTGGCAAAGCTGGATTTGCAGTGTATTAGTAATTCTAGTGTATTATGATTGGCATTATTGAATAAACCTGTTTAACTACAAATTAAAAAAGTTGGTTTACCTTCCCTTTAATGCTTTTGTGTTTACAATATCAGCTTGTATGTCTATGGGGTGTTTTTTCAGTGGAATGAGCAATTTGAAATGGCAATTATCTGACCAACACCATTTTGTATACTTTTTCTTTTTGGGCACCATACGAGTGCCACCTCCTTCCTCCTTAATCAAAAAGCCAAAATTGTATGTGTATTTGTAACCCCTAAGGTCTGTAGTGTTGTATAGTAAGTTTTTTTAAGAAAAAAATTATTCCAATATCTTTTTGAAAATGTGGTATTTCACTAATGTTGAGGTAGCCAGGCTGGTTTCTCCTTTCGCTAATGGGTGTTCAACCAACCCAAAGAGCTTTGTTGATGGCTGATTCCCCTCTTTTGTTTTTGTGATTTTTGCCAGAGATTGCCTATGTTCTGTGTTTGCTATATGTATACACCACTCCCTCGATAACTCACTCCCGGAAAACTTGCGAACCTGCTTATAAAGCATGGCTCCTGATTTTTTTCCCAAAGAAAATATATCTTAAAATGTGTTGAACATGAGAAAAATCGTGATAAGAATTGGTAAATAGAACCATGATATGTACCGTATTTTATGTTAATTTTTGTCATGAAAAAATATTGTTAGTCATTAATTTTTTTAAAAAACAAAATGGAAATATGGTATTTTCGATTTTTTTTTTTACAGGCGTAAATCTTCTTAGTGGTAATTTTATGTCCGATAATTTTAAGAATTTTTCAAATAATGCAAAGTGATATGTACAAAAAATTATAATACATTGAAATAATTATTTTGATAACTGCACTGTGTTAGAAGAATTAATTGGAAGCTTATATTGTCGGAAATGGTGATTATTGCCTGTAAAGATAGAATCCATATTGTGAAATTTGCAATTTCTCATAAGATGCCACATATTATGTTTGGGTTTTTGTTTTAGAGAACTAGTTGTCAATACCCAGTAAATAAACAGTCTGGTGAAACAGCCATCAATGAAAATTTCTGGTATATGCTAACAGGTGGCACCAGAGAATGAAATAAACACTAATTAAATGTCTTGCTATGTGAAATTTACTTTCTAATCCATTCTCCTAAATGAAAACATGAAAAAGATTCAATTGACCGTCACATCAAAGCCTGTGAGTACTTCTGCGAGAACCTAATTACATGTGGGCTGAGAACCTAATTATATGTTGGCTTTGTTTTGATCAGCAATTCGGGAGAGTGTTTATTGCATTAACCCCTGGAGGTTTTTGTCGTTTTCGCCTGAAATGCAAGTAGGAAATCGATTTTGGGAGATATTTTTAAATACGTTAAAATACATCGAATTGGAAGCCATTTCCGGCTTAATTGATGCCCATTTGTGTTAAGATATGTCGATTTTCATTGCTCTTTTGCCTGAGCATGAGCAGAAGAGTAAAAACGGGACTTTTTTTTTTTTTTGCTAAACGAACCCATCATTTTCATGTTGAGACCACTCTACATTGTAAATGCCCATCTTATCCTAATTTTTGCAAAGGTTCACATGTCTGTGTACAATTCAGACTGGTCTTTCTTCGATCTGAAGCCGAAAAGTCTAAAATCCAAACACAAAACCGGATCATAAGCGCATGAGAATTTCGGCTAGAAAAAAATCAGAAAAAAGTGACGTTTTCCCTCTGTATTTTGTAATGCAATAAGAACATCCATATTATTTATATTATTTGGTACCATCATAAAGCTACATCTGTCTAATTTTCTATAATACCACCCATGTTATTGTGTCGCACTTAGCCTTAACGCTACAGAGCTCAGAAGTAGGTTACCACCTCCTGCCCCATAAATGTGGCGCTAAGGGTTAATGAGTTAAAAAAATTCAGTTAAAAAAGATCTGTTTTGTTTATAGCTTTGAATATGTCTTTGCTATCAAATTAACCAAGGGTAGTACAATTAAAGAAATTTCAAATGCATGCCAGTGGTCATTACTGTTCTCAAAATTCATTTTTTTGACCATTAAAAAATGGTTTCACATTTTTATTTACTTAACATCACTAAAGTATATAATATCAGAAATGTATCTTAATCATTTGTAAATGTGACTATGGAGAGCAAAAGAAGTAAGCGAAAAGGTATACTTAGTGACTGAAAAGCCGTGAAGGTTCATAATGGCGAAAAGTCTTCCAACGTTTGCATTGAATTAAATTGCTGACTCGACATTTAGAGGTTGGCATAAAGATAAACGGAAACTTAGGGATTATTTACATGATGTTGATTCAGATAATGGGATCAAATGAAAATGAGCACGGACTCCAAACGATATTGAATTAGATGATGCTGTGAATGCATGGTTCACACAGCAACGTGAACAATGTGTTCCCATCTCTGAAATAATTCTCAAGGCCCAACCCAAGCAGAAAGAATGGCAAAAAGTATGGAGAATGAATCTCGTTTTTGGGCAAGCCATAGATGGCTTGGAAGATTCCAGCACCAGCATAGAATTAAGCAAAATTCATTGTTGCGAGAAGTACGCTCACCGAATCAGGAATCTGCATGTAATTTATCCATGCCAGGTCAGAGTGATAATCATCTGTGAACAATACATAGGGGACAGAGAAACCAAAAGTAACACACAAAAATTAACAGATGTTTTCATAATTTGAAGTGATATTTATCAAATGTGTCACAAACTGCAAGTATTATCATTTTTTAATTTACGTTATTTTAAATTTGTAGACCCATTAAATTCATGTTGGTAATGGTTAACCCTTGTAAATTTATCTTTTATTTTCATTTTACTTCTACCACAATCAAATCTATAATCCATCAACATTGTTTTATCAAATTGAGTATTGATCTTTTGCATAAAACAGTCTACTTTGGATCAAACAATAAAACTAGAATATATTCAATTCAACACAAAAATGTGTGATGTAGTACAAAATATGCAGTTGTACATGTGTTAAGCGAACGGGAACCATGTAGAATAATGTTTTGATGATCTCCTCAATATATAGCAAGTTATCCTGAAAACTGAAGCAATGTTTTTATGTTAGTTTGTTACTGACTTCTTTGATCAAAGGTTGCTAGCTTGCTTTGATGAAGGTGCATTTGTTATTGAAGGTGCCGCTAAAGGCTCCTTTTGAAGGACCAAACAAATACCCATTTGTTATTGCTGCAGCATCAAATAATTGTAAAACATGGGGATAATTTTTAAAAAATTTCCATAGTATATATCAGTGCTTTAGAGGTTATTGGTTTTCTTTGAAGTTGCAGCAAAACTATTTTTTTCTGGCTATTTCATTTGTTTTTTTAAATTACAGTGGAACCAAATTATCTCGACCTCAGTTACCTCGCCAACCCTATTATGTCGACGTATTTGAAGTGGAACCGCCAAATTCTCTCTTTGTCTTAATATTTTCTCATCGGTTATGTCCATGGTTTTATGTTGCTGAACCCTAATATCTTGAGCAGTAAAGAGTGCCAAATTTGCTAATTATCTCGATCACCATGACCAATTGCCGGCGATTTTTTTTCGCCTTATTGGTGACAAAAATGTCCCATCTGGTGAGACATTTTGTTATTTAATTTGTACAAACTATCATGGCTTTTGACTGAATAAATAAAAGAGAATGTAAGGAAGCTACAAACTTAACTAAGTAATGCATTGGAATTAATCAGTACACAAATGATCCTTTGTTTGTATCAACAACCCCATCTTAGCAATGCATTGTATAATCTGCTTATGCTGACATATGGCAGAGTACTGTTTGTTTTGACAGTAAATTATGCTGCCGTACTATACCTACAACTGACCGACTTCTCAAGACGCAAAAAGAACATAAAATTAATGGAATGGCTAATCCTTCTGTTTGATGGTTGTTACAGACACTGAAACTTAGCAAAAAGAAATAGCAAACAACAAATAAATAACTTTTGCATAATTAAAAATATTTATTTCTCAAAATACAGGAGTGAAAGAATCCCTATATTGGGTGTTAACTACAGTAATATATATGGTCCAATATTGCCAGGTGTTGACTCGTGTAAGTTTCATTCATCGGAATGGAGATACTATTTTGCAAGAATACAATCTTTTGATTTTTTAATTTACATGTACTTCTTGCGATTGGTTACATTTATGCTAGCTTATGTCTTATCAATAAAACTGCGCATGTGCTGAGTTCACGTATCCGTATGGTCGTTCACTCCAATCTTATCTGAAGGATAACATGTTGTAGCTATTCTCTTTACGATACTTTACAGAGCTGCCAGAGTGAAATGACTTGCAAATTTAATTTTGACACTGGTTAGCTTTTTGTAAAAACGAACTACACCTGCATGTTTTTTTGTGATTTTGTGAATGATCTTTGTCTACAATGTTGGAAAATATAATAAAGGTTTGTATCGAGAATCAATGGTGGTTTGTATTGTATACTGGTAAATCTGTGCTACTAGTTGGTGCACATATGCCTTTTGTTAACAAACCTGTATGTATATTTTTATTTTGTATATTTGTATAGCATGCAGATCGCTTCATCAAACAAATCACAGCAATGCAATGCTGTAGTGTAAAAAAAAAAACATCCATAAATATGTGAATGTACATTCTCATTTATAACTCACACCATGTACATACTGAAATTTCAAGCACATATTATATTGACACCATATCGGTTTTCATTTATCTTGATCATCGGTTATCTTGATGCTTTTTGGCAAACCCCTAGGCCGGCGACATAACCGGGTGTGATCTGGTTGACTGTAGTCCTTTCAAGTTCTTGCCCTGAGAGGTGGTCAATTGTAGCTAGTCAGTTGCATGGCTATTTTGATTACCCCTTTCAACCTTAAGTAACTTTGTAGGCACAGAGTCCTCAACACTAAGTAACTTTGGAGTTGTAAAGCAAAATGACTTGTGCACTTTGAAACAACATAACTTTGCCAATGTTAAAGATATCTGGATGGATTAGGTGTCAAAATCAAGGTTAAAAAATCATATTTTATGACTAATTCAATAAAATGTGCATATCTATTAGAACTGTTAAAATGCAGGTACAAACAGGTAACACAACAGGTAAAATGCAAGTAATTATTTTATTACCTCTTAGAAAACATAGAAAGTTCTCAAAACTTGTTCAATTGACCCTAGATGTACTAGTGAATAATCACAGTAGCAGCACAAGTCTTTCTTTCATGGTGTCCATAATATATAAAATTCTATAAAATGAACCAAAATGATCTCCAAGGTGAGATCTGTCCACACATCTAAGTGACCTATATCGCCTCTGCCACGTTTGATCAACGCATTGAGTTTGTTAAATGGACAATTCTTCCAAAAACTTCATCGGAATAGAATATTTGAAAATATTCTGAAGCTTTCCTGGAACCATCTAACACTCGGGTGTGCCCAATTCTGTCAGAGAATTAAAACAATATCTTTGGTTTTTCCAGCTTTGTCCAAACAAAACCATGTGGAGCGTACAATTCTTCTGGTTCAAAAACCTTCCAAGTCCTCTTCATCGTCATCACTGTCACCCACAAGTGCAATCCATTGTCTCTCCATACGTCTTCTCTCATTTTCATTTAAATTTACCAGGTCGAAATTATTAAAATCCTCCGATAACTCTTTTAAATATCTTCAAATGCCGCCATTTTGAATACAAATTTCAGCATTTGGAAAACATGTTAAAAGTTCCTACTTTGTTCGGTATTTCTAGTTGTATACAAGCTAAACTCATAAGATCATCCAAATATAACATCTACATTACAAGATGGATGTTATTAGAGGTACCCTGAAAGTTATTTAATTGGGTACTATAGCGTTAAAGAAGAACACTGCCCCAGACCAAAAAGTCGGTCCATAGTGTTTACAGACTTACTTTCCCCTGACCGTTTTTCCGGTCCACAGTGATGAAAGGGTTAAATTTCAACATACATTACCAAGGCCAGATATTAGCATAAGCGGATTATGATATAAACATGAACTGTTAGGGTGGCTTGTCAATATGAAACAAGGATTTGTGTATGTAACAATAGATTCCAGTGCATTTTTATATCCAAGTTTGCAGCTTCCTCTCATGGTGCCTTTGAATTTCTTAACTCCAAATCCAAGACTGTATGTATCAGCCAAAAATAACGCCAGATGGTATATTTTATCACTAATAAGGAACACAAATCGCAATTTGCGACATTGGTGAATCCCATCATGATCACTGTTATTGATTTCATTTCTGATTGTAACCATATAAATATTGCCTGCGAACTCGAAATCAAGAGACTTGGACAAATAGCTATTTGCAAAATTAGATTTAAACGGAAAAATGATTCAGATTTCAAAAAGATTTAGAACTATGCTAAAGTTGCTAAAACTGATCGTTCGGATGCTTGAAATGTGACATAGACGAAAGTGAACTATATTGCAGTTAAGAATATGATATGATATCGATTTTTATACATACTTTTTTAAAGAATAATAAATAGTTACCAATAAATAAAGCTGATAAAGTTTTGTGTGTGATTACTCCAGGCATTTAATGAACATTTAGCCACTTCATGATTCTGAGAGAGGACTGCATCTTTTGCTGGTGTGACTCCTATTTTTACGAAATTAGGAGTCCTGGACTCCTAGTTTAAAAATCCAAGTGAGACCTCTGCTTTTGTACCTGCAAAAAGATTGTCATTTGTAAAATACTGTCATATAGTTAACCTGGAAATAATTTAATCTTGGTTATTTTACACCTAACACCTTGTGAAGTGCAAATGTCTTAAAAATGTCTAGATACTATATTCATTGGTGAGAATGACCATTACATCAGATCAGGTGGTCACTTTTTATGCACTGGTCAAAATATGCTATTGAAAGTAAGTAGGTTGTAACTAACATATTCTCCATTCAACAAATGGCAGTTACTTATATTGTTCATTACTTGCTCGAGTAGAATCACAGCTATGAAAGCTTAAATAATTTAGGTAAAGGCACTGATACTGATGTATGAAGCCATTAGTTTTTATAAATTATTAAATTCAGCTGATTTGATGATGTAATGCAGGCAAAGAACTTGTAAATTTCGAGTATGAGAAATTGCCGCTACAGTTGATCACGCAGCTTCACTGACTAGATAGTGAACTAGTTCTTTGAAGATTTTAAAGCACATACAAAATTCTTTTGTGAAAAATATTTATGCAGCTATAACGACCATATTTTACTCTTAAATCTTTCCAGACGTAATAGAAGTATACCAGAAATGTAAAATGGTAAAAATTGCTATCAAACATAACATTCACTTCACTGCTTAACACACCTATCCACGGCGCACTGCACTAGGTAACTTTACTACATGAAAGGGCTAAAAAGCCATACATTCTATGGGGTTTGGAACTGCAGTTTCTGAAACTACTGGAGGTTATTAAGGTCTCAAATTTTTTAATTGAAACATTGTATTGTCTGGTTTTAATGGAACCCAGTGATATTTAGGACCAATATCTTTATTATCCAGATGATTTGGCAAGCACAACTTTTTGTACATAACAGTGTAATTGGGGCTTAAACAATTTTAATATATATATTTTGTTCTTTTGACAGGTTTTGGAGGTATTATTACTGCAGGTGAAGTGACACCCATACTGACAGCACCAGGAGAAAAGCAGCCAGATAACATCACAAAGTTCTTCTTTGATGCTCTGCTGCAGTTCATGGTGTCAGAAGTAAGAGACATCATTTTGTATGTAATATTGCATACATTGTCTGTCATGACTGGAACATTTTCACAGCTTGTTTTGGCTGTTATAAATATATGATATTCTTTACCTTAGTCCTGGCATAGAGGTCATAAATTTTTTAGTTATAAATTTAGTAATGTAAATCACTTTTTTAAAGGTCATTTTCATTGGTTGAGAATGGAGATTCTCAAGGGTATGTATTTTCCTACTCAATAAATATGAATTATTTGATCAGATTTGCTGTTTCTTTTCTATTTTTTATTATATGAAAACAGTCAGATGTATCAATTTTGAGGCAATGTTAAATTGCACATAAAGAAAAAGAAATGTTCTCCATAAATGTTATAAAAATACATTTTCTTTGATTACACTTAAATGAAAATTTGTGCAAAGTACAGTTGTGTATTATTTGAATATTATAATCATATGTAAAATCTTTATATTATTCAGAAATATAGACATTACTACCATATCAGTATTGCTGTGTTTGTATTTGTTAAATGTAGCATACCTTCAGCCAGAGAAGATACGTTCACAATGTTGTAGTTGAGGTATTGACATGTATATGAACATGAACCATACAAGTATCAGCATGCTGTGAGTTCACTGTTTTTGTGAGTTATGGAGAAGTTACCACTCCTACCCCAGTCAACAAATGTATCCACCCATATTTAATTTTTCTCAAAACCACACAAATTTAAAACCCATGATAATAAAATGAATTTAATCTGTAAAAAGTACACAATTTTCTAATATAGACATAACATTTGAGGAATATTTGTCAAATTTGTAGATGCAAAATCCTGGTAAATATAAATTGTTTTCAGAGTTGGAATTGATATGATTATGCTTAAATGTTTGAAATTGTATGAAGTTAAATGAGAAATGCAGCTATATTTTAAAAGCACATGGATGATGTGCATTTATCTTATTTAATTTGATTGTAGGTAACTAAAGTGGAATGGATGAACAAAGAAATGAGAGAAACCTGTTTCACTTTCCTTTTCAACAAGTTTAAGGAATCTTTTTTGATATGGCTGTTTCCAGACTTTGACAAATGCAGAAGCATTTACAACCCTTCGCTAGGTACACACTTTTGTTCTCTTGAGTTGTGAGATATTTAGAGAAAATATAATTTAGCTGCTAATGGAGTATTTTAGTATATATGTGAGGTCAAACATGTAGTTCTTAAATGCACAGGATGCTTAAATGCACAGGACACAAGTCTGCATAAAATAATTTTCAGTACTTGTAGCACTTGGATGAAACAGAAAATGTCCATTAGTTTTCCTCAAAGAAAATATAAACTGAAGAAGGTTAGGAAGATAGAACTAATTATACAAAAGACATAATAAATATGTATAATTCTTTTAAGTTTAAGGTAAATTAAGAAATATACTAGACTTGTAGACTTTTCCAATGTAAGTGTCATCTTTATGTAAGTTCTCTTGAGATTTTTCTTGAACATTTCAGATTTGTTTGTTATTTTGGAAAATATGGCATGTTTAAAAATTATATAGATGCTGAAAATTTCTGGAATAGTCATAAGATGAGTGATCAGTAGTGAAAGACACCCATAGTAAAGCCAGATAGTTATTTAATCTTTTGTTATTTATTGCACATTGACAAGAGGTCATTTATTTGTTGAAAAGAGAAAATGAAGTGATCAGTACTTTAGAAACTGAGTTTTTAAAAAAATATATTTCCTATATATCTTTCTTCACAGATCTTCCTAAACCCAGATCAGCAAGGGATGTTTCCAAGTTGGATGAACCAGATAATGTTTCAGAGTGCAGAGACTCTTTCATACGATGGGTGACAGTGTTTACTGTTTCTTCAAAGAGGCAAGAGACATCTGGAAGCAAGTAAGTTATGTTCTGTAAAATATCAGGAGATTATGGTTTCCAATGATATAATGTTAGATGTTATATTCTTTGAATTTGGCAGTTAATACAGAAAACTGCGCTAATATGGATCAAGCATTGAAGTTAGAATGGCATGTTGGAAATGTAATTCAATGGGGGTTAGGTAAATTGAACATTGAAAATACAAAAGAAAAACTTGCCCTTTTTTGGCAGTGGTTGCTTGGTTATGACATATTTGGTGATAAAAGCATAACAGATTTTAAATGATATGTGGCTTTGATATTTTGTTATCCTGCTTGTATGGTTTGCCCTAGAGCAAAATGGTATAGAATTCATTTAAATTACTATGGTCCCAAACCCCAACCCCCATTTGCATCAAACTTTTTATATATGCATATGGTGTAGTGATTAACTTCATTACTATTTGAAAGGGTATCAGCAGACACCATGGTGGCTGAAGGGGAGGAAGAACCCAGAGAAGACAAAGATGTGTCTGACAATAAGCAGGATATTGTGGTAGACCCAGGTCCAGGCAGTAATACCAGTACTCTGTCCACTGGCTCCCAATGTACAGAGAAAGACTCTGCCAACTCCAGCTTCTGCAGTGAAGAGCACAGCCAATCAGAGTATGATATTGTGCGCTCTGTCCTTTATTCATCCAGGGAAAATGTGAACATTGTGCATGAAGTATTTAGACAGGTAAGAGCATTTGGCTGAAAAAAAATATTTTATATTTACCTGATTATAGAGAAATCAGAAATATTGGGTCTAAAGACTATTTATTCAGACTTAATTCTGGACAACTAAGAAATATTTGGTCAAAAGTTTTGTTTTTTTTTTGTTTAATATTTTGCATCTTGAATTTACTTTCACTGGAAATGAAGTTTTAACCAGTTCTTTCCACATGCATGACACAAATATGATTTGAAAGGTTCCAGTACACATTTCTGCCTGCTTACAAATTTTTGAACTAGTACATAATTTCTAAAGCAGAGTTACATAAAACATTTGTTTTTATATGTCCATAGAATGTTTTTGAAAATCAGCTTCGAGTAAAAATGTGTTAGTGTATATGTATTTTATTCTAAATGAATTCATGTTCTAGGTTAAATATTTATATTTAATAGTATACCAAGCATTCATCATTAGTAATACTGGTGATATCTTTTTAAAGGCCATGCTGTTTTCCTTCAATCATGCTGGTTCAATACGAAGGGTGATTGCAGTTTACAAAGATTGGTTCCAGGTATTGTATTTCATTACATAACATGATATTTGTCGCCATATTTTCTTGGTTCAGAGATTGTTTTATCTAGTCCATATAAAAGGAGTCTTTATTTTGTGATGGAGATTGTGTTTTATCTAATCCATATGAATGGAGTCTATATGCACTGTATTAGTAACTTTTTAAAATATTTCTGTTTGTCTAAGTGAATCTTGTTTCTAGGAAAGTTGCATCTTGAGTGTGGAATCTTGGGTTTTCAGCAATTAATAGCCTAGTGTCTAACAAATCTTGACATTGTCTGCAATTGTTTCATCAGGAAAAACTAAAAATACCAACTGGTCCAAATGTTGAGTATAGCATTGGCTAAAGCCAGTTTAAAAAAATATATTTGGCAGTTGAAATATTCAGGGTTTGTTTTATGGTTTGCTATGCAGTCATTTTCACCCAAAAGTGTAATGTATTTTAACAGTTGAATTCATTAACAAAGGCAGCTATTTTTGGGGATGCAAACTTACACAGTATGGCATTTAATCATTTTAGTAATAGATTATTTGATAAAGTTTTAAAAAATCCAAAAAGGGGAGTTTTTAGGATAAATGCTGGTAGATACTTTGTGACTGCTGAAGCTAAAAGCCAGAAAACAATTTTTTCCATAGTATAACTCTTTCAGGCAAACCAGATGCTTAAATATGCAAACCACTTTTTGGTGGGATTTTTTGTGATGATGTGTACACTTGATAAAATTTTTTTTAGAAATTGAGAATTGTCAAAGGAATTTATAATAGTGCAGTGAAGATGATAAAAGTTAAGTTTTTCTAACGTTCTGACCATTACAAATAGCTTCAGTTTGGTTTCCACACAGTAACTTGTCAACCATCAACAGGTTTTACATTTTGTGGATGACTTGCACTTTGAAGAACAAATCCTACTGATTTAAGTCTCTAAAATTCAAAGGTCAAGGTTATTTTGACTGGAGAAGTAAAATAGATTTTGTACAATAATTTGAATTTCCCTCCATGTACAGATATTAAGCTTTGTGGATAACTTGTAATTTTGGATAAGCAAAAAACCCTGTGGATTTCAGAGTCAAAAGGTAAGAGGTTAAAGTCACTGACTAAATTACACAATAACACAAGATCTCTGTCATCAACAGTTACCAAAGTTTGTACATTTGTTGCAGATGGGGTAAAGAAGAACCCTATCAATTTTTGGTTAAAAATGTCAAGTGATCAGTGTCACTGACTGAAAGAAGAAAAATTGTTTTTGCACAATAACGTGAGTTCCCCCATCTTCAATAGTTGCTAAATTTTGTGAATGGCTTGTACCTCAAGTGAGAAGAACCATAGTGATGCTTGGCTCCAAGGTCAAGGTCACTTTGATAGAATTAAATTTTGTTGATAGATTTTGCACTTTGAGTAATGAAGAACCCAATCAGTTATGGGTATGAGATCGATGATCAAGGTCACTCTGACATAAATAAGAAACACAGTATCTGCAACAGAATTGTAACCGAGTGGGATTTCTGTTTGGACTAAATGAATAACACAAAACACAGAGTGATGAATGATTGGAATTTATAAAATGAAATACTAGATATATATGTGAATATAAAACATACACTGATTCTCACACTACTATCGTACAATTGATGCAATTTATCCTACGTTCACTCATGAAATGATAAAGAAAAAAAAAAGTTCAAAAATATTCATTGGCTTCTAGCCTAAAATAAAAGGCACAAATATACTATGTATCATGTAAAATGAAAAATGAAATTCACATAATCTTGTATGCATTAATCTTTAAGATTCACAAAATCTCTTAAGACAAAACAAATGAAAATGAGCAATACACATAATGTTATTACTATTGTTTCGACTAAATAATACTGTGTTCAACTAAATACACAAATAGATGCACACAAATAGATGAACACGCATCACTGTATACTGGAATTCACTTGATAAACTCTGACTTTACAGTTTATTCAATATACGAAACTCTAACTCTGCAGTTTCACTGGATCCCTTTCTTATTGATCCACATTCATGTACATCACAAATCCCTTATATGTATTTATTTACATACATTTACATTCATAGACATAGACTGCATGCTGCAATGCAGATAGCTACATCCAATCCAGCCACGGATAGCTATAGTCAGCTGTTATCGGACACTGAGTTCCAATAAGACTGTCAGCCCAGAAATGTCCACTAAGCTCCCATAATGTTCACTATCCAATAGGCTACAATATGCTAAAACAAAACAAAACAAAACTATTTATTACTAAATGTTAATAACAAAGCACACAGTATAACAAAGTTTCATCACCTGACAACACAAAACTGAGAAAATGTTTCACAAATCAAATAAAGCTTTGACACTTACCCCTATGGCCTGAGACGATGGTAGAAAGTATGCTCATGACTAACAAAATCCAAATGAATTGTGTCTCAGTACAAAACGTATTTACGCATGGCATTATTAAAAATTCAGCATGCACAGTGTGCTCATGTTAGGTCATATTTGTATAAGATTTCCTTTTAAATGATAACTGTAAGTTTGAATTGATTAAAGTATTGACATCAGGTAAAGGGTGTGTCTTGCTGCATAAACTAATTTGGTGGTTCGTTTGCTCTTTTAGCGAAGTTATTCCCAACTTTATTAACAACATTTTGGAATGTGGATTTGGATTTCAGAAGTATACTTGATGAGGAACTATGAAACACATAGAACCGTTTAGATATATTTTCCCGATGTTGTAAGCAGCAAAATTACAGATTAGTTATATGTGATGCAATTTTTTAACACTAAAATCTCTGAGGCTCTTCCTACTGACTTTTGACAAATATGGCCAAAATGGGCTTAGTGGATAACTTACAATTGCTTGAGAAACAAAGTATTGTTCCAACAATATTCAAAAGTTGATAAAATGCCAGAAATATTCATTGCAATGTATATATTAAATTTCATGACCATTTTAGACTGAGCTAGCAGGATTTTGTGTTGTTAAAATTCGCACAGAATGTTTTCTTAAGTGATGGAATTAGCTGCTTTTTCGTTTGCAAAAGAAGAGTCCATGACCAGACATTATTGAGTTTTTAGTAACTACATGTTTTCATAAAAGTAACTTGATTTGCTTTCTCTAGATCTCATAAAACCAGAATAAATTAATTTATGTTTTAGCAAATTGCACTAATCACCATCGATTGCCATATTGATGAATATGCAAAGATTGGCTAGTGTCCATAAAGATGTTTCCTGCATTCTCTTTGACACCCATTTGTATTGATTTCAGAATGTAGATGAGAGCAATATTTTCTTTCCTGGTGCAGCAAATGATGCACCCTCAACGTTCTTCAAACCAATATCCGGGTTCAACTTTTACTGATCAAGGAAAATATTACAAGTGGAAATTGGACAACATTTCAGATATAGTTCATTATGCAACAATAATTTAAGATCTAATCAAGCTTAAATCCATAGGAGTGAATAATGGTTATGGTAAAATGTTCCTGGTTACCATGCTTTTCCTTGACTTTCCGCCTGCATGTAATTTTGAAATCACTTTACCTGGAGCAGAGTGATTCACCTCAGGTAATGTTGTATGGCCTGTACAACAAATAAAGGTGGAAATTAGATTCAAGGCATAACCAATTTATTTATAGCCTTATTCTGTGACAGTATCCAACAATAATTGATCTCCACTATCAACAGTTACCAAGCTGTGTGGATATATTGCACAAGGGGTAAGGAATAACCATATTGATTAGTTTTGAAAAGTGAGATGTCATTGTTAAAGTGATTGGAAGAAGACAAATTATTTACACACAGTACTTTGAGTTCTCATCATCTATGGATGCCAACAATTTGTGGATGGCTTTCACTCTGTGAAGGAAGAATCCCATTGATTTTAGAGGTAAAAGGTCAGATGTCAAAGTCACTGTCACTGAAAGAATAACAAAATGGCCTTGCACTTGGGGATGAAGACTATTGATTTTGGTCAAAGGTTTAGGACACCGACTTAAAGAAGAATAATGCTTTCTGCACAAACACATTAGTTCGCATCACAGACCTTGTTTATGGCTTGTGCTTAGAGTAAGGAAGAAGCCTGTCTGTTTTGGGTTTTAAAGTGCAGTAGTAAACATCACTGAGTAAAAGAAGAAAAGGGGATTTTTCACAGAAATTGCACTTCATTGAGGACAAGGAAACCTTTGACTTTTGCAGATTCTTGCACATAGGGTAAGGAAGAAACCTATCAATTTCAGGATCATAAAGACAAATGTCAAAGTCAGTCAGAAAGAATAATATTGATTTCTGTACAGAAATGACATTTAACTGCATTGAGGAATTTTAAACAATGGTCAGGCATGCAATGTGCTGCTCATGGTACTCTTGTTCATATATTTGTAGTTAAGCATTTCCTTTTTCAAGCATGATAACCTTGGTAAAGTCTTGGAGCTTGTGCATTACCCCACACTATTGCTCAGGTGTAAAGAGGTGTTGGTTCTTTGTCTCCCATAAACTAGATTGGTTGGTTTCAGTTTTTCCTTATTTATTGCTTGTAAGTTATATTCAACTTTCCAATTATACTAAAAGCTTTTAGGTTGGTTTGGAATTTTCAGAAGTTATTCTTTGAGAAACCAATGTAAACAATAAGAAAGTGATAGATTATATTTTCCCAAATGTTAGTAATGCAGATATTACTATTCACAGATTAGTTATGTATGATAATTTTGTTACATCAAAATCTTCTGGGGCTCATTTTTCCTTCTGACTGTTTTACCAAATATGGCCAAAATGGGGGCGGTGGTGCATAATACAATTTCATTCGCAGAAAACAAAAGTGAGTATGCTTCCATTTAACAAGTATTAAATAGTTGATAAAGAATAAGCTAAGAAAATATTCATTGCATGTTATTATATTACAAGTGTTTACATTGAGACCATATTTACATGGAAAGTCTGTAAGTCTTGTATTAGCAGTGATTATGTTAGTCTTAGTTTTAAAAATTGAGCACAGACATTGGTTTTTAGGGCTTAGAGTGGTTATTGGAACTTTAGCTGCTTAATTAAGTTATCTGCCCTCTTTGCAGATGTTACTGGAGCAGTTCTCTATGACAGACTTTATTGCAGTTTTTTATGTATACTTATCCATGGTTTGTTAATTAAAAGTTAACTGTGGTGTTGATGAAACTAATCTAGGAACTTTAAAGCTGCCATTGAAATATTAATTTTTTGTTTTAGTAATGCACATAATCTGCATGCATAATCACCTATAATGGCCATATTTTGTGTAATCCATGCAAGTTGCAAGTCAGATGGCATAACACACCTATAGCAATGATGTTTTCCTTTTAATTCTCTTTGCCACCCATCAGTATTGCATGTGTCTAGAGATGTTCGATGTAGATGCCATATTGTTTCTTTTTTCCCCCCTGGTGCAGCATGCCAATGAGCACCTGCCAATCTTCCTTCAAGAACCAACTGATCAAGGGTTTACTTTTGGGCTTCAAGGAACTGAAGAATTTTATCACAGTCTTTCAGATATATTAGAGGAGGCATCATCAGGGTCAGAAGTATGTATTATGGAAGCAATAAATGTTTCTGATCATATTTCTCCATTGAATATATTCCCCAATCACATGAACATTAGGAAATATACTTCATTACATCTCAAATCAAGCCCTCCTAGAAAGAAAAATTTGTCTTATAAATATACTATATTGAAAAAGGGAAGAAATTCTTAACATTTCCTTCCTTTGTCATTTGGCAACCTAACAGCTGGATGTTTACCAGTTTAAGCTTTCACTGCAGTATGATCAACATCATCCCATGATACAATGGCTTCATGTGGCTGTGTGATCTTTTTAATCATTAACATTTCTCTGTGTGGATTTGAGTCTTGGGCTTGGTGATTATACAAGAAAACCTGCCAGTAGCTTCTCTGAGTCATTGGTTTGTAATTGGGGTTTCTTTTACCAAATGTACTAGTAGTACCATGTACTAAAAAATGGCTTTAAAGTCTATAACTCAAAGACTTTCATTTGGGAAAGCTAATTGCCAGTATCTTGTCTTGCTGTTACTGCTTTCAGTAAGACACCTACATTACGGACTTAACAAGTTGGGAAAAAATCATTGTGTTTCTGAACATATCAATTCTGTTGTTTCAAACATTGTTTAAATTGTTTTTCATTTCTCTTCCAAGTTTGTGTAGAATGTGAGCCAGGCTTTGTAAAGAAGAAATGAACATAGCACCCTCTTGTCATGGGGTTTATATAGTGTCAATGATAAAGAAAAATAGGAAAAATTCTTTGATGAATTTGGATCTGGCTGATGCCTTTCTCTGTTCATCTTTACTGCAACTGTATCATTCTTTGACTGTGATCCACACCCTTTGCCATTTCAGTTTGGTAGTAGAATTGAGTATTAGGGCATAACCGACTTTTGATCTGGAAATCGGATTCCACTGGATAGTATGAAATTCCAATTAAATAGAGTCGTACAATCCAGGAACGACCAATTCAGATAATAAAAATAATAAAGTTGAATTTCTATAGCACCATGTCTAGCACTGCATGTCATTTGATAGTGCGTTAATAACTGGTGCAACGATAATACTTGAGTTAGAACAAATGATTTAAATTTATTAAAATATTTTAATGGGCATGACACATGCAGTTTAATAGATAATAAAGAAATTTAATTATCAAAATTGATAACTTCCAAGTTCTTTGCGAGATATAGTAGTATCTCCATTTATTTCAGCGGACATGTCAATAGTTTGTCGCTGCAAATAGCACCTGTGGTGCTAAAACTTCTAGAGGGCTGTATTGAACAAAAATGTTTAGCGACAGCTGTCAGATGCTGGAACATTTTTTTCTCGGGATTTGCAGTGCGTGTTGTGTGTGTGTGTATATATGTATGTATATATATATGTGTGTGTGTATATATATATATATATATATATATATATATATATATATATATATATATATATATATATATATATATATATATATACACGTTTGTATGTATGATTTTTCTCAGCTAGATATGAATCCAATTCGCGCTGGCACCTGAATTCAGATGACAGGGATGGATATGCAAAATTTTGGTCGGATGTGCTAGAGGCAAATAACTCCTGGTAGTAGGCATTTCCAATTAATCAAATCGTATCTGGAAATCTGTAGAAAAATGCTAATCGGTTATGCCCTATTGAGTATGTCCAGAACTAGGAACCACTAACTACCCCTACCACTTTTCTCGCCATGTCTGCCAGCATTTAGGCTACATTAGGCTCAAATGTAGTGGATAAACAAGCCAGAACACTGCCAAAAAGCAGCAGTTTTGACCAAGTATAATTTCAGGCTTCAAGAGGCCCCGAAGTTTTAGTAAATGATATAGTAAGCGGGTTCCACCTTCTCCAGCATTCTAACAATCATCAGCGATCTACCCTAGCTGCTCACCAGCAACCTGCCTATATACACCAGATTCCATCCTTTTCAGCAGGCTTTAACTGACCTTTTTCCATAAAATTAATGGGTGAGGCAGGTTGTTTTAAAGAGACAACAAATTTTGTTTATCCATCCCCTTTATCATTTCATGTACCCTTTCCATGTTAGACATAATACTGTCTGATCTAAAGAAATGAAAATTTTGAATCTGGCTTCATGCCATTTTCTTTGGCTTGGTTTCCAAGGAACAGTGATGCCAATTCTCTTCACTCCTATGTGGTCTCAACATCAATCCAGTGGCATTCAGGAAGATCACCTGTATCATCACCTTTTTCTGGACAACATCACCAACAGTGACTGCAGCATTATGAGACTATCCTTCAAAAACACATTTCAAGTTCAGTTTTGTTGAAGGTCAGGAGCAGTGTTCTTTTCCTTTTTATTTCAGCTGAAGTTTCAGGTGTAATTAGGAGGCAAGATTTCAGCCCTACCCAGCATTTTGGCCAACTTAGTAATCAATCTTAAACTCTTTAACCTCCTTTGCATGTGTGTTGCTTGCATAGTTGATTTCCAACATGGAGTGAATTTCATCAAGAGTTTTTATAGACCCTGCAGCTCCATCTTTTTTAATATGACTTTGAATTCAAATTTTGCTGGCCACTAATCCATGCACTCCTTTCAGATGGTTCTACTGGCCCACTTGCATGCCGTATCCAGTCAACTCAATTAGTGAGCTATGAGTTGAGACAAAATAAGGCTATTCGTGTTATTTGTGTGACAAACAATGGCTCACAGCAGGAATTCATTTTGAAGAACCCCAACCAGAAGTTAAATCTGCAATTCATATGGATGTTGAGACACCTCTTGTTCTGCTTCACAACAATTAGCAGCAAATGTGGCCCAGAGATGTCACTTCATATCGGTCTTCTAGAAATGAAGGCATTAGTAAATGCTTTTCATTTTTGAAAAGATCAATTCTACAAATTGCTACTTATTATCATATTGATCAACTCAATGGTGGTGACCTAGCTCCTCAAACAAAGGGAAAGAAATCACCTGATTAATATGTTCTAGTTAGGGATTTGTGCTGCCAGCAAAAGATCTTGATCCAGATCAGACTTATTCCCTGCAGGTTTACTTTCATTGAAAACTTGTTGTTAGAATGGTGTCAGACCCTTGAGACTTAGTGGTTCAGTCATCTCTTTTGGAGTTCCCAATCTTATATACATTTGTCTTGCATCCTGGCTACCAATAAGACATCATTAAGTTGGAAACTCAAAGCATCATCCCATTTTTTTTATAACATTTTTGTATTTTTATGTTCACAATTCCTTTTTAGGTACTTATTCTACCTTTGTTTTTCATTTTTATCTTCAAAATTTATCTATTTGATCCCAGAATGGGCAGCAGCTAGTGATAAATATTTTTGCAACAAGTCAAGCACAAATTGCCCATGTTTGTCTCTCCAGACCCAATCCAGATGCCTGGGATGTAGATGCACCATCAGTAATTTTGGCAGTTTTGTTTTTTTTTTTTGTTTTTTTTTTTTTTTTTGCCTATGCATAGCCCCATTCTGTTTCTGGTACCAAGAATAATACAAAACCTGATGGACTAAACATGCAAATATGTTCTGATTGCCCTCTTTGGTTGACAGTGCTCTGCTCAGTTTAGCAATTTATATACCTAGAATAATTCCAGCAAGGCCCAACCTTCTAAAATGGTCACAATCACAGGTGCTTCAACCATGCTTAGACTACTTTTTGACACCAGGCTTTGGTCATGAGAGCTTTGTGTGGAAAGGACTCAAACCTGCAATTGTAGAGGCAACATCACAAGCTAGATACCCTAAGCATTAAAGTCTTACAAGGGAAAATGATGTATTTTCTGGTGCAAAGTCATCAGCATCCTCTCTTTGTGCCATAAACCAACAATTTACTAACTTTAATATTTGGCTGACTGAGAGGGAAATGTTCACTCATGTCATTCTTAAAGGCTGCAGCTCTGTGATCACTGAAGAAACTGGCAGAACTAATGTTAGTGAAGCCAAGCATAACAGCCAGAAGAAAAAAAATGCATTTCCAACTTGTTCCAACTGGCTCAGATGGCTATGAATATGCTCCTTCAAATAGTAGAATGTAAAAGTGGATTCTCAGCACAGGAGAATTTTCATACACAGGTAAGGAGCAGATTTTAACCACAGAAACAATCAACATATTAATGCTTATACAGCTAGAGTCGACAGCTTTTAAAGATTTTGGTTTCAGTAAAGCTTTAACAGTGAATAAGGAAAAAGAGATGAATGTTGAAGTGTTAGGTAACTTTTGAATCATGGCTATTTTTCTGCCCCCTCTCTTTCTTCTACTCCATCCCATCCGTATTATTTTGGTGACACAGGAATGCTCCTCCCATTAAATAAAATTCAGGCAGCATCTCTGCATGTCTCATTTCAGATCATTTTAAGCTTTTCAGCAAATCCTCTCCAAAGCTGCTATCCTGTAAAATGTTTTGTGTATGTAGAGTGAGTCACTTGTGTGCCTGCTTGATTGATCTAAATTTCAAATTGAATGGTTCCATGGTTTATATGATCAAGCTTAGCTTTTTGGCTAAAAAAAAAGGTTACTATCAGTATGCAGTCAAAGAGTGGGCATTGACTGCCTCTCCTCAATTGATAGGTTGAGAGAAGCTGCAATACAAGACCAGTGCTGTGCTTTCATGTACTACTTTGAAATGTTAAGAGAAAAGTCGATGTCTTTATTTTGAAGAAGGTCTGAAAAGAGGATATAATAGTTCATACCATAGTATCATCATTTATGTGCATAATACACAGGCATATTCTGTGATCTCAAAATATATATATATATTTCTGATGAAGATTTCAGCTTGTGTTTGAACAAAATGTTTCAGTCTGATACAGTAGAAGTAATCCAACCACTTGAGTTTTAACTCTAAAAATCTAAACAGTAATGACAATTGAATCAAGTGGCTGAGGCCCATATGCCAACTAGTCCCAGTTGATGTTGCACAGTCTTAATAGGGTCATGGGATTAACATTTTCACTAGAATTGCCTGGACTTTCCTTGGGAAGGAAAAATTGTTCTTTTAATGTCTGCTTTTTGTTGTCACATTACATGACCAAAGAGTGTGCTGTCCTCATGTTATGAGGCTGGTTTATTCTTTGTATTGGGAATCCAGCCATTCTTCCCTTGAAGAGTTCCTGCTGTAGAGGTTGGATGCTCATGCATTTTTTTTCAGCTATTACCTATACTAGTGCTATAGGTGATCAAGAAATGCATTCATTGTAGAAAGTAAATATTTTAGTGAATTACTCTTTGAGAACACTTACCACACCTTCTCAAAAATGTAGGCATCCTCTTTATAGCTAAGCTTAAACTGGTAACCATCTGGTTACATGGCAGCTGCCAATTGGTGGTAAGTGGAGGTATTGGCTGGGAGTTTCTTACCTTTGTGTGTGTATTGAACATAGGAAAGACACTTTTCTTTGTCTTGCTGAAT
Source organism: Potamilus streckersoni (assembly GCA_016746295.1). Classification (NCBI taxonomy): domain Eukaryota; kingdom Metazoa; phylum Mollusca; class Bivalvia; order Unionida; family Unionidae; genus Potamilus; species Potamilus streckersoni. Next base: position 173,716 of record JAEAOA010000314.1, read on the forward strand.
GGCTGGATTTGAGAGGTAGCAGGATTTCTTTCCTAATGATAATATGATTGGGTAAGTATTCTCAGATAAACATTATTTGCTAAAAAACTTTATTCCCTCTTAAGTTTATTTTATCCCCCAAAATTTGCTTTATTCTTTTTGAAGGTTCCAAAACCTTAATGCATATCCCATTTCACCAAAATGTGTTCAAGATTCCCTCATTGATTGGATTTAAATTTTGTGAATTAGTGCTGTTAGGACTGCATCTTAACATATTTAGAGGTACTTTTGCAAAAAGTATAAAGAAAGGGAAAAATATTGACCAAAAAAACGTCATGCTGGTAGGGTAATTTATTTTTGACATTATTTCCAAAGTCATTTTATTTAGGAAATAATCTCATTAATCAGTTCAATGTCTCAGTATTCAGTAGATTATTAATACATATTTGATGAAAAGTGAACTTTAATGATGCCAGAGCAGAAAAGTACAGGATTGCCATCAGATTAATGAAATACAGATTTGATGACAAGAAAACTTTAAAGATGTCATAGCAGAAAAGTGCAAGATTGTCATTGAATTAATGAAATTTGTCAACTGCCTGCATTTTGAAAAATGCAGCGATGACAATTATTATTTATCCATTGATAATCCATTAATGAATTAGATAAATATGTGTATTGTATTGGCCCACTTATGCATGGCTTCTAAAATGATGTATCCTAAGATCTATTTTTGCAGACCATCATGCATGCAGGGACACAAACACACACACACACACACACACACACACACACACACACACACACACACACACACACACACACACACACACACACATATATATATATATATATATATATATATTCATTATGCACATTGAATGCAAGTTTAAAAAAATGTTGTCATTTATATGAATTGGGCTGTTGTTTGCAGTAAAAGCATGTTAATTTAGCATGATTTGGTTGTGCTTCCTTTGAAATTGTTTGGCACTGCTTTTACAGATTACTCCAAATATTTTAAGAATCCTTCAGTTAATTACAACATTTTCTTTGATATTATTAGGAGTCATCTCCTTCCTCATTACCTCTGCAGTTGTCTCGGGACTCTGGTGAACTAAAGCACTGGCTGCGCAATGCATCCTACCTGGGGGCAGTACAAGATCTGGCTGATGGGGGAGATATCAGTCAGTTTGATATGCGGGCTGGGCTTCAGAGAATGCTGCAAGTCTTTATTACCAATGCTGCAAACATCTTTCTTCTCACTGTAGATGATGACCTTATGATGCAGGAACAGGTAGTTGCTTTTTTGAAATTTTTCAAAAAAGATAAACAGTTGCAGATTTATCACAGGAACTTTCTTATAAAAAATATTGTTTTGACCATATAGCATTTTTTAGCTTGGGCGCTGGAAAGATCTACCCAGCCACATGTTGAAAAAAATTTAAAATATAGTACGCTTTCTGGTGGGCAAGTACCAAACAGTTGTTTTTTTCATCAAGAATACATGATTATCCAGCCCTTTATGTAAATATTTTTATTTATACTTTTTTTTAAAGGATATTGATGCCTCTGCTGCATATTTGTTAGGCATGAATGTATGTATATATGGTTTAAAAGACTTGATTAAATTTTCATCCCACCAAAGCAAATTTTTGTCCTTTTAAAACTCTGCCTTTTTATACTTTGTGGAGTGTGGATGAACACTTGGATGGAGTAAAATGCTATTTTCTATTTTAGTAAATGAAGGTGAACACTTGGGTGGAACAATGAGCTAAATCCACTTGACATTGACAAATATAAATCTTTATGGATATGTGCATGCCTATTTTCATGTCCTGATTAGATTTTAATGCCACTAAAGTAATTTTTACAAATAAAATTTAAAACTGGGGCTTTGTAATAGTAAATAAAAATTTTATTAGTAAAATTGCACTCAAAAAATATGCTTGATATAGGGACTTGGTATTTGGTAGGAATGTTGGCATAAATATGTAGATGATCTGATTAGATTTTCATTGCAATGAAACAAGTGTTTAAATTTTGTACATATAGTTCAACTATTGGGACATTTGCTTCTTGGGCTTAGTCTGTGATGTCACGTGTTTTCTACAAATGCAAGTTTAGTTAATTCAATTCAGTTTTTTTCTCTTTAGATTTCAGATTTACAATTTTTCACAAGTACTCCAAATTATTTATTACAAAACCCTCACAATATACAGTTTATTTGTCCACTTAGTAAGGTTGTGATGTTGATGTTTTTAAAATTGATTGGGAAGGCTTTGTTTTCCAGAAATTACTTTCATGTTTCTTCTAAAAGCAATTTCTGGTGATCACAGATTGAACTCAGATCTACCTTAAATGTTAGTTCTGATTAGTATATGACAGTGAGTTGGAAGAATGATTAGTCATGAAAAATGAAAGAAAGATAAAATTCTGTATCAAAGAATCTATATTTTGTTGAATACATCAAGAACTATTCCTTGTAGCATTATTTTTTTGAGAAAAAACAGATATTACTCTTAAATTTCTTGACTTTTGATTGTTTCAAAAAATTGAACATTCCTCATTAGTATTTTTATAGTTTAAATACTGTATATACTGTCTTATAAGTAGTTTCTAACTGCAAACAATAAAGATCCTGATCTGCCATAGCATGATGTGCCTGCAGAACATGATCTGTGCTGTTTGTTTCACTGATTACTCCTAGCTGACTGCACTCACCTAAATCTGCCAGCGCAATATGCTATGGCAGATCAGGGTCTGTGCAGTTGACAGTTGGACGTAACTTATAAGTGAGTATATACTGTAGTTTCAACAGCAACTACTACTATTGTATCTGTATTTATAGCAGCTAGTAGCATTCTAGAAATTGTTACATGCAACAAAAAGATGCAGTTTATTAACATTTATCTCTATATCAGTTATTTAAAATCACTAAATTGCTTGCTAAAAACAAATTTCATTATTAGGTAGCAAAACAATGCTGATGAGTTAGCAGAAGATATAAACAATGATAGTGCCTGAAAGAAAATGCTTTCTGAAGACATTACCTCAAGGCTTTTCCATTTAAACATACATACCCATGGAAGGCAGTATTTAAAAAAAATATATGCCAGGGTACTTTGATTTCATAAAGTTCATATTAAAATGATACAGAAATTCTAAATTGCATCTGTGGTGAGTACTCCACTTTAAAAGTGCTTCCCTGGGTCCAATGTATGTCATATGGCCACCTGGTTGATAGATGAGTGATCTCTTTTTCATTGAAACTTCTGCTCACACTGGGAAGTGTGCTTCTCTTGTAGATTTTGCAGAACAGATTTCCTCTGTGTTTTGTTTACTATTTGAGCAATTCTGAGGAAGGTTCTCACATCTTTCACAAAGGAAAAATGCTCCATCAGTAATATTGTATATTTTGAAGAATTTGCACTTGTCTAACTTTTTCTTAAGATATTTATGTCCACTCCTAAGATATTCATGTCCACACCATTTTAATTGCCTGCTTTGAAATTTATTGTACTTCATTTTTCATTTCATCTCAGTACTCAATCAGGCATCTGAAATCTGTCAAGAATTGTTATTGTATTACTGCCATTGGGATGTATATGTAATTAATTTAGACCTTTCTGTTTTTCATTACTATTCTGGTCACAGTAAGTTCATGTAACACTTAACTGGATTTACCTTTATATGCCATTAGTTTGCTTCCTATAATGATTGGTGACAATACATTGATAATATATGCGGGCTACAAGTGTTTTAGGCTAGTGGAAGATAACCATGTTGTATTAATTATGTGAGGTGCAGTTCGGGTCATATCCTCAACATATGCACACAAAATATATGAACAGTACTGGTTTAGGTGATCTGTTTAGGGATAGCTAGTACTTGACTTTGGCATCAGATGTTAATGGCTATAGATAATAGTAGCTTCAACATCATATACATGGAGTTAAAGGGACTGTGGTGGGACGATGTTTTCTTTATATACTCCAACAATCTAAATTGCTTGTCCAACACCAAAACTGGCTTAGGCTTATTGTATTCCTGGCATCAAGATTGAAGAAGGAATGGCCTATAACCTGCACTGGCCTCCCAAAAGTATGCAGCTCAACACAGGCATCATGTCTTGGTAGTGTCTACCACAACATTCCAGTCACTACCACTCTCTGTATATTGGTGATTTGCTCACTGATCATCTGGATTGAGTAGAGTAGATGTCAATTGCACTTTAAGAATATATGTGTTCATTTTCTAGTTGTAACAAGTTCTCAGACACGGCTTTTCTTAACATAGAGCATATAAAAATCGTTTATTACTTTTGTCTGTTTTTCTTAATTGTTAGAAAAGAGTATGTTGCAAAGGAACTTTGCATTTTAAAAGGATTCAAAACCTTTCTAGTAACAAGCATGTGTCTGTGCTTTTGTTTTTGTTTTGTTTTTTGGTTTTTTTTGCTGTAAAAATATAGCTTCAATTCTGGCAAGTGTATTTTGTTGAGTAAAGTGATACAGCTGATTATTATCTGCTGCACCTCACTTATCCAAAGAAGGAAAGCAAGAATAAAAATGTTTCCATAGACCTGCAAAAGTGGATTTTTTCAAAAACAAAATTCAGTCATTTATATGTAATGGTATATAATTTTGATTTGTGGCTTGACAAAATTTAAAACTGCTGTTTTCTAAAAAAAAACTTTTCTCTGTATGAATTTATGCTTAATTGCAAAGTAAAACTTTTTATTATGTAAAAAAATGATTTGCATGCAAAATTTTAAGAATTTTAATGGTTATACTTCTAGTAAAAAATGTGGTTTAGTACATGGTCACATGTTTAATTTTTAATTCATTGGGAGTCTCAAAATAATAGCAGCTTTTGATTTCTTAAAAATGCAAGTTTTCTAAGCCCAAATGCTTTATAATTCTGTTCATTAATGGTCATATGTGAAGCTTGAAAAATGAAGTTCATTCTGGGAAACGATGGAAAAGACCTGACGTTTTTTCTTAAGAAATTAAGGGAACTCAGGCTATCAAATTCGTATAAACCTATAAACCATTTGAAGTGGTTTGTTTGTTATTTGCACTGTTCAGTCATGATTGAAAGTCGTACATGAATAATATCTTTATTTTGTTGCCACAATCCCTTTCTGGTGATGTAGTTTGAAGTGTGTATGTTTCAGTCAAGTAGAAGTCATTTAGGTTTAGTATACAATGGCAGATACTCTAAAATGAATGAAGGGAATGTTGAAAGTGCTGTGACTGAAGTTATTTGCATCTATTTAAGTCTTATGCTTCATTCAATTTTTCAAGTAAACTGACCAGAATGAGCAAATGCTTTCTGATCTTGAAGTATTGAAAACCAGTTGTAATCAGTATTGCAATAGTTGTGTCTCAATAATTTAGTAGAATCTAATAAAACTTTGAAACTTTAACTTGTGTACTCAAAGTAATGCATCAGCAGTGTAAGTAAACTGTGCAGTTGTGTTTAGTTATCGACAGTAATGTGTTTTAATGTAAGATATTTTATTTGAACACATGTTGACAGATCAAGGAAACTGACCAATGCATGGATATAGAAGTTGAATACAAAATTCCCAACCAATGTACATTTCTCACACAAATTTAAACATGCCATGCAATTACTGTGTCTGGATGTTGTATTAAATAAAATTTAAATACTTCACATGAAATCGGTTCACATATTTTTCTCACAAGCTTAGGTTCCCTCATCACATTAAGGTTTACAACATTGCTATGCAACATCTAGAATCCAGCCTTCCAAAAAAGGTAATTCTTTATGTATTATATAGACTAAGGGCAGTAGCTTATAAACATTACTTATCCTTGTTGCTGCCAGGTGACTCTAGTTTAAAGCTTTTGCTCCGTCATACACAACATTTTACTGAAGGCTCCCAAACATTCTGTGATTATCTCTGGTTTTGAGCCATCTACCCACAATTTTGGTATACTATTGAATAGTAAGGAATCTACTGCTGGTGGTATAAAATTGTTTTATTTGGATTAATATTATGTGAATTATGTCCCAGTAATGGACATTGTTTGTTCTGACTTTGTGCTCCAATTCATTATCATTGATGCTTGTTTATATTTTTGTTTGGTAACAAGTGTTGTGTGTGCAACCTGTCAGCACATTTGAGAGGTAAATGTATAAATTTTGTAATTGGTTTTGTCAGTTCAGTTAAACCATGAGGACAAAATGTTCTAAATGCAAAAAAGTTCAAGGCCACCAAGGAAACCAGTGATATGTGCCTCGCCTGTACCAATATGTTTATAGTCAGTAATATGCAGTAGTGTCTGCATACTTTTGGTCAGAGGATACTCGGTACACAGTAAAATGGAAGAATGGTAAGAACAGAGAGGAATGGGTCAGGTCTTGCATTGAGCAGTCTGATGTATTTATATTGTTGGGTTCCCACCTCTTCCTGAAAAGGGATTTACTTTACCAACTGCTACTGTTATGTCAAATTGGACAAGCAATTGGCTGTAGTTTTGCCATCTTTGCATTATAATCCATATTAGAGTTGCAAACTCCGATCCATCAATGGAAAGAATCGAGTCAGCTTTAAGGCTGTATTGTCTATTGAGTGCTGCTGGTTTCTGAAAGGCCTCTACTCCTTTACGGCCAGTCAGGCTTACAAGGTCATGGCATCAGGAGACTTAGATAATGATGAGAACCCTTCCATCCATTTTCCTCTGCAATCTTTTGAAATTAAAAAAAAAAAAGACTGTCTATCCAATAAGACATATGATACTGGAATTTTAAAATCTTTTTTGGCCAAGTCAATTTCCAGTAACCTTTTTATCCAGTTTAGGAGTTAACCTTTTAGATGGACAAAAAGCAGTTTTTTGTTCCTCAACTCTACTAACTCCCACTATTTACTCACTACTATGACTGCCCCTGGACAGTCTACTGGTGGGCATGTGACTCCTGCATTTTCACTATCACTGCATTGCTCTTCTGCAGAATGAGTGGATGATTTGTGGTGTTTTGGTGTGGGCTTCAGATTTCATTTATTTAACTTCCTCCTCTTTTATCCTCTCTGCATATGATGGATGTTAATTGAGAATCATATGGTGGAAATTGTTATAAAACTACAACATCTCGGTATCTGTTCTTATTTATGAAGAAGGCCATTGGCAAGCTCAGGCAGATTATCAGTCTAAACTGGCACAATCAATCTGACCCTTCATCAAAAAGGATAAGTTTTCCATCTGTCTCAATCAAAGAAATGCATACTTTCAGGTCTCTATTCAGAGAAATTCCTCCAATCTACATTCCAAGGAAATATATACCAGTTTCTAGCTCTTCCATTCTATCAGCCAGTGAGCATTTACAAAGATGATGAACTATATTGCCACCCTGTTTCAGCCGAATTCATCCAAGGTGATTGCATTATATTTGGACGACAACCTTCAGAAACATGGTGAACTGGGAAATGTCCAGCCTCTGTCCATCCCAATGTTTCATACAAATAAGTATGGAGTTTATCATCAATTTCAATCTTGTATGACTCCCCTCCATTCATGAGGTACAGATCATTGAACAGCTGGGTGTGGATTTCAGTAAGAGAATTTTTACAATTTCTCTAATTACTCAATGCAGCAGTGGATTTGATTCCACTTTTTCATATTATCGTGTACCCCTTACAGATTTCCTTCCATTAAATTTTCTTGAATCGGATTTGTGCACTTGTGGATGTCCATTGATCAAATGTTTTGTGACAAGGTGAAATTTTAAACTGATCACGTTGTCTCTTCAGTTTAAAAGCAGATGCTTGGGTCATGGATACACTGAATCAGTAGGGAGGGTGTTTTTGGCTTATGCCTACCCACCTATGGTCTTAGTGCCAAAGATAATTAAGAAGTTGAGGGGTTAGAACTAGCAGATTATTCTGATAGACCGTTCTAGATGGCAAATATCCTGGGCCAGCGATCTACTTGACTTAGTAATAGATTTGCTGAAACAAATTCTAGCTAAGCCAAATATTATCAAACAGCCATGGTCCCAGGTATTCCATTTTTTACCAAACCAACTCTTCCTTCATGTTTGGCTGTTGTCAGCAGTGTCTTTCAAAGGGAAAATATGAAAACCTATGATTGTGGAAAAATCTAGCAAGCAAGAAGGCCATCCACTTTGAAGGTCAGTGAGGGAAAATGCTGATAAGTAGGTATTGGTGGCAAGTCAACATCGTCACTTCATTTGCTTCAGTTCAACTGGCTTCTTGTTGTCCCTGGCTTTATATAACAAAACGTTGACTCAGATTACCATCAAAAGTTACTGCTCCATGATATCAGAGAGATACTTAGAAGCCAATAACAGCTTGCTGTCAGTGGGCAATCAGAAATTTTTTATATTCTCCTACCTAGAATTGTTATGAGAGAAATTCCAATAAGACCCAAACCATGCTTTCAAGCATTGACACAAATGTTTTTTCTACGTAAGTCTGGAAAAGAGAATATATCCCCTATAGCCCATTTATCATGGCTGAAGTGGGAATGGGTAATATGTTCAACATACTTTGAAGTCTCACAAGAACAAAGTTTTCTAATGTAGATCTCAGCTTTTGAAATTAGAGCAATTTCTGTAAGCCTCACTTTTGAACGTAACATTTCAAGCTTGGCCACTTGTCACCTAACCATTGGCTGTGCTACCTTTAAAGTAGGAGAGTGGGTGGGTGCCCAGCATACAAGTTGAATGGTCAGCATTTTATTCTCAGAAACATTTTTATGCTTGTCTAGACATGTTATAATCTGCATATAGCCATGTCTAATCAACCAATGCAACAAATTGTGGTTTTATGGGCCATTTAACATTTTTTGTTAATGTCCAGCAAAAAGTTTTGTTGTATTCCTGGAAGTGCAAGTCAGAAGAGACGTACCTACTTTGTAATTTAAATACACCTTATTCTGCAGGTATAATCATTTATATATATATATATATATATATATATATATATATATATATATATATATATATATATATATATATATATATATGTACCTTGACATTCAAAATATTGCCTGTTCTGTCACTATTAAGCTGTATTGTGACTAATTTTCAGGTGGACATTTGCAAGCGAGTGCTGAATATCTACAGGTATATGGTGATGAAAATTACTATGGAACAGAAAACATGGTAAGTTTTCTTACAAATATGTGTATAACAACTTGTAAAGAAAAGAGAGCATTTAAGTTGATGCCCATAACAAACAGCTTGCAAAAAATATCATTGCAATAATAATAAGAGACCTTTTCACTTTCCAGAAATGATTCTAGAGACCTGCTTAATGTGTTACAGCTATTAATATTTGTTTTGTTTTGTTTTTTAAAATTAGTTCATAAATTGACTGCTGTCACTGAACACTATTCAGTATCAAAGGATATGTTTAGGACATTGAGTTTAAATTGTCAGATAGTACACAAAACTGTTATAGCAGCTAAATTCTCTACTGACACAAAAACTTGATTATTTTGAAAATATAAAGAACAAAAATGTTCATGTGAATTTATTCTATTTAATTGATATCAATTTTCATGTTTTTGCAGAAAATGATATTGTAGACCATCCTACAATTTTTATATTTAAGAATTGTCTTGTTTCCAAAAAAAGATCATTGTTCCATAGGTCTTCAAATTCCTGATTTAAAGTGGCACTCCATGAATAATAGTGAATTCAAAGTATTTGCATACAATAATAATTAATTGTGATTGAACAATGGACCATTGGGAAATACAAAAAGTATAATTCTCAGTATTTTCACTCTTATATGGCAGCAGTGCACAATAGGTTTTCATGCAAAACTTGTGTGATCAAGCATTTTCTTGTAAGTAGATATGCATTGACTTTAAAGGGGACAATCAGTCTCGATAAAAGTTCAAATATTCATCAAAGAAGTATAAAAAGGAATATTTAGATGGATATTAAAAAGCAGGGAAAGCAACAGTTATCAAGGGTGTGTTTATTGGATATTGTGAAGATTATATCAGCTTGAGATATCTAGCAAGAGCCATGGACTTCATTTGGTTTGGAACTTCACTATGAAACTGAATTGGAGTTCACTAAGGTCTGTGTGTACTCTACTAACTTATAGTTTTACATAATGTTGTCTTCACTGCATAGGATTACACCATTGAAAATATGCATATTTTCTAATTTGAAAATAGCAGTACATGATATTATGTTATACCTTACTGAAAATTGGTTTGACTTCAGGAAATATATCAACTGTATTCCTGAGAAGGTCTTGTTGGGGTTGGCATGTCAGTATTTGCTTGAAGGGTAACATTGGTTGACATTATAATCATAGTTAAGTTTTAGACTTCTGTTGTTGCATTCATGATAGTCCCAAAACATTTGCAGATTTTAGAAATGTCTTGAAAAATGCATGATGCGTGTGAGGAAGCAAGAGATAATTTCATGCAGTTTTTAAAGTTTTAATTTAATCTACCAGTTGCAGAATAAAAGTTAATTCTACATGCTATTCGTGTGGTTCTGCTCATTTAAAACTTTAGCAAGCTACTTGACAAACATTGCTGTGCTGTCAGAATGGGGTGTTCTTCCTGACAGTTTATAGAATTTTCTGTTTTCTGAATCAACACCTCACCAACTCCACAAAACAAGAGCTCTGTAAAGACTGTGAAGACATCAAAGGTTGGAAATAATCAGGTTGAAACTTTTGCCTTAATATTTCACAGTCAGCACCAATCTGAGGAATGGCATAGAGTACATATATCCATGCAAGCATTGAGTAGAAAAATCACAAAATCATATTGTGTATGTGTTGATTTTTCATTCTAGAATGTGTTGAGACATGGTATTTAGTTTGTCCATTTACATTTGAAACTCACCTCCATATCAGACATGACTGTTGAAATATTAAAATTTGTTGTAAATCTCAGCTTGTACGGTACTTTTAATTGATGCATTTATTTGCTGTTCAGTAACATATTGATTACTTCATAGTATTTGTTTTTGTTATATTTACAGTAAGAGTGACTTAATAATCCACGAACAACACATTTACCAAACATTTGAATATTCACTTATTGATGTTTAATGCTATGTGTGATATATTTCATTAAATAATAGTTAAAGACACTATATTCAGTCTGCATTGGTTGCTAGGGTCCATTCTATGGAAAGGTAATATATCATATATACTCACATATGTGTCAAATAATTTATGACAAAATAAAGGCCTGGAAGAAGGGTGTCTGCTTATCTGCAGCCAAGGTCTAGACTTGAAAGTTTGTAAGATTTATTTTTAATGTTGACTACAATATTGTCTGTAAATCTTGGAACATGAACATTAATTTTTTCCATGTCCTGAGATGTGATGTGATTATGATTTTTAACGTAGCTTTAAGAATTTTTTCAGTCACATTGCTACGATGTCTGCAGTGTGGCAGTTTATAGTGATGTCTAGCACTGGGGGGCATCATGCCGCAGATATGTAGCATGATGTCCCACCCAGTCACATTATCCTGACACCAGGCCGACCAGTCCTAACACTAACCTCTTAATGCTGAGCGCCAAGCGAGGCAGCTGTTAGTACCATTTTTGTAAGTCTTTGGTATGACTCGACCGGGGATCGAACCCACGACCTCCCGCATCCGAGGCTGATGCTCTACCATGTCTTGAGACATGTACATGTAAAAATATTAAAAATTCTCAGTCATAATTCCCTCTCAATCCAAGCAACAAAACTGTTAAAAACTACTAAGACTGCTTATGCTATTATTTTTCATTTGTATACTTTCTGATTTTTTCCAACATGAAATTAAGTAAAGGTAAATAAAGACTTTACTAATTCATGGGCCAGTTCAAGTTTACCCAGGACACCAGCCTGTTCTATACTGTTCAACACTTACATAGTGCAAATCGTGCTTAGTGTCACTTTACTCTTTGTTTATTTCCAAACATATTAGATGTTTTGCTTTATTCATTTGTTTTGAACAAATCACATTCTTCCAGATAACATTTCAACTAGTCTGTAAAAAATGTTACATTTACGTTGATCCACATGCTCACAAGTTGTATTTTTTAGTGATATAAGCAGTAGACAAATTGAAATAATCTTTATGAAAAGATACACATGTTCAATTATTCAAGGCAAATAACTGGAATAATTGTTACATGCTCATGAAAGAATGGTAACAAAGGCTAAAATTCTTTTTATAGATCAACTAAGATCATTATCAATGTATTTTACTTTTGTATTTTTACTGAACAAAATCATAATTTTCCACACATCGGAAAGCTGGATGTTTGTGTGTCTTTATTGTTTATAATTAGTGAATTTGTCTTTTATTTTCCAACAGAAAAACAGGCTGGTTAATCGATAAAACCATAAAACTGGCTTGTGTTGGGAAAGAATTTTGACCGGTAACTATACCAGTGCTTTGATGTGCAACTGTCTTTCACTCCAAACTATTAGCACAATTACCATAGTTTTGTAAAACTGGATGTAAGGTTGCTCAAATCATAGCAAACTACAGCTTATGGTATTTCTGGAACTTGATTATTGTATTTGGAAATAACATTGAAGTTTTGTCCAGTCATACCCATGATTTGAATCCAAGGGATATAATTCATTCAGTGGAAGGTACTTAAAATATGCGCGTGTTAAAACTACATTGTACACACGGTGGTACCATTATGTAAATATATTCCCTAATTGTGAGCCTTGAATCAGACCCTATTGTTGTTCATTGTTGTTATATAGTGATCATATTTTAATGAGTTATTTAAAATTTCAAGGCAAATTAAAAATGCACCGAAATGAAAAGTCTAATGCAATTACTCATGAACAAACACTAATTGAGTGCAAAGGGAAAGGTAGTGTTACAACAACCTTCACTCAATTCTTGTCATTGTCGGATCAAGTTATACACAAATCTGAATTAGGTAGAAACAATAAGAAAACGATAAAATTTATTGACTTCTCAAACAATAAATACCATTTCTATGCAATAATCATACAAGATAACCCAGAGAGAGGTATACATGTAATTTTAGCTACAAGTTTGCTTAGATAAATGCAATAAAGTTTGTGAATTCAGAACTTAACACATGCATGTTGTAATGTTGTTTCAGACTTGTGTGTTGGCTTATACATGAACAGGTTTATATGCAAGTATATACTGTTCATTTTAAAGTGATGTGTGCCATTTTGTTGCTTAATATAAACAACCAAATAAAAGTGAATTGATACCGCTGTGAATCATATACACATATCTACCTGAAACTTTTGTCATCTTTAGAAGGAATGCTATTGATTGATTGGTACCATTTCAGATTTGTGAACATACTGGTTATATTTCCAGTATACTCATTGCATTATGTGTAACTGAGATTGCCAAAAGACCTAGACTTCCCATTTGTTCTTACAGCATTTTCATTCATTCTTAACCAAAATACTTCTAAATATATGACCTTCTAGTTGTCAGTGAGTTTAAGTTAACCTTTTGACCAATTCAGGGGGCTGCATTTGATAGAAAATGACTTGTCTTCACCATCAAACTTGTTTTTCATTGCTTGAATGCATCATAATAATAATACTGGTAACTAGAAATCTGTGACAATTAGTTCTATCACTGATTCCACATGAGCTCCTCTAGCACACAAGGCTGTAGTATATTGTATTTGAAAAAAAACGAAAGAAATATGCAATTATGCCATGCAAGCAAAATTTTATCTAGAATGATTCTGAGTGGGAGATTATAGTTTGTCAACCACAAATCATTCACACTGTCCTTCTGGCAGTACAAGATGATCTGAAAAAATGCATTCCATGAAATCTTAGAATAAAAAGGCAAGCAACTAATTATTGCAAGTTGAGATTAACATGACTATTATATAGTTAGGATTGTTTCTTACTAATCTCAATGTAAAATGTGTCAATTGCAATAAAGGTAACTCAGCTATTTTCATATGTGCCATAAATGAATATAAGTGAATGAATATAAGTGAATATAAGTGAATGAAAATATATACCAACAATACCAACATTTTACTCCTTTCCACTGCACAGTTTTAAAGATAATGGCTCATTAATTTACAACATTTGCTTAAATAGTTTTGGGTACTAAAGTCACCATCATGGATAGTGTTTTGATGTCACTAAGCTGCATATAACTATCTCTAATGGACTAGGCTACTGATTCACTGTTGTAATTTTGGAAGATAAAAAGATTACATAGAGCAACAAGACTATATCCTGAATGAAGATGAAGATGAATTCAGATTATGGAGATATGTGAGGAACCAGTTTTTAAATTGGACAGATTTGTGCAATCTACTCTGAGAACCTACTGCTTTTCAATGCATCAAGATAACTTTGATGTAGTGTGTAAAGTCTACTTTTTTCAAGATTCTCTTGAAATGCTGCTTAGAAGTATATTGTTTGCTATAAAATCAAATTGTATTGAAGTTAAATCTATACTTTTTAACATCTATCAAAACTTCCAATTTTTTTTTCACCTGTCATCTTGTTGCTTGCATGTTGCTGAATAGTTTTTTTTAATATTGCTTTCTTCTGTTACCCATTGTTGTGTGTTATTTCAGGGAACAGATGCTGTTAGTGCTGCTTAGCATAACCTCAGGTGTTTTAAGTGACCAGGCTCTGTCGTTTAAAGGCAAGTCTCTTGGAGGACGTCTAGCTCAGGCAATATTTCAGGTATGGGTTCCTGGCTTCTCCCCAGAAATTTTTGAAAGTATTATTATTAAACATACAAGTAGCTTGTAACTGCCAAAGGGTCCAATTTAACATAATAGTATTATATGTGCCTTTAGAAATAGGGGAAACTTGCTTATCTAAAAATTGCATGTTAAAAATATTAAATGGGTCTTAAAAGTTAAATATTGTGTGATTGAACCATCAAAAGTTGTGATGGAACATTGAAATGACTATGATTGTATGGGGCATCATTGGCTAAGCTGTAGTTTGGCAATGGAAGGATTTAGGGAGAAAAATGGATTTGACAAGAAATTATAGTAGTCCTACTTCAGCTTTTAACCATAATTGAACTCTAGATCCAACACAGCTTAAGTGGTTAGAGGTTGTGGGTTCAAATCCTGGTTGAGTATACTAACAGCTGCCTTGCTGGGCACTCAGTGTTAAGAGGTTAGCATTAGGACTGGTTCTCCCAGTGTCATGATAATGTGACTGGTTGAGACATGATACCACCTATCTGCAACATAATGCCCACTGATAGACATCATTTTAGACTCACACTGCAGACATCAAAGCAATATGACTCAAAGTGTTAACGATGCATTTGAAATGAAATCCAAAAACAATCTCGAACAAGGATCCAACACAGAATAGACCAAGCCATGAAACATGTATTGTCTTATATTTTGCACATGAATTACTTATATTCTGTTTAGAGTTCAGTAAATATGCACACAATATGAATGGCTTTGATTTCAGGAAAGATTACATGTTATGAATGCATAGAAAAAATGCAACAAATTATAAATTGAAATTCCTTATTTTAAAAACTATTTGAAAGGTCAAATTTGTTTATCTTTTATCAATCCAGCTGTAAGCCAACCTTGTAGTTAGTAGTTCTGAAAGAGTGGTTGGAAGACATGTCAGAATGATATTTATTGCCTTTTCTGTGATGGGCATCAAAGGCAGTTGAATCTGATGGTTTT
The DNA here is from genome assembly GCA_016746295.1 of Potamilus streckersoni. Classification (NCBI taxonomy): domain Eukaryota; kingdom Metazoa; phylum Mollusca; class Bivalvia; order Unionida; family Unionidae; genus Potamilus; species Potamilus streckersoni. Next base: position 189,370 of record JAEAOA010000314.1, read on the forward strand.
GGATAGTTAGAAAAATTAGTTGGAATAATTTTACAATGATTTTATGTGTATTTATAATTAAATGTTGTATTTTTTAATCACCTTTTACTTCAATGCACTGTCTTTGTTGTACACTGGACATGAAAAATTTGTTTTAACAGCATTGTCACTTTGGTGTTAGTAAACCAGTTTGCCCCCAAGTTGCTGACTGGATCATCAGAAGTTCATTCCATTTGGTTCTTCTGATGGACTGCATGAAGAAAGTGAAGAATCTTAAGACCATTTCTATTGGATAATATCACTTTGATTTATTCTAATTTGGGCACATTTCTGCAATAAATTATAGCATGTTCACAAACCACATTAGCTTTTCTAATGAGGCAGGCTTTTCAAACATCTAATTTTCATTAGCTTCTCTAATGAGGCAGGCTTTTCAAACATCTTTAAAAAAAAATATGGCATCTAAGTAAATTTCCAGTTAGTGATATGTTGACATAACTGGCCGAAAATGCTATTTTTGGCTTGAAGAAGTTGACATAAGTGGACATAACTGGGAATTCTGATCCTTAGATAACTTCGTCAAGGTAATTACTTAAAAGGTTTTCATAAAAATATTTTTATGATGTTTGTTAAGAGATCAAGAGAAGAAGAAGCTAGGAATGTTGATGACTGAGATAATGCATATTTAAAGGAATTGGATTTTGCTGATGATTATAAAAAGGAGCATGATTATCAATATCTTGAAAGTAATGTTGGTCCTTTTGATTCAGTTTAATGTTGTAGTATTGCTGAAACCCTCAATATCCTTAGTATTCTCACTAATTTGATTCATAAATGTTGTTTTTGGCAACTTCCACATTTCCCAAAGGAGGAGTTTTTCTGATTTGTGATTTCCATATGCCTTTGTTATATGCAAGATAGCAAAAAAATCAAATGGGTGGCTAGATCAGATTTAATACTTAGATATAGTATGTGGACACCAAGATCTGGTTTTGCTCTGGTAACTGAGCTAAATTTATATTACATATTTTAAGTCTTTTTTTAAGTTTGACTTCCTTGTAAGCTTGGTATGCTTATTGGTATTATTATGTAGATGAGCTAATTACTTTTTCATGCCATTATAGCAGGTTAAGTGTCCATGTCACCCTTTCAGCAATTCATGTGCGTTTAGGTTGCAGTGTCTCTTTCCCCCACTCTCTCCCATTTAAAAAAAAAATTGGATTTGTAGTTTGTTTTCAAATAACTGCTTTCAATGATTGAAAATCTGGTATGATTCAGATTGCATAGGAATCTAAACTATAATTGATTTTGTGTTTTATTACCTTGAAGAATTATGAATGAAGAATGTGTGACTTTTACACGGTTAAAAACTCTATAAATATTAGTGACATAAAACCATTCAGATGACTTAAGTTAAAGGAATTTTTGTTACATCCATTACTGAACAGTTTTACTTTTTAGATTTCTGTCTGTCAAAAGCAGTCCATTTTGATCAGGAGAAGGTATATACAATCAAGTGAAGGACATGAATTGATAATTGCTCACAAGTAGGAGAAATGATTACAACCACCACATGAAATTAAAAAGAATTAGGATTATGTCAAGTTGAGATTTTTATTAAGAAAAGTAACTGACCTTAACCAGGTTTAGAACTGCTGTTTCTGATCTGTTTTGAAGGTGAATAAGGTCTAAATGTACTGGATGAGCTTTTAGTGGAACAAATATTGCCTTCACTGCATCAAATCACATGTCTATTCATTTTAGATAAATTTTGTTTTCTAATGCAGTAGTTGCCTCACATGATATTTTAATTATGCCTTATGTATCAAAGTTATGGAGAATCATTGCCTGAAGGTCTTGTTTGAGTTGGCAGGTTTATTAGTATCATGATGATTAGTATCAAGCAGTATGCCTTAAAAATTAAACCATTTAAACTGCATTATTGATTTGGCTTCAGAACTATAAATTTGAATTTGTTAGTGATTCATTTTTTCCCAATATTTTTTACACTTTAACAAGTGTTCAAGAATGCACCTTTTTTCAACACTTTATACCTTTAGAATGCAGTTGTGAACATATTTAGTCATGAAACTTTAGTTATGGTTATCATGATTTATTGTTCACAAAGAGAAATTAGGACTTTGCTTCAGTAGCAGCCCAAGAATTGTATGCTACTGGCCGAGGGGTCCTACAAAGATTAAAGAAACTGTTATAGAGTTCCTTAGATTAAATAAAATAATCAATAGGCATTATACATTTAAAATATAGCAAGATGTCATGAAGGAGTTTAAAAAATAATTGGCTTTAATTCTTTTATGTCTTTTAAAAATTGTGTTATACAATAAAAACATTTTGGTTATGTTTTATTAAGTAATTGACATTTTTAAGGAGATATTTGTTATAATGGAAGTAGGCTAGAAGCTGTGCTCTTCCAACTCAAATGACAAATGTGGGTGAAAGTTATTAGTTGTTTGTATTGATGTAGGTATCTTCATTTGTTTCCAGATTACGTTTTTTGTTCATGTAAACATTGTCTCTTTGAGGAATAGTTCTAAAGCAAATTAGCTTTTTATATGCCCACCATAAGGCCAAGTGTATTTTGTTAGCATCTGTTGTAGAAAGTGCATTATTGGATTCAAGATGACTAGACTCTGGTACTAAAATAATAATGCAATACCATTTTTTTCCTGCAGTTACTGGTCCTTGACTTTTGACATTTAGGACTTTATTGTTACTCATGACATCACCTAACTTAGATGTAGGTACATGGTTAAGAACTTAAAACTACTGTTAAGAAACCTTTTGTTTTGTGACCTTGACCTTTAATCTTTTTGACCTAAAATCATTGTTTTATCCTTACCTCAAGTGCACATCATCCACAAATGCTGACCCATTGCTCTGAGTTGAAATAATACTATTAGGCAGAAGCCATTTTTCTTAATTGTCCCAGGGACCTTGACTTTTTTTATCCCATTATCAGCAGGATACTTCCTTACCCTAAGACATTGGTTACCAGCATACAAGTCATACCCCAAATCAAGGTTTCAAAACTAAATTGTGAAAATGGGGAATTGAGGCTCAGAAATTTTTTTTAGGGTCACAGCAAAAAAAGTTTGGGAACCATTTTACTATACCATGTACATGGATCATTGCTGTAGAAGAACTGCAGTTAAGGAATGGAAGAATCTCTTTGATTTTTGGGTCGAAAGATTAAAAATCTGGATCATTGTGACTCAAAGAAAAATGGGTTTTGCAGAATAATTATTGTGTTAGATTAAGTTCCATGAGCAAACTTTGTGGACATCTTGCACTTAGTGTAATTAAAAATTTTTAGATTATAATGCCAGAAAGTGAGTACAGTAGTCCCCCTCTTGAACGGCCCCTCCCTCACCAGCGGCCACCCGCTCCTTACGGCCAGAATTTGAAGGCACCGATGAATTTGTGTTCAAAATTACCCCTCATGAAAGGCCACCCGGCTAACGCGGCCAGCATATTTTTGCAAAAACATAAAATTTACCCCTCACCAGCGGCCGCATTTTATTTTGTAATATGTATCTAGAACATTTTTTTTTCTAATTGTGTTAAGTAATCCGATTTCTGTTTCCAGATGTCATGTTTTCGTTCTTCAAAAAAGTGTTCTACAAGTACCACTAAGGTTAATATTATATCCTTTACACCTCACGAGAAGCCACATTTATTCCATAAAGCAGAGAAAGACCCAAATTTTAATCCATACATAAAGGTAATCCGTATATCTTTACTGCGTGTTATCATAAGATGTCCGATTTATCCACTGATAATTGTTAAGATTACACTTATTAATAGTAGTAAGTGGCAATATTGATGTACAATACAAAAGTCTGCCCAGAAAATGGTTTGATAGCCTTTATGGCTTCCCTTTGCTTGTTGAGCTTGTTAACTTACATAATTAATGGCTATTACCCAACAATTGTAAAGTTTATAAATCCTAACGACTGCGATGTGCTATTGTTCAGATCAAATCTGCGTACATATCCAAGCCGTTTTTCGCACTTAGAGTAAAAAAAAATAAAACCAATAGGGTACCAGACTACAAATAATGAATCATGTGACAATCGCTGCCTTTAAAAATATACGGCATCTTGTTTAAATGCAGAAAAAAAAATAGTTTTATCAGTCTGGTAGTTGCAACTTTGATGATTATAACTGGATGTAAGGTTAAGATCACACAGTCAGCATTGACTAAAAATAGAAACAGGGTACTAGACAAAGACCGAAAAATCATGTGACAACACAACTTGTCTTTACGAAGAAAGCATTTCCTCAACAAATGTGTCGTCTGCATAATTAAATCGCATACAGTTAGCAACATCGAATAACTCATTACCAAACATTAACATGTCCTCACGTAAACGAAGATGATTATTTCAGAAAACGTTGGTTATTATAGTCTACGATATCGGGTGAGGTGGGGAGGTGGACTGGCCAAACAAATTTAGGTAGTAAAGACTTGAATAAAACAATTTTATGTTGAAAAGACTCGAAAAAATAACATCGTAACCGATAAGTTATTTAGCAGCAGTGGGAAAATGGAGCAAATGGAAAGAGAATTGCGTATGTACCAAGATTCAAATGACGTTTTTGAATGGTTCTGCAGTGTGCATGACAATACCCGCTCACATATCACGCTTACGCCAAGAATAAGAACTATTAATGCATATTCATTTGAAATAAGTCAACTATTATAGCACAAGAACCGTTCAATAGTTAATGTTGCTTTTAAACGAAGATATTAAATGCTTTGAAAAATGAAGCTTTCTTACTACGTACATATACTTCTCAAAAAATTTAGTCCCTCTCTGGAAAGGCCACCCGCCTTATAAGGCCACTTTCTCGGTGCAGAAGGGTGGCCGTATAAGAGGGGGACTACTGTAGTTGTGTTCAAGGTAAGTTTAATAAGAAAAATAAAGGTTCCTGTAAATTAAGTTTAATCTGTTGCATTTTAGGTGCCTGCACTGAAAACATTTCGACCTGAGGCAGTTGTATAATGGGCTATTCCTTGTACATGTGTTATATTGGATTTAATAGCTGAAAAATAAGCACATACAATTTGCACTCACTTTATGCAAAATCTATTAATGCACTTTTATTTTAATGTCATTTATAATGACAAAAAAAAACATTCATTTGTGCTACTGTGCTTGATTTTCTGTCATCACTGGAGACAAGTGCTGTGACTTATACACTGTTCACATATTTGTTATGGGTATTAATTTGTTTGAAAATATGCATAAAAGGATCATTACTTTAAGACTATAATTCACCCAAGAATGTCCTTAATGTACAAGTACCCTAATAAAAAAATTACTTTCGGTTGAAGTTGTAACATCAGGAATACATGTATGGTGTAATCAAGCAGCATCTTTAATTGGGAATTCTAACTTCTGTTGTACTGATATTGTTTTATTTCAGACGTTGATTGTAACATGGATCAAAGCCAACTTAAATGTGTTCATCTCATCAAGTCTTTGGAATCAATTCCTGCAGGTGCTGTCTTCCCTGACTTCTTGGGAGGAGTTGATCAGAGAATGGGCTGTAAGTGTACAATATATATATATATAAATGGAGAGAGAGAGAATGAATAAGTTAAAAATTGGGTACTTTTGCTGTTGATTTGTGGCTCATTAGCTCTACTGTTCATGGACCAGAAGAGCTTTGAAAAGACCTTTTGTCTGGCATCCATTAGCACAAGTTTTTTGTTGCTACTTTTTCTAAACAGCTTGGAAGATTGCCTCCAAACTTTGCAGGTTCATTTAGTCCAAAAAAAAAGAGCTTCAAACTCCAGTATGGCTGCTTTGGCAGCTATTTTTGTTAATCTTATCACTTCTACTCCTAAACAGCTGGTCATATCATCATGAATTTCTCACTGAAAGATTTTGTATAATGAATGGTTGACCCAAATGAAAATCTGACATCTAATATGGCTGCCATCTTGAAAAAAAACTTAATACTACTCCTTCTGAGCAGATTGTTGTCTTGATATATGGTTTTTACTAAAAGACTTCTTATCATATCTGGTGCAGATCATTCAATCTACCTGCCATTGTGGCACAGTTGTAAATCTTTGCTGATCCTCTTGAAATGATGGTCATATTGACATGGGGTTTTCACAATACAATGACTTATGATATCTAGTTAGGGAGCCATGGTAACAAGGTGGGGAATTGAACTTGTGATCAAGGATAGTGTATTTGATACCTGTCCACATATATATATATATATATATATATATATATATATATATATATATATATATATATATATATATATATATATATATATATATATATATATTGTTACAACTTATTTATTATTATTATTAAGACTCCTCTGTGTTTACGATTCTGTGAAGAGTTCTTTCAGTCATAACATTTTCTGGGTTCGCCTGATACTGGCTTGAGGTGAAATGAATGTAGATGTTTACTTGTGGTGTTGGTATTGAATATTCCTGGATAATAAAAGACTTGAATGACAGAGAAGAATAAGAAAAGAATGAAGAAATGTGTGTTATATATCTGAGGTGAATAAATACAGAATAAATTGTGTTTTACTTTTTATTGTGTTCTCTTATTTTCTTTTTCTAATAATCATAAATTAGAATTATATTGACATACAGAATAACAATTTCCCTTCATGTCCATACATTTACTATACAACATAAGGAAATAAGATTGTTTGCTTATTACACAACTGTTCATGTATACTTCAGGAAACAATTTTATCATAAATGTATTATACAGTGATTTTAATAAAATTTGAGATTATTGTTTATTTATTTATGTTTACAGCAACAATATAATCTTAGTGGTAGAGGCTTGTAATAATCTATCTCTATTAACTCCTTATACAATAAAACTTTTGAAATATAAATCTGAACAAATCCGAATTTTGCATAATTCCGAAATTCGGATCACTCAAAATCTGGAGCAGTCCGAAATTTGTGACCTTCAAAATCTGGGCAAGCCCGAATTTTGGATAATTCCGAAATTCGGATCATTCAAAATCTGGAGCAGTCCGAAATTTGTGACCTTCAAAATCTGGGCAAACCCGAATTTTGGATAGTTCCGAAATTCGGATCATTCAAAATCTGGAGCAGTCCGAAATTTGTGTCACTCAAAATCTGGGCAAATCCGAATTTTGGATAGTTCCAAAATTCATATCATTCAAAATCTGGAGCAGTCAGAAATTTCTATCATTCAAAATCTGTGCAAATCCGAATTTTGGGATAATTTAATAACATAACTTTTTTTTTTTAGAGATAACCTTGAACTGAATTTTGGGTATTTTAATCACATAACTTCTTAGAGATAACCTTTACCTGAATTAAATTTGCCATGACAAAATGTTTTTAATAATAATCAGAAAAAAGACAAACGATTCAGACGTCAACGCTGTGTCTGTCGTCTGCGAAGACGCGCAGTATTTATACTCTCTGAACCCTTGGAGAACCTCGGATATTTACATCAACATCAACAGCCGGAACACTCGAGGTTCCCCGATTGGGTTTAGAAATGGGAGCGCTACCACCTCGCGCTTAACAACATAGAATGCTGGGAACAATGGCGCCATTACACAACTAACGGAGCAATTTCCGTAATGCAATATTTAATTAAAATACATAGTAAACAAGTAATGCAACATAAAATATTGTCATCTAGTAATACTTAAGTGTCTAACAGTTACTCGAAGTATAATGGCGAGTTGAAATAATCATCACAATGGATGACATGAATGTCGGACGGTTTCATTCAAAACCCTCGTGCTTTCAACGAGGGACCGTCTCAAATATATATATATATATATATATATATATATATATATATATATATATATATATGAAACACACCCATGCATACAGAGAGGCATGCATCTGTCCATCCATCCTTCCATCGTTTGCCGTCTTTTAGGTCCTAACCTAGCCATAGATATTTTGTGCGCTCCAATAGTCTATGAGATAAGCTTACAGTCGTCTCAAAAATAATCTGTATCAAAGATGTTTTGGTATATGTCTCTGATCTCAAGATGACTGGGTGATAATTGTTAAATATAGAAGTAATGAGATTTTGGAAATTAAATGCATTTGTCTGTAATGCCACATAGATATCCTTAAAAGTGTGCTCTAAAATCTAGCAACAAAAAAAAACACCCAATGCTTATCATTACATGATGAGTACAGGAGACTTACATATTCTATGGCAGATAGAATCATTCTCAAAAGTTGGCTTGCCAGTGATTGCTTTGCAGATTTCAAGGTGATTAAGTGATAGTTGTGAATTAAATAGATAAAATAAGTTTTTTCAATTTATTAGTTGTGATTTGAAAAAACATTTCAAAATGTTACCCTTTCATAATGAATATTGTTGATGTAGTTGAAAAACAAATCTGCAAGCATTTCTATGCATAAAAATAAATTTAACAAAGTTTACATCAACAAATTTAACTTTTATGTTAAAAAAATTCTTTGAAATGTCAGTTCAAGGTCTTTTATGTTATTTTTGTTATTACTTTTTTTACTATATATGTATTATTTTCTTCTCATTTACCTACATAAACTTTTTACTGATATATTTATTGTTAACTTTAGTTATAGGCATATAATGTTAAGGTGCGAAGATACAAAAAGTTCATTATTTGTAAAATCAGTATTATGTCATTTCCTTAAATGTCGTATATAGTGGAACCTGTCTTGAAAGATCGCCATTTCTGCCAAACAATTATGGTCTCTCAAGGCAGGTACAGCTCGGGGAGGTTGTGGGTTCAATCCCTAACCTAGTCATACCAAAGACTTACAAAAACGGTACTAACAGCTGCCTCAATTGGCACTCAGAATTAAAAGGTTTGTGTTCTGACTGGTTGGCCTAGTGTCAGGATAATGTGACTGGGTGGAACATCGTGCCACATGTCCCATCACTATAAACTGTCACACTACAGACATCGTAACAATATGACTGAAAAAATTGTTAAAGCTACATTACATGCACACACACTCATTGCGGGTTGTCTCACATAACAGGTCACAATACTATATAATCAGTGCATTTAAAATATTTCTCAAGACTGATGGTCTCACGTAGCAGTGGTCTTTCAAGACAGGTTTCACTGTATTTAATTTACTAATATTTTAATTTTAAATATAGTCTTATGTTGCCCATATTTTGGGACAAGCTCAGATCTCACAAGGGTTAATTAAATTTTACAATCAGCTTGCCCTGAGCAAACTGACTTTTATAAAAAAAAAAAATTTAAACCAAGGACACAGGATTTTCATTTAAAGACTAATTTTTATATATAGTTGGTCCGGAATGAAAATTGCACCAACCTGAAATGGTGCAATCTTGAAAATTTTTATTGCTGTTTCACCAAAACTGAAAGTCATATCATTATGTGGTTTTCACAAGAAGACTTATTTAGTTTTCCTAAATGAAAAATATGCTTATCTGACATACAGTATGGCATGGCAACATCTTGTTATATCTACTTGCCCTGAATGGTGATTATAGAGACTTCGAGTGTTTACCAAATGACTTCTTTTTATATCTACTTTGTCCTAAAAGAAAATGGTGCCAGTTTTTCATCAGATATGATATTCATGTGGTTTCAACTCACAGCATGTTAGAGATGAAAAGGCCTTGACTTGATTCCTGGGAGCTTTTGGTGACCAGTAAAGTGTCAGTTCCTTTGAAGGACTCCTGCTTACATCATTGACACTTACTAGTTTAAACTACATAGTTGTAAATTTTTTGTTTCAAAAAAGAAGCTGTCATTAACGAAACAGCAAAGGAACATATCATGTTAAAAGCTAAAAATTGAATACTTCATATCATGCACTTTTTGTTTGTTATTCTTTGCAGAAAACAATGGAAACTTTAACCAGAGTTTTAGCAAGACATGTATACAATTTAGATCTTAATGATCTTCCTCTTGATAGACTTAGTGAACAAAAGGAAAAGAGAAAAAGGGGAAGAAGCCAAGGTATGCAGATTTTATACCACTGTTCTTTGTGTTTGTTTTCTGTGCTGTATCAGTATTTTCACCAGCACAAGACTAACTGCCTTTTCTTGACCTTGGTTTTTCTAACACTACTATAGATTGCCAAAACATATAATTGCCAAAACATATAATTGTCATGCTTGGAGGTAATGAAAACAGTTAAAAGGCAGATGTATCTTGAGGCTGATTTATATTTTGAAGTCTTTTTTATGGCAGAAATGAATCCAGTTTTAACATATATAAAGACAGTTATCATAACAACTCAAGTTTATTGTCTTGCATGGAGGGATTTTATCTTAATTTGATTTGAGCCTTTTAAAATATGTTTCTGATTAAATCTTATGGATAAAATGTTTAGGTTTCATGTATTTATAGTTTGTCTTTTCTTAAGAAATCCCCAAGAACAAGGATAGTGACCAGAGTTTTTCTCGAGCTTGGAGTAAAAGTGAAAATGGAACAGAGAAAACGGTTGTGGGAAGTACCAATTTTGATAGGAGGAAATACAAAAGTGATGGTAAGTTTTAGTATTTGACTCTTTTTTGCAGAAATATATGCATAAAGAAAATGTACTAAATTTTTGTCTGAACTTCTTAAGTAATGTTACATTATTTAAACTGTAGTTTTTAAGTTTCATTGGTACTGACAGATTTAATAACAATTGGATGATTTATAATGGTTCATAAATGCATTCATTTCCATATATTCATTATTATTATTATTATTAGTAATAGTAGCAGTATCAGTATTAATGTTAATACAAGCAGACTTAGAGAATGCAGAAAGAGAACTACCTTTTGCTGCTGCCATCCAAAGTTTTTCACTGGAATTTTAGTTCTTTATTTTTCTATTTTCTATTTTCATTTATTATTAGTTATCAGAGCTGAGGCAGGTATTGTTTTTGAAGCCACAGTACATGATTTCTAAATTTGCTTTTCCCTTTCCTTTCCTCCTTCTAACAACAACACACTTTTTCAGAGAATGGAATAAATGCCAATATTGAAGCGATGGTCTTGCTACTTATACAGGACTAAAGTGGAGATGATCTGTCTGTTGCATATTTACTTTGTTGTGAAATTTGTATTGTCCAACAGAACAAACTTTATTAGCTAGCTGTAAGTTTTCTTAGATTATTTAACATATTTCACAGCATAAATATGTATAAACAAATGTGTTTATTATGAAATTTCAAGGTGCTGGAGGTAACAAATCTAGACCTGATACTATTAAGCAGAGATCTCTGAGCCGAGAACCCTCACCTACACACTCCCGAAGTTCTTCATTATCCTCAGATTCTGCTCTTCTTGTGAGGAGCAGCAGTGATGGGAATATTCATGTATCAGATACAGAGAGACTGACAGAAGGTTAGAACATACCTTCACTTGTTTTTTGTTTTTTTTGTTAAACTATTTTATGAAAATTACTTGTTCATAAATGTATGACATGTTACGTCAGTATTTGTTTTTGTATGTGTTGTATATGTGTAGATACACCTTAACAAGTGCAGTGCCATCATATCTAAAATATTGGTCAGTGTACCCAACCACCCATCTTGTCTTCTAGGTTAGGCAACATTGATCATCATGTGAAATAGCAAAAACAAACCTCTTGCGTCTGCAGAAGTGCAGGTGATCATCACTGTCTTCTGATGGTTACCTTGTTTAATGATTAGCATCAATGCTTATGAAACTTATGGTGGAATTCCTGATCCAGAGGAAAAAGACTTAAATTGAGAATAAAATAGATTTTGACTTGAGAAGTTTTATTTGACATTTTGATATTAAAAGAAATATGGATTTATTCAGAAAAGTCAGCCTTTTCCTAGAGAATAAAGTTAACTAGGCCCAAAAATAGTTTCCTTGTGTCAAAAGGTCAGGAATAAAATGTTACAAACATGAATAAAGAATAAATAACAGTGACCAGTACATGCATTTAGTGCATGTATGTATCGGTAAGCTACATTATGGGGACAATGTCAGTTGTTGTAAATAGCTTGCAGATTCTCTGGACCATAGTGGCATTGCATTTATTGATGCTGTGTCACTTGGATAACCTTTAGCTACATCTTCATAACAAAGAACAATCTTTCTTTACTTATTTTGGAAGATATGTTTGCTTTTTTTCTTTATCAAATACATAACCAATCACTTTAACATTAGGAAATTCCTTCCACAACCTCCAAATCCAGTCATCCCTGAAAAATGAAAAGTCATCTTTTCATTTGCATATTAATAATAATGACTTTATTTAAAGAGGGTAACACATTTAGCTGAAGTATTCATCCACCGTGAGGCCCTTGTGCAAAGAAACTTATTTAGATACAAATGCAAATACACACACACACACTTATACATAGTAGCATGTACATGTATAGACAAATTATATTTACATTCTTTTCTTTCACTAGATGGATACTCACTCATATATATTGAAGCCACATAGTCACAATATACATGCAATATGCAATTAGTGACAAAATAGACGAGTAGTATGATACCCATTTATGAATACAAATACAGTTATTTTCATTTTCATTTTAACCACATCTCTGAATCCACTAGATATATTGGGTTTGGAAGAAGGAAATAGAGTGGGCATTCTAATCTCATTTGGAATACTATACCAGAGCAGAGTTCTGGAAACTTTTTTGAATAATTATTTGGTTTTTATACTGTCTGGTAGACATAGATCGCAGTTGAGGAGTTATTACCAGGTAACCTTTACTGGGATAGCGATTGTAAATATTCAGGAGTGCTGTTATTGGATATCCTGCACATTTCTTTGCCTTTCTGGGAGAAAATGACTTATTTGATATGTTCAGTGCATGGTAGGTTATTATCTATCAAAAACACCAAGTAGTCTGTTATGATAGACTATTTGCAGATTTTTATCCTTCCATGTCAGACATAGTTCATCACTCTCAAGACTTTTCTTTTTTGCCATGTCGAGATGGGCAATATTTTAGTTTTGTCAGTATTTACCACCAATGCTATTGCAAGTGCACTAGTTGTCCAGTTTGTTTAGGGCATCTTTAAAAGAAATTTCCTGGTCATTCTTTGTGTTTTGGATGTCTGGCACTATTGTGTCATTTGTAGAGATCTGTAGTTGAAATTAAGTCCTCTAGTAAAAGTGGTAGGTTATAATAAGTAATTTAAATAGTAATGGACCTAGGATAAAGCCTTGTGGTACTCCATATTTAATTGTTCCAGGTTCAGACAGAACCTTAAATAAACATGGGGGGGCCCCTGAGTGGCCAAGTGGTCTAAAGCGCTGTCCGTTACAGATCACTGCCATCTCACCTCTGCGTGTGTTTGAGTCAAGGATTCGGAGAACGTGGATATGTGAAAAAGCTTGCCAGTAGCTTCTCGTGGGTCGGTGGTTCTTTCCAGTGATTTAACAGTTTCTTCCTCCACCATTAATACTGGCCGCCATGAATAGCCTATCTTGTGCTGAAAAATGGCGTTAAGCCCCAACAACAACAACAACAACATAAACATGTATTCTCTCTCCTCTCACTTGAGTATGAAGTAAACCATCTAATTGTGCTTTCATCAAATTGTTAAATTTTCAGTTTCTTCAAAAGGATCTCGTGATTCATCATCTCAAAAGGTTTCATGAAATCTTCAAATGTATATCTGTTGTTATACGTGATCAAGACAAGCTTGAAGCCTTTTACCAGTTAGCAAGATGAAGACAGTGTCACATTAATGTTTTTGTCTAAAACCTAATTGGTTGTGGTTTAATAGCATTTGTTTAGTTAAATATGACATCAGTGAGTCATGGACATGTTTTTCAATCAATTGGAAAAGTTTTGTAGTACTGAGATTGGCCGTTAGTTACCAGCACCATCCTTAGAACCACATTTGTTAATAAGCATTACTTTTGCAGTTTTCCAGAATTTGGGTACAGTTGAGATTGCAATACTTAAATTGATTATGTATGTTATGCTATTTGAAATAGCTGAGGCAGAGGTTTTATTGAGTCGTGCACCAATCTGATCTAGTCCTGTAGCTTTCTTAGTATCAGGTTCATGGAGATAGTTTTAAACACTTTTATTTGATCCTGGTAGGATATAGAAACATACCACCTTAGGAATTTTGCTCCTGCAGAACATTTTCAGTTTATTAAAGTTGTTTTCTGTCCCTGGTTCCTAACTTTGTTGTAATTTTGGTGGGAAAAAAAATCACAAAACATTTGTAGTGTCAGAATAACATCAGATGTATGAAGGGAAGTAATTCTTACAAATTACCTCCGCCCCACCAAGTTGTAAATCCAAATCGAGATGTAGTTTTTTTTAATAGTTCCTCTAAATCCAGTGTAATTTTTTTGTACTTTTTATACTGTCCAAAAAAATTTGTCAGAGGTTTAGTAGGATAGGGGTCGATATATCTTGTGAATACAACATTTGTATGGGGATTTTAGTGTGTATTTTTCTCATTTCTGTAGTTATTTTGTTTTGAGTTTGTGCTTAAACTTGTTTATTATGCATTTTATTATATATGAGGTCACAATAATTTCACCTACTTTTATGTATCAGTTGAGTATTTCTCCTTTTTGCTGTAGTTGATTGGGGGGGGTCTGTGTTTATTTTGTACATTTTACTGTTGTGTGTGCCTTGGTGGTATAGGATCCTTAAGGCATGTTAAAATACTGTCAGTGGCAGTGCCATCAGTGCTGCAGAGAGGCTGCCAGGGCATGCAATTGTGAGAATCATGAAATTTTGTATGAAATTGAGTATCTATAGACAAGTGATGTGTGAGAATTTTCATAAATTAGTTTAAAGTCATGTATATGAAAATTTGTTCTATGAAGTATACCATTTTTATTCAGCCATTCACCATTAAATTGCTTGTTGTAATATAAGTAATGTTGATAGAAAAATCATAGCACTTGTCACAAAGTATTAATTTGGTGTAAACATCTGGTTTCATCAGATTGACAAGAATGGTTGTTAAACCAAATTTTTATTGGCACAATGGCACATTGGGTCCCAGAACAAGCATTCTATCTTAGTTTGAACCTTGCATCAAAGAAGTTTTACAAATGTGTATTTATATTACAGGCTACCTAGAAAACTCAAAATGTGGCAGATTCCTAGCATGGTTCATCATTAGCTGATGATTTTATTCGTCGAATAACAGCTGATGATAGTGAAGAAGGCAGTTTAGTTTTTAGTTTTGAAGTGTAACAGATTATTGGAGATGGGAAGGTGTTAATGGAGACATCATGCATAATTTTGATCCTCAAAATGGTTTTAACACCATAGTTTTGCAGCATTTCAAAATTAAATGTAGAAAAGACAGACTAAGAATCCTTTTAAAATACAGACAATTTAAAAGTAGAGTGCAATTTTCATTTCTTATCTCATAACAGTTTAGCCCTATGGAATCTTATGCTACAAAACCATGGAGCCTTAGAAAAAAGGTTAAGATAAATTTAATAAATTAGAATCTGAAAATGAAAATAATAAGTAAAGATATTTATTTGACCAAAATACTTTTCAACAAGTAGATCATAGCATTAATAGACTTGAAATCCTAATCCAGCATTGTAGAACAGTAAATCTTGCATAGTAGTGAGTAAAGTACTAATTCAAGAAAGTGAAACTTTGGCAGAGTTCGTGTTAATGAAAAATCTTGTTTTGGAGCAGAATATCCAAAAGACAATACCTGTGAGGTGTGGAAAAATAATGACTCTAAAGAACAGTTTTCAAACTTATTCTTGCTGGCTAAGCTAGATATGTCTATGCCCCTTCAGACAGCAGACTGAAAGGGAGATTGCAGCACAGAAAGATATGTAGAACTTGGAAAGGAACATATTTAAGTTCAAAAACAATCAACAGAATAATGCTTATACAACTGTGGCTAAAATTTTTAAAGATTTTGATTTCAATAGGGCTCTGACAGATTGGAGCAGGAAGAAAGAGCTCTCTTTCAGTAAAACCTTTGTAGCATCTTGGGGGTTGATGCCCACATAGGGACATGCAGCACCCTTTCAAGGTAGGTGTCAGGGTGTTTGAGATTACCAAAGTGTACTTTCCTAAGAGGGAAAAGCAGCAATTTTATTCAGATAAATATGATGTGGACTTGTCCATCTGATCTGGGCTTTGACTAGTGATAGATCATGGATTTTCAGTCACTGGGCACTAGGCACCAAAGACTGGTTCTTCGAACACTGCTTACCAATTTTTGATTATCAGCCTGGGGACAGGGATAAAGTCAATACCCTTCCCATTCCTATTCCTACAGTACTGTTTAAACTTAGTATGGATAGGGAGTTGATTTGTTTTTGCCTGACTAGGGAGGGGGTTCAGGTCATTTTCTGCACCTACTTGTGTTCCCATTCAGTCCCTGTGGAATATAGAGACCCCTTTTTATGGAAAGTGTGTCTTTCTCTGTCATCTTTTCATGGCAAACATAAATTTGAGGAATGCCACTTATATTCTGGTTAGTCTAGAAGGGATTGCTGATCCCAGTTGCCTAGGAGGTCCACTTGTAGGGTTAGTTACAATAGTCTTGTGAGTGGCTTCATGAAGTGGCCTGTTTTGACATCATACTTCCCAGAGATATATTGGGAGTGAAAGTCCTATCTCACTTCACTTCACAAGTCAACTAGGGACTGCAATGAATTCACTGAGGAACTGGTGTAAAGCACTGCCCCTTTCCTTTAGGGTATCTGACTCCTTTCCACTTTTGTTCTGGTGCTGAGCTAAAGAAGATTGTATAGACTGGGGCACTATCTTGCCCAGATCTTCTGTTGCTCCCACATTCTGTAATGGTTGAGGAGCTAATACAGAAGTTTTTATTAAAACAGGACTTCTGCTGGAAACAAAAGATGTGGTCTTTCTCCTCTAAAACACTAAAACCATTTGTTTCTGCCTCCCGTTATCAGGTCCATTCATCACCTTGATCCCTTTTCCAGTCTGCACCTGTTTAGGTTTAGACACTCTTCAGAGGCCTTATCCTCTCCTTGACATCACATAATTTGATTGTACACATACACCTGCCAGCAACTCCTACATTCTTCAGGTGCATCCTCAGCAGTCTCAGAAGCAGCCTGAATTTAACTCTCCATCTAGCCTGTCATTCATTAGAAGAAGCAGTCTGAGAGGCTAAGGGAGAAAGTCTTTGGACTCCCCCAACTTCCACAAGGAAGGAGGGGTGATCCTTAGGGAGTTTTTCCTTCTCCTGCTTTCAATATTCCAATAGGAGCTTATCTAGTCCTATTATCAGAGGTTTGTTTGGCATCAGTTTAAATAATGGATATCTACTTTGTTTCTGGGAGGGACCCTAAGGCACTCCCCTTTACAGATTGTTGTTGTTATTAGGCTTAACGCCATTTTTCAGCACACGATAGGCTATTCATGCCAGCCAGTATTATTGGTGGAGGAAGAAACCGGGAAATCCGCGGAAAGAACCACCAACCCACGAGAAGCTACTGGCAAGCTTTCTCACATATCCACATTCGCTGAATCTTAGACTAGAACCCACGAAGACAGAGGTGAGATTGCAGTGATCCGTAACGACAGCACTTTAGACCACTAGGCCACTTGGGGCCCCCCCCTTTACAGATTACTTACATATCTCATCTCTGTCAACAGGAGTTCAAGTCTTGACTCAGTCACCATATTTGAGATTGCTTGCCAGTACTATAAGTGGGTTTGTGGTTCTTCCTGGGTTCATCCTCTGCTAAATGCCACCATGTGCAGAAAAATGGCATTAAAACTACAAAAAGAAAACAAACATTTAACCCTTTCATCACTATGGACCGAAAAATCTGTCATGGGGAAGTAAGTCCGTAAACACTATGGACTGGCTTTTTGGTCTGGGGCAGTGTTCTTTAACGTTATAGTACCCAACTAAATAACTTTCGGGGTACCTCTAATAACTTCCATCTTGTAAAGTAGATGTTATATTTGGATGATCTTATGAGTTTAGCTTGTATACAACTAGAAATATCGAACAAAGTAGGAACTTTTAACGTGTTTTCTGAATGCTGAAATTTGTATCCAAAATGGTGGAGTTTGAAGAAATTTCAGAGAAGAGTTTTTAAGATTTTAATAATTTCGATGTAAATTTGGATGAAAATGAGAAAAGACATATGGAGAGACAATGGAATGCACTTGTGGGTGACAGCGATGACGATGAAGAGGAATTTGAAGGTTTTGAACCAGTGGAATAGTATGCTCCACGTGATTTTGTTTTGACGAAACTGGAAAACCAAAGAGATTTGTTTCAGTTTTCTGACAGATTTGGGCATACCCCAGTGTTAAATGGCTTCAGGAAAGCTTTGGAATATTTTCAGATATTCTATTCAGATGAAGTTTTTGGAAAAATTGTCCGTTTAACAAACTTCAATGCGACGATCTAACGTGGCAGAAACGATTCAGGTATGTGGACAGATCTCACCTTGGATAAAATCAAGGCATTTTATAAAATTTTAATTATTATGGACACCATGAAAGAATGACTTGTGTTGCTACTGTGATTATTCACTAGTACATCTAGGGTCAATTGAACAAGTTTTGAGAACTTTCTAAGTTTTCTAAGAGCTAATAAAATAATTACTTGTATTTTACCTGTTGTGTTACCTGTTTGCACCTGTATTTTTACAGTTGTAATATATATATGTTGTTTCAAAGTCATTTTGCTTTACAACTCGAAAGTTACTTTGTGTTGAGGACTCTATGCCTACAAAGTTATTTAGTGATGAAAGGGTTAAGGAACATCCACTGTTAGCAATAAGGTACACACCCTTCTGCAAAAGGATGCAGTTGAGAAGTTTGACGATGACTGAATTCAGACTTTACAAACTCACTTCTTTCTTTTGTTGAAAAAGGCAAAATTTTCTGCTCAGCATCGACCATTTCATCTTAAAAAGATTTATTTGGATAGAAAGCTTGAAGGTGGTGACTATAGCCTCATTCAGAAATGCCATGAGATCCTGCAGCTGAGCATTTTTCATCAATCTTCACAATGTGCACCTTCGCTTTCCCATCTTCCTTCCACACAGGAAATATTTCATTTTCTCTCAGAAGATTTATATTTGTTGTTCTTTTCAGTCTCTCCTCCATGCCTAGAGGCTTTATAAGAGTAATGTGTGACTAGTTGTAGACCACATGGGGTCTCTATGGATCCATATCCTCCAGTTTATATCAACTAGTTCATGCTCAGCATCTTCAGAGATTCTGTTGTGAAGGACTTGTATCTATTTTGGTCATTGATGACTTTTCTGTCTGATCCCCAACCTATAGAAAGTATATTATATCCCTTCTGGATTTCATATATGAAATGATTAATTTCCTGACCAGCCTAAGAAGGGTTCATGTTCTTCTAGACGAGCTTGACAAATGCTTTCCTTCTTTTGGCCAAGATGTCATTATCAGGTTGCCTTTACTTCTTTCTCTTTCTCTCTCTTCTTGGAAATCTGAGCTTGACTGCAGAATTGGACCCATAAATAAGATCCAACAGTTAGGATCTCTCTGGGTTAAATTTTTTAAAATCAGGTCACAGTTCAATCCCACCCCAAATGACCACTCCTTTCGGTACAGATTCATTAGATTTGGGATGGGGTACTTACCTGTAAACCAAAGGTGAATCATTATACTGTTTTGTTTTCACTATTCCCCCCTCCCATTTACTTCATAAAAAGGTTTTGTAAAAAAAACTAATTGGTTGCATTATTTTGGTTTAATAGTTGAGAGTCAGGAATTTTGCCCATGCTGAGTTCACAGACTATAACTGCATTAATTTTTTTTCTCCAATTCAGTAGTTAACAATTATGTAATGGCAAAGAGAAAAGCACACTCCATTGAGTTGAAACTTCAAAACATAGCCAACTATTTCTCCTGATTGATATTCCTGTTTGGTTGAAAATGCATTGTCTATTCAGCAGCTTCATACAATGCATATATGCTGCCCAAATTTCATGGAGTGTGAAAAGTCTAGATGCAGTCATTAAGATTAAGAAAAGAAAGAAAGAAATAACCAGTTTGATCCAAACAGATTTGTACTGAATAAAAAATGTCACACCAAGCAGCAAGGTTTTATCAGTATTTAATTTACAAGATAAACAAGGAACATGGAAAGGTTTATTTTGCTATCTTTACTACTGCTAAAGTTCAAAATATCTGATCATGATCTTTTAGTTATCCATTGTGGGTACATGTTTTGTTTTGGTTTACTGTTAAAGTTAGAGCATTCTGAAATATATGTACATGTACCAGGATATTTTTAGCAGTTATCTAGTTTGTCATTGGCATAATTATGTGTTGAGATAAAGATAGCACTTTTTTTAAAATTCACATTAAAAGCTTTATGTATTAATGATTAAATAGATATATGCATCATATTAAAGTATCTAAATTTTGGATTGTTCAGTTGCAATTTTCATTCAGAAAATAGTGTCAAAATTTCACCTTCTTTTAGCTTTGCCACCTATCCCTACCCCCACATCATACCTTTTCCCAGAACCCACAAGGCAGCTCCTTTGACCCAGGGCCCAACTTTCACCAAAATGTATTCCATAAAACCCTCTTCATCTTGGGCAACTCACCCACCAACTTTAAATCTAATGGATGGCCCTGTTGAAAATCTTGTTATTGCTACTACTGAAAGGATGGTCATATCAGCATGAGATGTTTACTAAAAGACTCCTTTGTTGTTTAGTTGGTCCTATCTAACATCCATTATGACTGCTATGACATCCATCTGGAAAGTCTTGTTATCGATTCTCAAAAGAAGTCATCCTGACATGAGATTTTTACTGGAATATTTGTGTTTTGTATCATTGGTCTGTCCTTAATGAAAAATGGTTCCACTTTTACATCCAAAATAGTCCCACAGCAACCATCATGAAAATCTTGTTATAACTGTTCTTTCTGAGTAGATAATGTTAACAATATATTCTAACTAAAGACTTTGTACATTGTCTAGTTGGACCAAAATACTATGATGCCAATTTCACATCTGATATGGCCACCATGACAGCCATTTTGAGAATCTTGTTAGTACTTCTCTTGAATTGAAAGTCATATTGGAATGGGTTTTTCATTTAAAGATTTCTTATGATATTACGTTGGTGTTGGAAATGGTACTGATCTGATGTCAGTATGGGTGCTATAGTAGCCAGATTGAAAATAATTATTTCTATGTTTTCACCTTAAGACTTTTTAAGTCATCTAGTTGGACCTAAATAAATATGGTGCTTCCCAGGCATTTTATATACTTTTTTTTAAAAAAAATCTTTACGTTTTGTTGATTGTGTGTGTAGTATTTCATTTTTATCATTTTTACATTTATTTGGAAGGTTTATCTTGTTATTAGGTTTTGCATTTCATTGTATTTACTTTTTAGCATTTATCTTGTAACTTAGGTTTATATATATTTATTTGGGTTTATCATCCTCAAGCTTTTCTTCAATTTTTTACATTTACATTTTAACTGCATAGCTGCCAGATGTACTGTGTTCCTGTATTTTGGACCTGAACATGGATGTGTTTTTCTTGTTAAAAATCAATTATTTTTTTTAAAAATAAAAATTTTTCTTAATGGGCATACTGTTTCATTCTGAAAGTAAATGTATTTCATGTATATTCGGATATAGAGTTCTTTTAAAATTGAGGTACCATGCCAGTCTTTGACCACCAAAATGGATTGTGCAAGCAGTTGCTATCACTGAATCTCAACTTTGTAATATTCAGCTTTACTCATCTTGAAAAGGAAAGTAGAAGATTCAGAATTAGATGTGCCTTTTATATATTTTGTCTTGTGAGCTCCTTTGGATGGATTTATAGCCCATGAAAAGTAACATATCTTCATACAGGATGTTATTTGTAACCAGCTGAGCTCAGGAACCAGTTAATACATTCCAATGTATGCAAGAGGTTCCATTTTTGAATTTTGGACAAGCCATCTTAAGACTTTTTTTTAAAAAATGGATGGATGAGCTACTTTGCTTGATGCTCTGAATTAAGAACTTAATTAGACTGGACAGGCAGTGGGCAAGATAAAACTTGCATAGAAAGATTTAAGACATTTCCAGCCTCAATGAGTATTGATACCTATGGGAGAAAGAGGGTGATGATAATATGATATCTTCTCCTTACTTGGGTTCTTTCACTATAATTGGTTTTCACTTTTTTATAATTCAGATTCAAGCAGCAGCAGCAAGCCTTGTGATGTGGAGGAAGAAACAGTGGTTCTATCACTCATCCCCAGAGTGAGTCCACTGAACCAGTTTTCCTCCTCCTCAGGAGAGAATGTAGAAAATAGTCTTTGTAGTACCATCAGCAGTGTGGATGGCTTGTCCCTTCAGCATGATTTCAGCATAGATCACAGCATAGAGAGTAGTATTAGTTCAGATAGGTCCAATGCTGACACAGTGGTCAGACGTAAGTTTAGCATATTGATCTATATCATACGTGCTGCAATTAATTTGTAAGCTAATTTGGAAAATTTATGGCAGATAGTTTACTTAAGAGTAACATGAATATTAGTCATGCATTTGTTCTGAATCTTCAGTCATATTTAAGATAGAAATGGGTACAGACATTATTTTTATCTTTTCTTGGTAGTATCTCATTGAAAACATTGGCTTACATTCTTTCATGATAAAGTCTAAATGAATGACTCTTTTCCTGAAGTTAAAAGTTGGCCAGATCAGTTAATTGCACTTCACAGATTATCATAGCTTTCAGTAGGGCTCATACCCTGAGCTGGATATAACAAAGTGGTAAAGTAACTACCTCACAAACTGGCTTTCAAAAGGTTCTTTGAGTTCAGGTTTTATCAGTTCTATCAGAATGCAGAAATTCATAAAATATATAACCAAAATCCATATGGACTAAAAATCTGTGGAATCTTTTATTTTAAAAAAAAATTAAACTCAAAAATCTGTCAAATATGACTGCTCCAGGACATTTGTACATTCTCTGTTTATACTTCTACCCTAACAATGTTTACTGCATTAATCCATGCAGGAAATGTGTTACAGAAAATACAATCTTCATTTTCATATGGAGACGTGATTTTAATTTGACAAAATACAGTTTGAAGCAGTATTTGTAGACCACTCAGGTGACCTAAGTGAGTAAAGCATTTGCCTCAGATTTGAAAGGTCACTGATTCAAACCTCTGCAGAGCAAAATGAAAGTTTTATTAAAAAAAGTGGTATTAGCAGGGGCTTCTCAGCTTTAAGAGGTTAGTGTTAGGACTGGTTATCTTGGTGCCAGGATAATGTGACTGGTTGGGAAATGATGCCACATGTCTGAGGCATATTGCCTCAATGATAGATATCACTATAAACTGCTTCACTGCAGACATCATAGCTATTTTATTGAAAAATTGTTAAAAGCTGTGTTAGAAATCCAAATCATACGAACACAAACACATGCGCACTATTTTTACAAGGTAAATTTTTCAAAGGTTGCTGTCCTAAAAATTATTGTATTCTGAACTTTATCAAAGTAGTAATGCAGCCAATAATTGCATTGGCACAAAATAAAAAAAAAAATCCATGCAAATAGACATATTTTACCTTAAAATGTATAATAGAAATTCTTGAAGTTTTGCTTCACTGTATAAAGAGCTTTATGTAATTACTTCCTAGATGCTTTTTTAAATTTGTTTTTATTTTTAAAAAATGGGAGAGGCAGATTTTGATGCAGAAAGCCACCTTATTTATCTTGAAGCTTGCATTGACATGTAATTTTCTCTTGCATGCACACATGCATGAAGTAACATACATACATATGAACATTTCCATGAAATAATATTGTGATAAAGACTTTCAGGAAAGCTATTACTGAAGACGAGTCAACAGTTGCATAAAAATATGTATGATAATAGTCCCCCAAAGAAGCAAGGATTAGCATTTATGTATCATATTTTATCACTGAGTTATTCCATTATAAAATACAGTTTAGTATATAAACCACTGTAATTGAGTGCAATAAATTTGATTGTTTAACTTTCACTTTAGTTGCTTAACTTGTTCTTCTCCTTAATTTCTTTTGTTCATAATTACTTTATTGATTGTAGGCTGTGGTCACAGGAACATCAGTGCATGATGTTCATATTCTCTATTAGTCATACATCACATGATGAATATCAGTTAGTACTGAGTGACTAATGATAGGTAGTGATGCTATATTAGAATTAGTATCGCTATAAATATGAGTTACCACTGTTTATAAAATAAAAGTTGGAAAATTAAATTGATGTGAAAAGTTAAACCAGTAACTTTTGAAGGGTTTTGTTCCTTCTACTACATTTTGGTGTACTCAGATTTTCAGGGGTGCATGGTAATGTCAATTTGGGTATAACATTTTGCTTTTTTTTTTCTTAATATGAAGTATATGCAGTTGCAAACAAGACATTGTCATGTAAATAAGACATTTTATAGATATAAACAAGTAGTATGACAAGCTGTGATGTTATAGAAGTTATGAGTTCTGTTTGAACATGGTAATAAATACAGTGTTGATTTATTACATCTATTGTCAAGGTCTTTTGACTGATGTGCTTTTCACTCATCACTGAATGTCAGCAAGACTGATACTGCTTGAAATATCATTTCTTGCTTTTCTACTTCTGCATAATTTGTGCAGTTTTGGTAAATACTAAACACAAATTGCAAGGTTAATACAGCATATCAAACAGGATCATTTTTCATGCATACTTAACTCAAAGTTTAAACCAACTTGAGGAAGCAAATCTGAGAAATGCTGCCATTTTAGTTTACAACTGCAAACCATTGATTGGTGTTTTCAAGTTTAACAGAAGGAGCTATTTTTGCAAGTTTATGAGGTGATTGCTGTATTACTTTCTTAGATCCAATGGCCAGGGGTACCAGTCTCAATTCCTGTGAGGTCAAACTATACAAGTATGATTTATCTGTAAAAAAAAAATGTTGGTATAAGAGTTTATAATTGTATTCCAAAATAATTTTTTTGAAAAATTTAGATAAATGCTAGAACTTTCAGTGCTTATTCAGGAAGAGTCTTCTCTGATGTCTATTTGATTCGTACTGAAAATGGTACCAATCTGACATTCATTGTAGACACTATGGCAGCCATCTTGAAAATCTTGTTCTTGCTTCTTTTCGGAAATGGAATGTCATGTCAATATGAGTTCTCACAAGAAGACTTAAAATGACCACCAGATTGTTTCAATAAAAAGGAGATGAAAAGAAGAAACATTCTTAGTTTGGATTTCTGCAAATTCATTTCAGGGATTAAAGCATCAGTCCCTTGGAAGTACTCTCATTTTAATGCATTTTTCTCAGCAATTTATTAGATATTTCTTCCACATCGGTTACAGATTTATGTTGCAGATTTGTATATCATTAATTTAAGATAAGAACTAAAGTTCTTGCTTATTTTTGTCTGGAGAAATTTTTTCTTAATGCATTCTCTTTTATTAGACAAAAAGCTTAGCACAGTTTCTTGAGCAATGTAACATTTCTGCCATTGTTGTATTCTTTATGCAGACTTAAGGTGTTTTTGTTTCCACAGAGTTTTTTTTGAGTAGCAGATATACATTACTGTTAATGTTATATGTTATCATCTTTTCCTGGTGCTAGACTCCAGTCCAATGTGAATTCCCCATTTCAATTAGTACTTGAGTTCTAGAATAGAAATAAGCTCAGTCCCTGTCTGATACCTTAATCACCTCCATCATTTGTATCTTTATTTTGGATTTTGTGCTGTATAACGTGTATCCCAGGGTACTCAAGAATATCCATTAAATCTGGGGCCTTTTTCCATATTTCCTATAATTGCATCCATTTCTTTGGTGCATTTGACCTTTCCCAGTCCTTGAGTTTATTTGTATTTATCAGTGTCTCTCTATGTTATTGACTTTTGTGGACCTGCTGGTGATGAAAGCTAGTCACAGGGCATCTTTGACTGGGCATTTAGTAGTGTGTACAAGGTTCTGATAACCAATCATCTAGTAGTGGATGTTGGTTGCTACACTTATCAACTACTCACCAAACATTGTTAAGCCCAGAACTAGAATTGGCCATTTAGCTAGTCCAGTGGAGGTGTTGTTACCAAGATACCCATCATATCTAGGACCATGGGGTAACTGCCTCATCTAGGTAAAGGGGCTAGGTTTGTACCTTCTTTTTCCCATTTCCATTCAATCCAAACAGGGCTTGAGGACTCTGACAACCAAGTGGCAGGTCTGGAGTATCTCCTTTTCTCCATGGCAGTGTGGATCAGTTTCTCAATGGCTTTATTGATCAGAATGCTTGGCAGACAGTAGGCTCCCCCTGTCATTTCATCATGATTTGGGAGTCGATTGCCAATCCCCTTCTCCAAGGAGAGCAGTGGAATGGATAGGATTGTCTTGCCTTGCTTTATCAGCAGAGACAGGATGTTGAACTTATAGTGGACTGATGAGTTTGAGGAAGCCTCATTTGCATCAGTTCCTTATCCTTGTGTAGTGAGCTCATCTCATTCCCATCCCACTTGCAAAGACAGAAGATGAAGAACTGTGGGCATTTGATAATGCTGTAAATTACTGCCTTCCCTCAGATTTGTGTCAGAACTATTCTGGATCTTTTGATTCTTGGATCCTCTACAGCTTGAAATTATTTGCAAGAGCTTGGGAAATAATCTTTAATCTTACTTTTGCTGCTTCCACACTCAATTTTGGTATGGAGTATATTGCAGAAGTTGATTCAAGTCAGGAATCAGAAAGAGCACAGTGGGGTTGGTCAGTTTCCTTTATCACCCAGAGGCCCCTTGTTTCAGCAGAGAACTAAAAGGTGCATTTGCCTGCATGGCCACTTAATCCTCACACCCTTGGTTAGGGAGCAAATCAAGTGGAGATCTGGGCAAAGATTCTTTATTCACAGCTACCATGCAGAGACTTTGGAGGCTGTTGCCAAGATATCAAGATACATGATCTTAGTATCTTCACACTTTCATTGGAGCTTCACCACATTTGTAGTGATACCATCTCAAATACTTGAAAGATTTTACTGGAACAGAGCAAGGACCTTATGATGGCAGATTCACTAAATGTGCTGTCTACTTGGATGCTTAATCCCAATGGATGCCTCACAAGATCTCAGGAATCAACAACACTGGTCACAGTTTCTGAACCAGCTAAAAGGTGTTGCCAAAGTAAGAGGTCTTGTGGGTCTCCTGCCTACACCTTTAAGCAGGGGTCCAATAGATTTGCCAAACACACTTTTAAGCTCCCTTTTTGTAAAATAGGGCAGCTGGAATTACCAGGGCAGGAAGTCTACACTTTTCTTTTCCTCCCTAGAACTGAAAGAAATTGGCCCTCTGTGGTTGCGCTTTTATCAAGTCCCCTTTTCACAACAACCCTGTAGATGCTAGACTATGCCTCTTTTCAAAGACCTGGTTCGACTTAATAGATGATGCATGGGTTCTTCACACAGTAGGAAGGGGTTCACTTCTTTAACTCTCGACCTCTATATCAAGGACAATCATTTTGGGTTTCATGAGACCAAATTGGAATCTCAAAGGGAAGAGGTATACATTCTTAGAAAGAAGGGCAATGGAAGGTAATGAACACTCAAAGTCCAGGATTCTATTCCTAGATTATTCTGTCTTTAAGGGTAGGGGGAATATTTGGGATCATCATCAGCTTTTTTACTGTTAGGAAAGTTCATTTGATAAGAACTCATCAAGATGGAGACATCATCCTCAGTTCAGAATGCCCAAAGTTTGAATGACTGGGTAGTCACCATAAATTTTCCAGATGCTTGCCTACACATCATCATCATCTTCCCATTCCACCATGAAATTCTTCTGGTTTTATCTAGGCAAGAAGGACTTTTAATTTCAGGCTATTCCTTTTAGTCTAAATCTCTCCAAGAACCTTTATCCCAGGGTGATAGGAATAATAGTAACTCACTTAATTGACTATTAGTGGTTCCTTTCATCCTGTATTTCAATGACTGGCTGAACAGCAATATTCTCAGACATTTTTTAAAAAGAGACCTGTCACATTGTTCAAAGACATTAACCCTTTGGCCTTAATCCCCAAAAATATGAAGTCAGAGCTGATTCCTTCTCACAATTTCACTTACATTGCATAAGAATTTCTTAAAAAATCAAGAGACATTCATGTTCTCCCGTCAGGATCACATAGATATTATTTCTTTCACTCAGTGTTTTGAGAAGAATGCAGTCTGATGATTGCCTCCCCCGCCATATATATATATATATATATATATATATATATATATATATATATATAAAATCTCTCTTTCTCTCTCTCTCTCTCTGTCTGTCTGTCTGTTGATGATCTTGACTTGAATGGTGCAAAATGGATACCTTACAAGGATTCCTCTTTCAGCTTGGATTCAATTTGGATCATAATTTCTGGCTGGAGTTTTAATACAAGCCCAACAACCTTATTCCTATATACTGATCCCTCTTATTTAGGCTGAGACCTATGGATGGGTTTATGTGTTTGTCTTTCAGTGTGTGTGCACTCAACAGGAATTGTCTATTCATATCACTAACCTATAAGTGCAGACCATTTTCCTAGCATTACAGGGGAATGCATCAACCTTATAAGATACAGTTGTGTTGTGGTTGCTGACAACATGTCAGATGTGTATGACAGACATCAAGGAGGCACTCATGCCACACCTCATTTTACTTGGAAAACTTGAATGTTTTCCTATCATCAGCTTCAAAGGTGTTAACTCTGAGCCCACCATATACCAGGTAAGGGAAATATTTCAGGTTGTCAAGTTTTCCAGGCAGGAACATGGAGTTCTCATAAAATCTCTGCAACAGTTTGTAGCAAAGACTTTTTCAGTGTTGGGGAAGCCATTGTGTTATGTATATTTAATCTATATTGTGTTCTTGACCTTTATCCATGATAGAGGGATGAGTTTTTGTGTGTACCTATTTTTGTATCATGTTTGTAAGTTATAAATATGTTGTTTACTGATATTTGAATTCAAGGTTGAGCTTTAATTACAAACTTTAAATATTCTGGAAGTAAGCATGTGACCACATCCTGATCATTTTTTTTTTGCGTCTTAAGGTTTTATAAAAGTTGGTAGTAAACAAAATTATTCATTCCCATTTTAAGTAAAGTTGGTGGAATAATTTACAGCTGTGTTCAGTATGATTGAAGTATGATTGATTTTTTGCCTATTTCTTTTAACCTTTCAGAATAATTCATCACATTCTTGGACAAAGTCTCTACTTCTACATCATGGCTTATTCTGGAAGCTCATTTGTAGCCTTATTAGTCATGGTTCATCAATTTCCTTGACCTGTTGCTGGTTTTTCACAA
This sequence comes from Potamilus streckersoni, assembly GCA_016746295.1. Classification (NCBI taxonomy): domain Eukaryota; kingdom Metazoa; phylum Mollusca; class Bivalvia; order Unionida; family Unionidae; genus Potamilus; species Potamilus streckersoni. The sequence continues at coordinate 218,670 of JAEAOA010000314.1, forward strand.
GTTACCACTGATGAGGAATAAGCTGCTGCAATATAGAATTCCTTCTGCACAGTAATCCACAGCTCCTTTAGCTATTTGGTTATATCAGATTTTGAATAGGGCTGCAGATCTTCGTGACACAGATTAGAAGGCACTTGAATTCCAAGGTTTACAGTGCCATGTAGAAAGTATTTTCTGATTGGTGCAGTAAGCAGCACATTGATCTGATCTGCCCCATTGTGAGTGCAGTTGTTGATTTACTCCCTTTTTTCAAAGTAAAAGATTCCTAAATTGCCACCATCAAGGGCTACAAAAAATACCTCTCCAATGCCAAGTGGGATCCACAATAGGACCTGAAATGCATTATTGCTTAGACAGAGCTTTTCGTGTATTACTCAGTCATTATCTAAATTAAATATAAAACTTTTAACTTAGTTGTCCTTGAAGAACCTAACTTTAAAGATGTTGTTCTTCTGTCTTAAGCCTTATTTAGAGAAAGGGGTGCAATTCATGCCTTATAAGTGGATGAGGGCCCTGCTTTCTGGCCAAGAATAAACTACCTTCAGTAGCACCTGTGTCATATGAAATCTCTGGTATTAGTGTTAGTGATGAGCAAGACATATTCCTTTTCCTGGTTCTGCTTGGATTAATCAAAAGGAAAAAGAAATGGTAAGAAATATCTCATTCTCCCAGTAAGAGATACCTCTGACAATTAAGGTACCACCATTGCTATTTGGATGCTGTTAAAAGTGTTTATTAGTCTCACAGTGAGAGCTCTTTCCATCATAAATTAGACTAATGCTTCATCTTGGGGCTTTTTAAATCATTTTTCTCCAGATTGACGTCATGAAACCTGCCTTCTGGCAGTCTCATGACACCCTCTCTTTCTACCATTGTATAGAGTCTCACAGAAGCAAAAGAATTTATGCTTCATGCTCAATTGTGTCAGCTGAGCAAGTTGTTAAGAAGTCATTCTTCGATGTATTTGAGCACCCTACTGGTAACAGATGGTATATTAACTCAGATAAGTGATAACAGATCCATCAGCCTTCCTTAGATGGAAAAGCCAGTAATGAAGTAAAATGTAATATATTGTTGCTATTTAAATTGGAGCCCCAGTGGCCAAGTCTTCTGAAGTGCTCTCCTTTACCAATCACTACCATCTCACCTTTGTCAGTATGGGTTCTAGTCACAGGCCCACCCAATGTGGGTATGTGCAAAAGCTGCAGATAGCTTCCCATGGGTCAAAAGTTCTTTTTAAGATCATCCAGGGGTCTTCCTCTACCAATTATACTTGCTGCCATTTATAGCCTATCTTGCTCTTAAAAATGGCAATAAACCCAAACAGCAACAAGCAATTTAAACTTTATTTTTGGCAGTCGAGCTAATTTCAGTTACTTACATAATTTTATTACCTGTTACTATCCTCCCTTCCTGTGCTACCCTATTTTTTTCCATCTTGGTTCAGTTAGGCGAATAATGATATTATAAATGATAGAAGTGACTAAGGTATCAGACTGGAATGAAATTTATTTTTGTTCAGGACTTCCAACTGAATTCCACTGGCTTCTCCCCTAACCTGTTGTTCTGGCCACAATATATAGCCTATTGTGTGCTGAAAAATGTTGTCACGCCCACAACAAAAACAACTGAATTCACCTTTGACTGGGGACTAGAAACAAGAAGACTATGACAATGTAATAATAACTGGTAAGTGTTACCTAATTAGAAATAGCCCCCCCTACTACATGTTCATAAGAACATTTCTTCTACATCTTTTATAAGTATTTTTTTTCCTTTTTTTATAAAACTTTGATGTCATTGAATGTTGATGCAGATTAGAATGCTGATAGTTTAAAATGGATTTGTAAGAATGTGCTTATTCAGTAACAGTCACCATTAGAAAGTTTTGTAGTGGCTTTAATTTGCAGCCAATATTTTATTTTATTATTATTATTATTATTATTATTATCATCATCATCATCATCATTGGTTACTGCTTATCCTTTTGGCAAAGTGAAAGGAAAGAATATATCTTGACCTTATTCAGTAGGATAGAAACTTTAGGCTGCCATTGTCTATATGACTCATTCCATGACTGGCTGAAACTGATATTGCTTGTAATAATTGTATTTTCTTTTAGAGAATATAGCAGCCTGATCACTTTTGTTAAATAATTCATATGACTGCAGAAGACAGTAAGGAAAAATGTTCAACTGCAGGGCAGTGATTAAAATTACAGTAACTTTGCTAGTCTTGCATTATGTTAACATTTTCTTTCTTATGTGTGGCAGGCTCTCGTTCTCCGTCCCCTACTTTAGTGCAATATCAGTCACGATCTCAGACCCCTTCACCTACCCCTAGCAGTGAGCTAGCTGCTGACCATCACTCACAACATAAAGATAGTCCAACACCAGACAGAGACAGTCTGCATATTGATATGGTTGCCAATCATACTGAATCTCCAGTCAACAAAGGTAAGATGAATGTGTCATAACAGTACTTTTTTTAATCTGTTCTTACATTTGACCATACTTAATTCTTTCAAGTCGGGGTTCTTAATAAAACCATAAGCATTGCTTTGAAGAAGTGTACCATTCATGTTACAGAACTAGAACAAGAACTAGTAGATGTAAAAATTATGATAAGTAAACTGGCTTCTAAATTTGTAGATATTTATTGACATAAATGTTATGTGTTTTAAGGGGATTGAAAATGTGAATTCTGTTTTCCATTTGTATTCTCTTCATACTATAATAAAACACAAGTTTTAAACTTGGATCAGATTCTTATGGAAAATGTTACAATGATAAATATATTGATACTAGTCAATGTATTGTTAATTAAATGAAAATGGAAGAGTTGTATATCTAATAGTGTATAGCAGATTTTCTTAAATCCACAAGTATTTTTAGCTTCCTTCACAAGATAACAGACTGGTGACCACTGATGACATTCTTTTTTATTATTACATACATACCAGGTCTCCCTGATTAGTAGTCTTTTGACCTTTTGTCCAATCTTTTGATCTACTGATCTGCAGAAAAAATCTCCAGGAAATCGAAAATCTGAAAAGCATAGGTATTTCAGGCTGAAATAACATCTGCCAAGCATAGATAGTTGCAGCTAAAACAGCATCCACAAGCTTAGATATTTCCAGCTGAAACAAAACAACATTCAATTGTTTGCAACTGTGGTAATCCATCAGTCAAGTTTTCATTGACCTAACAACAAATAAAATCGTGACTACTGACACATGCTGATGTATACATGCGTAAGTTGTTTTGCTTGTCATTATTTTAGTATTGAGTAATGTGTCATATTTAACAGTTTGCAGGCAACCTAACAATTATAAAACAGTCATCGAACTCTTTGATAATAAAATAATTTTGGTACCATGTTGAAATGTACACTAGCAGATTACAAAGGAATATGCTGTTGGAAAAGAGAAATTTGCTTGCAAGTTCAACAGTGCTTAAATAGATGAATTTAAATGTGTGAAATATAGTAAAAAAAACACATGGGAAAATTAGTAAAGTTAAGCAACTATTATTCCTTATAGTTTTTTAGTTGTGGTGCGATGTGCACTTTCACTCTTAAATTTATGACAGAAATATGTCATTAGACTAATCTCCCTGATTTGGACCCAGTCTCCTGAATTTTGATTGGTTCCAGAAAACTTGACATGTATGTAATTAAGGCACACTTAACAGGCTTTCAATAGTTTTCTGGTCCATATTTCCCCTTGAATCACTTTGTAATTTGTACAGAATAGATAATGTACTCTATGTATCAGCATTAGCATAGCTGCCAAGTGTCCTGTATTTTCGACCTGAATGCAGATGTACTGTATATACTTGCATATAAACCCATTCGAATAGTAGCTGACCCCACAAACAGAATAGGTATAAACATTTGAAAGTGCATGTCCTGCAGATAAGCTGACCAAAATGTTTGATAACATTACAAGATGAACATAGTATGTTCTAAATGCATTATGTAGGCAAACTTACATTAGCATAAATTACCCATATAACACTCTTGGGGTTGGCTTGTACAATTATTACATAGAAATAGTTTAAATCTTTTTGAAAAGTCAAGAAATTTATTTAATTTTCAGTTTCTTATTGTTTTTGCTTAATTTAGACTCGTGTATAACTTGATCGTACAATGGCAAGACTTGAGCATTAGTAGGCTGCTGTAACATTACCTGTCTCTTTTGACTCTATTGTTTATGCGTTATTGCATTAGACATTTATATCAATGCACCAGTAATTATGGCAGATTTTTGCCTAGCACTAAACTTAATTGATAAATCCACAATACAATAATGAAGTTTCAGAAATAATGCTTATTGAAACTGAGTTATAGTTTGCTTTTATATAAGCAACCTTACACCCAGTTTTACAAACCTACAGTAATCATGCTAATATTATGGACTAAAAGGCAATTAAATATCAAAGTACTGGGTTTGTTGCTGGTCAAAAGTCCCTCTTAACCCAAGCCAGTTTTAGGGCTTCAATAATTAACTGGCCGGTGTTGATGTCAGAAAACAAAAGACAAATATGCTGATTATAAACATAGGAGACTTCCAAAAATCCAACTGTCTATTGTGTGGAAAATTAAGATTTTGTTCAGCCAAAAATGCAAAAATAGAATAGATTGATGATGATCTTAATTGATCTATATTCAGAATTTTAACCTCAATTATTACCATATTTTCGTGAACATGTAACAGTTATGCTAGTTGTGCCTTGCACAATTGAATGTGTGTATTTTTTCATAAAGATTACCTAAATTTGTAGCATTGCTTATATCATTGATAAAGAGTAATTTGTGTGTATATAAATAAACGTCAATGAAACGGCTATTACCAAATGCTAAAGTGTCATCTGGAAGAATGCAGTTTGGGTCGAAAAAAATTAAAGCAAAACTGCATCTAATATGTTCAGGAATAAACAAGGATTAAAGTAATGCTTGGCACAATTTGCACTGTGTAAGTACTGTACATTACAGCCTGATCCTCTGGGTAAACTCGAACTGACCCGATGAATTATAAAGTCTTTTTTACCTTTATTTAATTTCATGTTAGACAAATTGGAAAATATGCACATGCAAAATAATAACAAAAGCAATCATACTTTTTTATAACAGTTTAGTAAGTCTTCACTGAGAATGTATTTTTATACTCATGCATATACTTCTTAGGATATGGAAAATAATTATATTTTTGTGTCCCAAAACTTACTGCCATTATGGAAGTCTACAACAAAAATCTTTTAAATTTTAAAGTTTAGACCTCGACCTGCAGATAAGCCAGCCTCCCTTCTTCCAGGCTTTTATTTTTTTCCTAAATTAAATTTATACAGGAGTATATACGGTACAGGTTTTTTTAATAAAAATCTGTTTTTGATAATTTAAAAAAATTAAATTAAAAATTTCCATGTAATTTTCTGTTTAGAACAAGTTCCCAATTCCATTCTGAAAGTAAATGTATCGCATGTATATAGGGATGTAGAGTTCTAAATTATGATTGGTTCAGTCGATATTGAGGCTACCATGCCAGACTTAAACCACCATATCGGATTATGCAAAACAGTTGCTGCTATCACTATCTCATCTTCATCATATTCAACTTCAGGTTGTGTCAAAAAGGAAAGCGTAAGATTCATAGTTTTCTCCAGCAAAGAAAAGGAAACAAAACTGGATGGACAATTATGCCATCATGTTTAGATTTGTGAAACCATCTAGTAACTTGAAAGGAGAAACATTTGTGTTTGCAAATTGTGTAATTATGATTTTGCTATTGGACATGGAGGTGCCCATGACATAAAACAGCATGAAAAAGCTAATAAACCTCAGCTGGCATATATCAACATCACAAATTCAGGCCGAGTTGTTGATGATGAAGCAGGATTGTAGGTAAGAGTATACTGTGCTGAAAATTATGAGAACAGGGATGAGCAAGTCTTGCAGCTTAGTTGTTTTGGGTAAATGTGAATCGGGAAATATTTTCCTGTGTCTTGTAGATTTACCCATATCATGTGAAACCGAGTGTTAGGTGTCTTTTTGAAAATGCTCCTGTATCAAAGCAGTTGTTTCAGTTTTTATTGAATAAGTCTTGCTCAGTATTAGTGGCTCCTTATAAACTGGGCATCACATATGATTAACCCTTTCCTCCATAGAGTGTATGGCTTTTTAGCCCTTCGATACACGTAGCAGATTTACCCAGTGCAGTGAGCTACACATAGGCGTGTTAAGCAGTGACGTGTATGTTTCATTTAACAGCAATTTTAACCATTTTACATTTTGGTACACTTATATTATGTATAGAAAGATTTAAGAGTAAAATATGGTCATTATAGTTGTATAATTATTTTTCACAAAAGAATTTTGTATGTGCTTTAAAATATTGAGAGAACTCATTTGCTATCAAGTCAGTGAAGCTGCATGATCAACCAAAACAGCAATTTCACATACTCGAAATTTACAAGTTATTTGCCTGAGTCTATATCACTAAATTAGCTGAATTTGATAATTTATAAAACTAATGGCTTTCTACATCAGTATCAGCCTTTATCTAAGTTATTGAAGCTTTTATAGCTGTGATTCTACTTGAAAAAAGTACTGAACGATATCAGCGACCTCCATTTTTTAAAATGGAGAATACAACACAGTTATGACCTACTTACTTTAAATAGCAGATTTCGACCAGAACATAAACAGTGACCATGTGATCTGACGTAATGATCATTCTCACCGAAAAATGTAGTATCTAATAGGAGGTTTTCCTTCGAAGGTGGTGTGCTACGAAAACCCACTCAAAATGGCTGCTGTTTACAGAGTTGCCAAAAGGCACTTGTATGAGAATCAGCTAAAGTGCCACAAGGTGCCTGTATGCAAATGTGGTTGGGCACCAAAAGGCGCTTGTATGAGGTAAAAGGTTAAGAAGAAATCCATTCCCATCAACTAGAATTCATTGCCATGGCCCTCATTATCAAATTTCTCATTTTCATTGTTAATTAATGTAGAAGACTGTTTGATCAGTTGATTTGTATTTGATCTGTTAAGAACTGAAATATATATATTATTTTCTTGCCAGGTTCTCTGGAGGAGTTGAAAAGTGTGATGGCTGGGGGTTTTGTGACAGGGTGGCTACCAGATGTGGCAGTTGTTTTGTGGTGTAGGATGCTTGGTTCTCTAGGAGATGTCAACAAGATAGAGAATCCAGATATCCATGCCTCTGTTTTTGAACACCTCTGTGATATTCATGATACATTAATTAGGGTATGAATGTAACTATGTCTCATTGAATGTTTTATTTTTGAAATAACTCTTGTCTTAAGTGTTTCAATGGCTTTATTGAACCATGGCTAGTAAGTCTTGTAATCTTCTTTTTCAAATGCACACAGAGATAAAACACATTGTAGCATTGAACGGTGATTTCCAAGGTACAGCATTGACCTGTGCAATTTACTAAAGGGTGAATGTCAGCCAGCTAGTTATTAAAACTAATGGGACCAGCAATTCCAAAGTTCACCAGAACATGAGCCTTTCTCTGTGCCTGTTACTTGTAGTTATTTGTGAGCTTTAATTTCTCAGAAACTGTTTGACTGATAATATTCAATTTCCCCTATTTACATTGAATATCATTGCATCATGACCTTTTCAGTTTGTTAAAATTATACCTATAGTACAGTGTGGCTGTAGTAATAAAATGCAAACCTTTGAACAATCTTTTAAAAGCTGTATTGATCGGGGGGGGGTATGTTGTACTGGTCATAGAGGAAAAGAGTTTATGGGATGCTCTTTTGTCTACCAAATGTAAACTGTCCATTACCACAAGTTTATTACTACTCTTTTTCAACTAATTATAGCATTCTTATGAAACTTTACACCCACAAACACATTCATCCCATTGTGTAATTTAATTAAAAAGGTGCTGCATGGACATCCAGTAAGACCACCAAAGTGGCCAGCTTTAAAATCTTGTTATTGAAAATCCTGAATGGATGGTTGCATCAATATGGAGTTTTCAGTAAAAGAGTTCTTATAATGGCCAAAAATGAAAATAATACTGATCTGATGCCCAATATGGCCACTGTCTTGAAAATCTTGTTATGGCTACTTCTTTATAATGTGTGGTTATATAAGCATGGCAGTTTCAAAAAAAGACCTAATGATGTCAAGTAGGTGCTAAATGAAGATGGAGCCAATCTGAGCATCAATGTGGCTCCCACAATGGCCATCTTGAAAATTGTTATTGTTTCTTATCCAGAATGAAGGTAATTCACCAGAAAAATTTTCACTAAAAGACTTCTATGATGTCCAAAATGAAAAAGGTGTAATTATGATCTTAAAAATATTGTTTAGTTATCAATACTCTGACTTGCATTGTCATATCAACATACATTGGCTTGTTACAGACATGTGATATTTTGTTTGTCATAAATGAAAATGGTGCCAATCAGACTTTTAATGTGACTGAATAATATCAAAAATGGTTTTTGGCACTCTACCGTTGAAAGGAAGAAATGGCGTTGCTTTGAACTCTTGGAAATTATTTTCAGCCAATACCATCAGTTCCTTTGAAGGGTTTTTGTTTCAAAAAGTGATCCTGGCCTAAATACCTTGAATTTTGAACAAGGAAAAAAAAACAATCTGCCATAGTTAAAAAATTGATTGAAAAATGTATACACTTCAGCTGAAATTCTCCGAGGGTTCGCACACTTGGAAGGTAGTGATGCATGAAAACTCCTGCTACTTAATTTCAAGTTGTGCATATGAAATTATACTCTGCACAGTATATAACTTTATTCACCCAATCACTCTTAAAGTGCTTGTAGAAATGGTAGAAATAATATAATGCTTGTTTCAACATTTATTTTTCATAATTGTTTACACATATGGTTTCTTTGACTTGACATTAATGGTTGTTAAACTGAATTTGATGGGCATACTGGGCTCTATAACAAGCAGCATTGTGTCAAAAGTATGAACCTTGCATCAAGGAAGTTTTACAAATGCGCATTTAAAATACAGGCTACCTAGAAGACCAAAAATGAACAATTCCATAGCATTGTTCATTTTCAGATGACAATTTAATTCAGCAATTAGTGTTAACCACAGTAATGACAGCAATTTATTTTTAAGTATGAAGTGTTTTATATTATAGGTTCCTGAATTGTGTTAATACCAGTGTATGATTTTGAACCAAGAAATGGTGTTATATAGAAGATGATGTACATTTCAGCAGTATTTTATAATTAATTGTAGAAAAGGCAGATAAACAAGCCAAATTAAAATATGGACAATTTAAAAGTAGACCGCACATTTCCTTCTTTTTCACGTCACATTTTAGCTTTGTGGGATCATGTACTACAAAACCATATAGGCCAAGCTGAAAAATTATAATTAACAACATAAATAAGATTTTAAAAACGAAGTTAAATAGTAAAGATATTTAATGGACCAAGATACTGTTTGGAGCAAGTTGACTAAACTTATTACAGCATTATGGAATAGTAAATCGGCATAGTAGTCATTAGAGTGCTAATTCAAGAAAGTTAAATTTTGGCAGTGTTTATGTTAGTGAAAAATCTTATTCAGGAGCAGAATTATCCAAAAGACTATACCTCTGAACTGTGAAAATAAGTTCTCACAACAGAACAATATTCATACACATTTAAAAAAAAAAAAACAGATTAAGTTGAGGTACAATGAACAGATTGATGCTTATTCACCTGGAGGCAACATCCTTTAAAGATTTTGATTTCAGTAGTGGTCTTACAAAATGGATCAGGAAGAAACAGATGGATATTAAAGTGTTAAGTAAATATTGAACGGTGATCATTTCTTCCTCCCCTTCATTTTTATTCTATTTCATTTTTATTTTTGTGCATAGATGGTGGGGCTGGGGTGAATACCATTTTGTGATCTAAGTCTCTGCTTTTGGATAATGCATATACTTGATAATTAATTTGATTATCAAGTTTGGCAGTATAGACTGCACACGTCATGAAAAAAACCCTGAATTTCAATGTTTATTCTTGAAAATTCTTAATGAATTTAAAAGGGTGGATAAATTCCTGAAAAGTCCTTAAATTTGAATTCATACCTCATTGAATTTTCACTAATATTTGCCTTATTACTATTAGGTTTTTATGTTTACTTGTCTATTTACATTTTAGGGAAAACAGAACATTAACAGTCATTTTCTAAATCCTTCATTGCATTATACATTACATTTATTAAAATATCTTTAGTGTTGTCCTTCATTTTATGGCCAGATTGTGATACTTTTTTTACCCTAAAATATTTACTATAACCTTCTAAAGTATAGTTTAAGTGTCACAATTAGTAAACTGGTTTAATAGTGTAAATGGCAGATGAAGCATGGTGGATGTCAATTATGCATATTAAGTCACAAATCCATGTCAGTGTGTATGGTGTAATACAAGTTGATTGATATGGGGAAAATGGGTGAACGTGCCCTTCCTTTGCAGGCAAGAAATAATAATAAACTACCAGTCATTGGCAAGCACTTGGAACCTAATGGAAAGTGATTATTGTTTCTTTTTAAAACAGATTCAGAAAAATTTATTAATCAGCTTAAAATGCCAAATCCCTATTAATATTTGGACCAGGTCTGTCTCTCTCATGCATCACAGTTAAAGCTTCCCGCCTCAGAAGACATTTAACATTTACACTTCAGTCAAACTCTTTTGGGAATAGATTTTTAAAAAATGGTGCAGGAATTATGTAATCTGGAAGAAAATTTAAATGATATGGTAGGATTCAGGTAGAAGCAAAATATGAGACAGAAGATAACTTGGAAAATAGAATACAATGATTTGACAACATACACATGCAGCTGGGAATTAGTGATAACCATAACTTTTGGTTAACGGTGTCATTATTGTTTATATGCTGATGTTTATATTTCAGGACTTAAACTTTTCACTCTTTTGTGGGGGTAAACTCTGCAAACAAACTGTATAAAAGGCTTCAGAATAATGCGTAAATGTAAGCAAGCTCTTGAAAAAATTATTAAAGACCTTGAAAAGTTCTTAAATTTGGTCTTGTGATTTTTGTATTAACCACGGTCTGCCATATTTAAAAATATTCTTGAAATAAAGGGATTTATATAAACTACTTGACCAGAATTTTTTGTATTTAATATTGTTCTTTATTAGTTATTCAAGTCCACTAATCAAAAAGGACTTTCATGTTTATACTAGAAATATTGCAGAATGACTGCATGAAGTGCTTGACCTATTTGACCAAATAGTTCACATCATTTTGATAAGAAGGCTTATGCAAATGGCACAGAGGTTGTCCATTTTATTATTAAATGTAGCATAATAAAAAAGGGAAATAGCAAAATTCAAGATTCAGTTATTAAAAGATATCTGGAGCAGTTTAACTTAATTTAAAATTGACATAGTTTGCCAGGCTGTTCCTAATTTATAAAACTGAGCTTGCATGTGCATACTGTTAATGAAAATAATGTACAAATTTTAATAGCAGTAATTAAACACGTTACAATTTCATTGCTTTGCTTTTCAGAAATGCTGTGTACTCAGTCCGAGCTAATATTTCCACCTTTCAGTGAGTTATTGGAGGACTGGAATTGAAAAGAATTTATTCCAATTTCACTCAAAATATGAAATAACTTTTATTGTTTTATTTGAAATAATAGAGCAAGTTAACATATCAGGATGTTGCAACAAATTTTACATTTATTGTTTTTGTTTAATGTCAATTATTGACCTTTTAATTACTGACCTTGCTCTCCATTCTTTGTATATTTTAGTTCTAGCATTATTTTTGTAATTGTGAAGGGTTTTTGCATCTTGTTTTGTGAAGTGGTACTTCATCAGTTGTTACCTTTATTAGTACAGGATTCAGGGTAAGTATAATCTATTCATTCCTGCTTCTGGTTGTGTTATTTAGTTCTGCTTTTGGTAAACCTATTGAGTGTTTTGTTGTCTCATGGATGTCCATCTGTTAGCACTTGGTCTTATTGGTCTTGAATGGAAATAGTGCAAATCTTGAAATATTGTTATCACTAATTGTCATGAATGGAAATTCATTTTGATATTGGGGGTTTCACCCAAAGACTTCTGACATACAGATTTTTCCAAATGAAGATGGTACCACTCAAACATCCAGTATGTCTGCCATAGTGTCATCATGAAAATCTTATTGCTGCTCCTGAATTGATGGTACTATCACCAGGGGTTTTTATTGAAAAACTTATTATGATGTCTAGTTTGTTCTAAATACTAATGGTGATGATCTGATGTCCATTATAGCTGCTACCATGTCTCTTAAAAATATCATTACTGCATTGATAATTATGTCAACATGGGGTTTTCACTATGTGACTTCTTATCATGTCAGATTGGTCATAAAAAAAATGCTGCTGCTCTGACATCAAGTTTACCCACTACAGTGGGCATTTTTAAATCTTATTACTCTTAAATTAATAGTCATATCAGATTGGGGTTCTCAATGAATGACTTTTTATGATGTCTGTTTGGTCATAAATGAATACAGTGTCAGTTTGACTTCCAATATGGCCATGACAATCATTATCTTGAAAATCTTGTCACTTCTCCAGGTCATATTGATATTGTGCTTTTACCAAAAGATTAATTATGCTTCAGGGTTGGTCCTAAATAAAAAGAGTGCCAATTTGATGTCGAATGTGGCCACCATGGCAGCCATCTTCAAAATTTTGTTTTTGTCACTCCAGCAAACAGAAAGTCTTATCATAGTTGTGTTTGCGACAGAAAATTTTATATGATGTTTTCATAGGCCTAATTGAGGTCATCTTGGTTCTGAAGAAAAATGGTGCCAGTCTGACATCCAACAACAGCTAATATGAAAATCTTTTTACTGCTCTCCCAGTAGAGTATCAGTCACTTTGAAGCACTCATCCCACCATTTTACCAGTACAGGTTGTGCATGCGTAGACAGATGTCTGATTTGTTGCCATTTGTCATATGATGTCTGGGATTTTGGGGCAAAAAATTACATATCATGCATAGCAGTGCATGTCAGGGAAGGAAGGAAGGTCCCTTATCCTACTGATATCATGGATGTTTATGCCTTAGTTGAAGGTATTGGTCATGGATCTAAACTGTCATTTCTGCCTTTGCCCAGGAAGAGAGAGTCGGTCACTCCCTTCCCATGTTTTCAAGAATGGACAATCAATCTCATTCACTTTGGGGAACATCTGTTAGGATTAGTCCCATCACACTCCCATTAGTAGTTATAGGACCAAGCCCCCCCCCTGCAATATATCTCCCTCTCGAGAGTGAGGAATACTGAAAAGGACATTTCTACCTTGCCACTGGAGCAGGCTCAAGACAGTGATGCCCTTCCCATCCTAGTGGACTCTAATATTTAAGTTTTTAGAGGAACCAACTTCTATGGGTTCATCCCTTCAGGTCAAGTGTTGGAGGATGAGCAAATTGGGTCATTTCATGAGGCAAGAAACAAAATTGAAAACCTACTTCCCCCTGACCTGTGTCAAAAGCCTTTGGGGCCTGAGGACACCATGATTCTGTCCAATAAAATCACACTCATGTTCAGATCTGCTGCTTTCACATTCTACAATATTCTGCCAGGCAGCAAAAAAGGTCATCTGTCCCAATTTCTTTGCTTTGGTTGCTGGTCACTGCAGTTTTTAGGTGCCTTTCTAGCCTAGGCCTATAAGATTTTCCCCATTGGATTTGGGTGAAATCCAGCCTTAAATCTTAAGACCTGCACCTTTATTTTAATAGCTTTGATTGCTGATCTCTCTTTATCTGCCACCCTCACTCCCTCTAAGGATAAATCGTTTAGTACTTGCTTAAGGCTGTGGCAAAGATGTCCAGATGTGTCCTGTTTATGTTGAAGGTCATATCTGTAGAGCTTCTACAACTCAATGGAGATTCAGCCTCAGAGCCTTGTACCAAAGTTAGAACACCTTTTGAAGGCTGCACCTGTTAAGGCAGAAGAGCTCGTAATTGATCAGTTCCCCTCTTTATCATACCAGGATTTGAGATATCAACAACATTAGTCCCTGGCCATGGCTCTAGGCCCATTAAAGAAGTGTGAACCATCCTGATAAGTCAAAAGCAGGCCATGTTCAAAATCCCTCCAATCTTATTTTTTTTTAAATGTAGAAACCAGCAGAGAAGGTTGTCAGGCTTTTCTGCAGACTCAAAGGTGGTATGTAATTGACCCAAACAAATTAAACCTACTTGCCCAGTTCTCTCCTCTTACCAACATTTTAATGAGTTCCTGACTGACTCTCTTTCAAAGGTTTGTTTGTGTATTACAGCTGACATATGGGTTTGTTCTTCTTTAAGGGAAGGTTACTGGTTTCTTTTTCAAGAACATCCTCCTTTAATTATATACCCCCCTTTCTGTTACCAGTCTAAACTGATATAGCTAAGAAAAGAGGTACACACCTTTCTGCAGAAGGGCACAGTTGAGAAAGCATTTAAACTGTTGGGAATACTATAATGGATTTGTTGGCTATGAGACTTGGCAACAAGCTCATTTTTTATGTCTTTACAGTGCTAGATCATAGAAAGCCTGGGTGGGCACTTCCAGTCTAAGGTTCATTATCTCTACATCTCTATTCATCCTGGTAGCCTCCCACCCATACCCTTGTGGACCCAGCAGTCAAGGTTCATTGATTGGCTTGGCTTGTTGTTATACCAGCACAGGAGATAACCACAAAGAGGAACTTGCTGTTGCAGTGCAAGGTATCTATTTTTTTTTTCACAACAACCTGCAGATTCTCCACTTTCAAGTTTTGCTCATCTTGAAAGATTGATTCATCAAGTCCTGTTTTGGAGCAAGGTAGTTGATGGTATTGCGTGGACAGGGAAGCAATCATCTACAATACCAATCGACAGGGCTGTGAATTCACCACATATTTCTATGGATTCATTCATCCCCAGGGTCATTTTTTATATCGGCAAAAATTCAAGGAGAAATTGGGAGGGCAGGAGTCTGTCACTGCAGCAGCAACTGTCACATTCCCACATATTGTTCTAGTGTGACAGGATAGCAAATGCTGAGATATGTTAATGGTTTTATACAATGAATTTCTCACTGATATGCAACGATTCTATTGTCCTGGATCTACAAGGGGGCCTCTGCTGCCCCTTGACACCCAGCATACACATTTCCTTTTTTTTTTCATAAATGCTATTCACCACCCTGAATTCAAGAATCAGGTATAACTGGTGTAATAGGAACAACTTAATCCTTGCTGTCCACCTTGAAACATAGTATCACTCTTGCTTCCATTTCTTTTTAAGGGAAGAGAGTATTATGCATCTACCATTATGTGCTACATAGCAGCCTTTTTCCTACACAAGCTCTCTAGTATTTCCACCATTTGTTGTACACTCAGCTACATGATCTCATCAAGTATTTTGAGTTTTGGATGCTGGTGTCTTGCTTGTTAATGTCTAGATGGATCTTTCCATGTATTCTTTAGCTGTTTTCAGAACCTCTTTATGTCTTAAGTGAAGTTTCCTTGAGAACTTAACAACCATCTTCTGCTAGTGATCCTTAGCTTCACAGAGAAGGAATTAGATTCATACTTTATCAGTTTAAAATGGTTGTTTACAGTTCAGTGGAAACTATGATTTGGTTTCTTTTCTTTGCCAACCTAGTTTTCTAACAAAGATTTACCTCCCTTCAGTATTTCTGTGCATTTTGAGACTCATAGTCTTAGTCATATTTGTGCTAGGAATAATCAAAATGGGCTAAATGTGAGTGACTAATCTTCAATATGGCCACCATTGTGGCTATCATGAAAATATTTCTATCTCAGTTCCCAAATAGATGGCTATATCCATGTTGAAAATTGTCTTGTTGCTACACCTTCTAAAGGAATAGTCATATCAAGATTGTACTTTTGAGGTCTGCTTGATCCTATACTATACCTGACCAGCTTGAAAATCTTGTTTTAGCTAAACCCCTTAAAGGGACAGTCATAGACACTTTTTGTGGCTATCTTGGAAATATTATCTCTACTCTCAAATGGATGGTTATATCAACATGAGCTTTTAACCACTAGGTTTTTTATTATATATAGTTGGTGCTCAATGAAAATTGCCAATCTTGCATCCTATATGTCTGACATTACAGCTTTTGGGGTAATTGCTATTGTCACTACTCCCACTGAATGGTTCATAACTATGACATTGCAAAGGGTTTTCACCAAATGATTTATACATTGTCCTAAATGAAAATGGTGCCAGTCTGGTGTAAAATATGTCCAGCACAGCATTTAAATTTAAAAATCTTGTTATCACTGAAATATATCAAAGATGATCATATCTTGAACTCATTGAAATTCATTTAACTCAGTAGAGCATTAGTCACTTTGAAGGACTCTTGTTTTAATTATGTAAAACTAACCTGGTACTATTGCAAAGATTCCCTCCTCTCACCTAGTTCTGAAAAGCTCTGTAGCCTTTGTCCAAGTAAAAAGAGGAAGGGTATTTCATATGTTGGCTATGACAAGAATCGGAGCAGGATAATGTCCTTTTCAGTTCTGGACCTAGTTATGGAAGATGGAATATTAGTTTGGGCTGGTAACGTAGCATCCCAGAAAGGTAAGCAACACAGTAATAGCAGGTAATAATTAAATAAATAATTACAAAATTAAAAAATAAGTTCCCTTCCCTTCCCAATAAAAAGACTACATTTTCATGTCTGAGCTCACGGAAATCAACATTTTGGCACATATTTGCTAAGTGTGTGGTCAACATGATACTCTTATCTTGGTGAAGAACTTGAATTTGTAATATCGTTTTGTTTTTTAACTAGTTAGTACTAGTGTAGATCTATAATATGAAGTCATGATATTTATTTATTCATAAATCTTACATGGGTACAAATTATTTAATATAATGTTGGATAACTTCTTTGGCAAAAAGCACATTCACTTAAAGATAAATGATGTATCTGACTCTTCTAGTTGCTTCCAAACAATTGCTTTTGATTACTACTAGGAGACACAGCTCAGAAGGAATAGTATGTTAATACTAAAGTGATAGTGTAATTTAATTTATTTTTATTGATATCAGTTTTGAAGATTATGTATTAACAAAAATTTCTCATGTATCTTCATGTTGTTTCCATAATTGTTTTAATTTTATGAAATTGTTAATGGTTTATCGATTTTATTTTGTTCCAAGGTTTGTTTGACTTTGGATCAAACGGATAGTCTCATGACTTATCCATGGGAGATTACTCCTTGACTCCTTGGTTTTGTTTGTTTAGCTGGGATATGAATGTGTGTTGGTCTGTTTAGTTCTGCCTTTAAAAACATCCAAAGAATGTTAGGAAAATATTGGTTGTTGGTTGTGAAAGAAGTTAGAAAAGTTTTTTCAATCATTCTAAAATGTTTTCAATTTGCTTTCAAGTGTATTTTTTGCTTTAGGTTAAGTGGATGTCTAGTATTTATATTTATTTATGGAAAAACCATGATTGTTTAAATTCTTTGACAAGGTAAGCATGCTTTATAGTAAATTTATACAGTTTGATCATTTGTCCTCTTTAGGCATTGTCTTAGCATGCATGCTCGAACACATGCATCTCTAAAATTTGATGTATCATTTCAGATACGGGAAAACCTTGGAGTTACTCAGGACAATCAGAGTTCACCCTCTCCTCCAGAGTTTATCCCTCCTCATAGTCTTTTTGCTGCTTGGTTGTTTGAGGTATACACTAATATTTTGTTTAGAAATGTCCTTATCTCTAGTCTATGCCTATATCACAACTTAATAATTTGGAATATCCTAAGTCTCAGCTTTATGCTTTGGTAAACCAATGTATATTGAATAACTCAACTGATAATTGAATCCAAAGATTTATGTTTAGAGCAAAATACTTCTTCTTTGCCTAACAGAAGGTAGAGCATATTATTAAAATATTGTCTTTCTGTCTGCTTAAACTTTTGTATGATGCCAATTTCTATGGTGCACTAGCTCTCAAGTTCTCCACCATATACAATTACCAACATTTTGGATGGATTGCATTTGGGATGAAACAGAACCCAATCTTTTGGGGTGTCAAAAGGTACAAGTTAAAGATCACTGAAAAGAAGAAGACGAACATTTCTTTCAAAACATTTCAGTTCTTAACTGTGTACCATAGACAAAATTTGTTGATAATTTCCAAATTGGGTAAGAAAGAAGCCTGTTGATTTTGAGGTCAAATTGTCAGAATCACTATAAAGTAAGAAGACAATAGTTTTTGCATATAACCTACATACCATGATCAGAGTATTTGTAGGATTTACATTTGAGGTATGGAAGAGGCTAATTGATTTGGGGTGAAAAGTTCTAATGTAATAGTCATTGTAGTTCAGAAAAAAATGGTTTGGCAGAACAAATTTTTTTATGGAGTAAATTTTAATGAAGCATTGTGAATGGATTGTACTTAAGGATATAAAACCTTTTAAATATTTTGTATTATGGTCTGAGGTCTGTCATGGTTAGTCAACTAAGAAAATAATGTTTTCTGCACAGTAAGAGAACTTTATTTTTGTGCTCAAAAAATCAGTTTGAATTAATCCAGAGCACACTATCTTTGGTATTAATAAAATGGGACAAATGAATCTTGACAGAGTAGGTAATAGTAGTATCTGAAAGAAGAGTGAATGAATTATAAAATATTTAAAAAGTAAAAAAGTTATTCCTTTTTTTAAAAACAATTTTTGACCTCTGGAAAGTGAAGATGACCAAGCTGAGCTAGCAGTTCTTTTTTAGGTACACTTCTGATGAAAAGCCAAGCTGTATATTCTGTTACCCAAACTACACCCATCAAACATACAAAAAAAAAAATAAAGGGAATTAAAATTTCTTTGAACAGAGTCTAAGATATACAATGTCACTTGTAAATAGGATAACCAGTGAGTGAGGAAAACTTTGAAATTCTTTTTCTTTAAGAATCAAGCTATGCAAAATTCAAAATTGTATAGTGTTAACATATATAAATGGCATAAATGGCAGAAACCATTTCTTCTAAACTGATTACTTGCATCTGAATAGAAACTGATCGAGTGATATCGCTTTTATATTTGGCTCGGAAGATAGTAGCACTCCCACTGGCCCTCAAGAAAATGATACATGTCACGTACAATTTTCTCATTTGAATACCTTCAGTGATGAAATATACATTAGGAATATAAACCTGCTACCTCCCAAATTCGGCTCCACAAAAAGAGAAAATTCATCTTTACTGTTGATATCATGAGGATAAGAGGCAATAACTCTTACCTCCCTTTGCCATGGCTAGGTGTTGCCAGCTTCACTTCCATACAAAGAAGCATATGGAATAAGTCTCTTGTTAAATCAAAGCTTTATGTGAAATTAAAGCCATCCATTCAAATTTGTGATTTATCTGGTTTAATAATTTATAATCGGGTAGCCTGCATTATCTGTTTAATGCAGGTAATTTGTGTAATTTATTCCTTTCTCAGACTTGGATCATTTTAAACCACATGGTACAGCATGGGTTGTTGATTCATTTGAATTTTGAGTTTTCATGCTCACGGCTTTTAGTTACGCCTTCTGTTTGTAATGGGTGTTATTTAGAGAATTATTTAACAAATTTTTAACACTGATAATAATTTAACTGTTGCTTCCATTATTTTTTCGTTTCAGAAATATGTCTTCTAAATGCAAGAAATCTGAAGCAAGTGAAAACACTAGTTTTGCCTAGAATATACCAAATATACATCCTCTTCTCCTTGCAGTGTGTGCAGTTTGTGGTCCAAGGACACATTGTCAGCCATCCTGCAAAAATCTGCAAAAAGCAAAGAGAAGTTGAGAAAATCATGCAAGACCAGTTTTGGTGTACATCTGAATACAGAATCAATTGCAAGCCTTGTGGAATATGTTACCTGTGACTCCCCCCCCCTTCCTAAAATCAGAAGGACAATGCCTTCCATTACTACCTGTATTTCCATCTTTCACTCTTGCAAATGGGTGAAATTGGGGGTTATTTCCATCTTTCACTCTTGCAAATGGATGAAATTGGGAGTTGTTGCCCCATTCATAGGCAGCCCAATAGGCACAAGCTTTGCTTGATAAGCTATATACTGTTCCAAGGCACAAATGATCTTCTCCCACTTTTAGCTCATCTAGGCTTTCTAATGAACTGTAAATTGTCTTACCTTCATCCATCCCAACTTTTTATACATCTAGGTATGGAGTTGATCACCAACAGAATTTGGTAAGACTTCCTCATGTTCATGTAATCAGTATTATCAGACTCATTGATTCCTTTTCAACAAGATGTGGACTTCGGTGAGAGAAATCTTGCAACTTCTCAGAAGACTTGATCCCACTCTGCCAACTTTTTATGCACCCTGCAAAAGACATTTCTTGCACACTGGCACCCCTTTTCACCCCTCTCAATCAAACAGTGACAATCAGATCTGATCATTCCTGTGTCATTGGTGAAACCCAGATTGGATGACCTTGTGTATCCAATTGGAGAAACCCAAATGGAAGTAATGATATATACTGATGCCAATACATACGGTTGAGGTGCCCACCTGCTACCAGACTTAACTTCCTTCCATGGCACATGGAAGGCAGGGAGCAGCCTCTACACCATTCAGAAATGAAGGCAGTCATCCTCTTTCACTTTTGGAAAAATGGGCTCTCAAGAAGAACAGTCATTATGTCTGATGACTCTTTCAGCAAAAGCAGCAACCATGCAACATCCTGTTTGCACACTCAAGCACTACTTGAAATGTAGAGAGACAAGTTGTGGCACCTACAAATGCCTCTTTCTTCTGGTGAAGGATAGGAAACAGGATATCACTCCAAGCCTTTGATTTGTAGCTGAAACAGGTTATTTGCTCTGCATAATTGGAGGTCTCACAAGATCAAATTTGCCTAATGAAGGATACTGCCCATGAGATCAGAGCGAGCGCTCTGTGGGAGACTCTTGTTTAAACATAACATTCCCATCTGAGATATAGTAGAGGTTGTTGACTGGTATGCAGAGTCAACATTTTGAGTTTTTCTCGGAGAGGTTTAGCTTTAGCAAAGACAAAATTTGAATCTGGTGAGTCAAGTAGTGGTGGCCCAGATAAACCAGACAGATTGTAAACAATCAATGCAGCTTTGCTGGATTTCATTAAATATCTTCTTGACCATAGGTAGGTGTTGGATATAAAGGGACCCTGGGCTGTGTTGCTTATGTAATAAGGAGAACAGGTTATTGTGTACATGGAGAATCCCAAGGTAGAGGTCCACTGCTCAGCATTCCTTCCACCTACTACCTATTTTCCCAGTGTAATGTATTTGAAGGAAAAAGCAAATTTCAAAGTAAATTATGTTTCTCCAAGATTACTTACCCTATTGCATTACTTAAAAGCCCTCACAACCACCCTGCCATACAGAAATCAGCTAAAAACTAGTGACACCTGGCAGTGACACAGGGAGGTAATGGACAAGTGTATTGCCTTTTATATGATAGACAGACAAAGACCATTGTAATTGTTTTAGTTGGGCTGGATTCGCTAGGTAGCAGGCTAATATTTCCAATATAATTTGATGGTAAGCATGTTCTTAGAGAAACATAATTTAGCTTAAAATTTGCTAAACAACACCTCTTTCCTCCTTCTACTCAGTGTGCCATCCGATTGGGGATAGGACAATATTCTTCAGCAGAAGACATTTTATTCATGGCTGCTTCTTATCTGAAAAGCCAATGGAAAGTCAAAGATGGGGCTGTTCATAAACTGGATTCACCTCCCACCCACGTTTTTGTACCAAAATTATTACAGTAAATATGTGGTCAGAATTGCAAGATGATTCTGATAACCCCTTTTAGATGAGATATGTCCTGGGTTAGTGCTCTACTCAAGTTAGTGATAGACCTATTTAGGAAGATTACAATCCAAACATCTCAAACAACTAAGGTTGCAGGAGTTTTATCCCAGCCTGTATTGCCTTCTCCTTTACATTTGCCTATTGTATAAGCTTCTCCTTTACATTTGCTTGTTGTATAAGCATAATATGTTATTGTTCACATAGGCAATCTCAATCATTTTTTCCTGGTAAGATTTTTAGCATTCCTTTGATCTATTCTCCATTCTCCTTTAATGTGATCAGGGAATGTATTCATATGAGAAAGCAAATTTTATATTAACAAAATTTCTGCAAGAATACTTTCCCTTCCACC
Source organism: Potamilus streckersoni (assembly GCA_016746295.1). NCBI lineage: Eukaryota > Metazoa > Mollusca > Bivalvia > Unionida > Unionidae > Potamilus > Potamilus streckersoni. The sequence continues at coordinate 240,876 of JAEAOA010000314.1, forward strand.
ATACTATGAAATGATCCTCCTTGTTAGTCATCTTAAAACTGGCAATTGGCAGGTAATGTGTAAGAGTTACTGCTCTTTGTCTATAAGACAAATTTGTGAAATTTAGAGGGGCTGGATTTGGGAGGTCATAGGCTTCTATTCCGGATGTTAATATGATTGGGTTAAGTATTATCTGAAACACATAATTTACTATAAAATTTGTCTTCAATTTTTACTGTCACAAGATTTTTTTTCTGTGAGTTGAGGCATATGAAAATTTTAGAAGTTTAAATTTTGAATAGCTAATAGGTCTCATATCATCATATTTCACTGTTAATGTATATTGTTTGATTTGAAGTGACATTAATAAGCAAGACATATTGATTGGTGTCATTTGATTGATTGATAATGCTTGATAAGTAAAAATGTGTAGAATTCGAGATACAATACCACCATCACATGTAGCCAACATAGCCTTTTTACTATTTTACTGCAAGAGCATTGCATATTTACTATAATCAGTAATTTCACCAGCATTTGTTCATTTCCTTCTTTAATCTGTCAGATGCACATAGCAAGAGTTTAAAGGCAGTTGACATTGAAAAAGGAATTTTTAAAAAACTATTAAAGACCTTGTTACTCAGTCAGGCATACAATAATATAAACAGAATATTTTATTTTAATGATATGGTGCAAATAGTGGCGATATCATGATAGATATTTAAGTTTACAAGAACATCATTGCACATAATATGTTTGGTTGAATAATTTCACCATTTATATTAACTTACTCCACTGTTCAAAATACTGTTTAGTTGCATATGCTATTTGTATGTATTTAATGAAATGGATTAATGATTGGATTAGAAACTTTAACTTATGGAAGATGACCAGTTGCATTGAATTTGACATTAATGGTAGAAGTTAACTTTTAAACCAAATGTAAAATATATCTTAAATTTTCACTGAATTAAGTACATTCAGTGGTTTATAATGCATCAGGACTGCTTTAATCTGTTTATTTTCTTCATTTTAAAATGAGAACTACTTGCATATCACTCAAAATTTAAAATAAAATTTTGTGCATTTGCATCTTGTTTTACTTATCATTATTTCTGTATCAAAATACAGCTTTATAATGATTTTTATAAACTTTTTAGTGCCTTTCTTTGTCCAATAAGTATAAACGGGGCAAACTTCTTGCCTACCAGCTGCTGTGCCAGATGATGATACGACCACATGATGTCATGCCATCAACAGAGCTTCTTTCCCAGTTCTATTTAGTGCTGCATCATGGTCTGCTTTGTCCAGAGCAGGTTTGTTCCTATCTGTTTCACCTATTTGTCTGTGCAATGATTTTATATATCTTGGATTGAGCTGAATTTGCCTCTTTATTTCATATGGTTTAGCTATATCATATTCATTTTACAAGATATTGAAAGCCTTTTTCAGACCATATTTAAAGCATAGATTTAAAAAAAGGATTCAGAGTGAAATTTTGCATCATGCTAAGAAAAGACAAAGTAAGCAGACACATTGATTACTTTTGTGAATGAAAATAATCTATTCAGGTTGAATAGAAAAAAATGAATACATTATTTTAATATATCTGGATGATTATGTGTTGTTTATGCATGTTATAATTTTATCAAATAAATATAAAAATATTGAAAGAAAAATGACTCCAAATAATTCTGATTGCTTTTCAGGATGTAAAAAATGTGATAGTGAGGTACTGTGGTGCTAAATATTTTTCCATGCCATTGCCAGGAAATACACTACTAATAAAGGATTTTATTCTTGCTTGTGAAGCTGTTGTCCAGTCTGTAGATATTAGACAGGTAATTACCCTTCCATGATGATACTTTAAGACTGCTTATCAATTGTTTGATAGTGCATTAAATTTTATAGATTTTAATGTCCTGCTTGCATGTCTTAAAGTAGTGTCGCTTCTCAAAATTAAAGTGAAATTAGCAAACATATGTTACATAGACTCCATGGATAAGGTTAATGGCACAAAGAAGAACAAAAAAATATTTTTTTGGAAAAGGCAGGGAAATGTCCGTCAATATTTCTGCTTCTAATTTGGTGACAAGTTGTATTGAAAGTATTGTTCTCTTCTAGTTTTGAATGTTAAAAATGTAGTAAATATGTGTGGTTATTTTCCATACAAATATGTTGTGGTAACAATTTAATGCAAAGTGACTAATTTTATTGGCATCCATGATATGTCTACCTTACCTTTGATATCTTCAGTATTAAGAATAAAGCAAACTTGATAAAATATATTTCTGATTCATGACAAAAAAATGGTACATTTTGCTAATTAAACATTCACAGCTCAATAGCAACATGGAGATCAATTTTATTTTATTTAATCTTTTTTATATGGAAATTTGAGAGCCTTATAGTAAGCACTTTTTCCCCATCTTGCAGTCTGCCAGTACATCTGCCTGTCATTTCATTCATTCAGACTTTATATAATTAACATAGCTCTGCTACCCTTACATATAACTGAATACCATTTGGCTGGTGATATATCTTTTAGATGTAGATATGATTTTATTAAAGTTTCATCTTGTCAGATCCAATGTTGATGAAGTTACTGCATTTTTATCTGTTATATCTCCACAGCAGATGATCCTTATAACCTAAGAGATAGAGGTGGCCCTGCAAAGAATCATTGGCATTTTTCTGAATTACATTTAAAAAGAAATTTATGTGCATGATACTGTCAGCTTTAACTGTCTTAATTCATTTATACGGCAAAGTTATACTCCTGCTATTGCTGCTTTGGTAGTGGCAGTATTTACTGTTGTTGTTGTTGATAACATCTCAGTGGTGATTCGAGTTGATGGTTTAAAAGTCTTGGTACGAGAAATTATCTCTCTCTTGGATTTAGCTAAAATAAATTCTCATACATTTGTCTCTTGTAGTACACAGTGTTTTGTTTTCACTCCTTCCTTCTGAACCACACAATTCAAAGTTTCATTTTCTCTTAACTTCATTTGTTTTTCCTCCTAGTTTTGCTGAATAAATGCTTCTTCTGTTTCTTTCTGAAGTTACAGAACAAAATCAAAAATTCTCTCTCTCTGTCTCTCTCTCTCTCTGTCTCTCTCTCTCTGTCTCTGTCTCTCTCTCTCTCTCTCTTTCTCTCTCTCTCTCTCTCTCTCTCTCTTTCCCTCTCTCATACAGGGATGTGAAGGTAGTGCAGACAGCAGGAAATCAAATAAAACTTAATTGAAGTATTCCTGTTTGGAGAAAACATATTAGTTATGGCGGTATTAGTAGTCGTAGTCTGGTATTAAGTATACAGTGAATAAGCAGATGTACACCAATAAATTCTCTTCAAGTTATTAACCTTAAGTATAGTATTCAAACTGTTCTGCAATAGTAAACCGTAGGAACGCTGGCTCACCTATATATTGATAGTGGCATCAAACATCCCTCTCTTATGATAGGAATACAAAAGACCCCACCCTGACTGAATTTAGTAATTCACGTGGCTTGATTGATGAAAAGTTCAGATTCCATCCGTACTTAGACTATATATGTTAAGTGCCTGTGTTTTCACCTGCTCTCAAGACAACTTGGCAAGACAAGGACTAGTGTAGAGTCCTCAAACACTGTTAGATCTGGTCTATCCCATGTATGTGAAGGCATCATGGTCCGTTACCAGGAACACAGACATAGCGATATTGAAAAAAAGAATTGATGTGGAAAGGCATGTGTGTTTGAATCTTGTGTTATTTAATGTATTTAGATGCAGTTTGGTGTAAACATTCTCATAACTCAGGATGTTCCTTTTTTGTTTTTATCTTGTAAGCTCCAGTTTGAATAGAACTAGATCTTTTGGCAAGTAATTTCATATCTTCCCATGATATTTTGCTTATTACTTATTATTGCTCGTACTCTACAGAGTTTCGAACCCAGGTCCGCAAGTAAATGGCACCCATTGCCTTGCCTGCATGCACCAACCCATATACCGTCACGACTAAGCACGCATCACCAAAAAATGATGGCACTGAATTGGTGTTATATGAGCTCGTGCATAGCAGACATATCGCATGAGGACCTAGTAAATAATTCTCATATATATGCACAGTCATTCCAGATTCCTATGAAAGAAATCAAGGTATATATATATAGATATATATATATATATATATATATATATATATATATATATATATATATATATATATATATATATTTACAGGTTTTGTTAAATGATGTAAATTATATATAAAGGTACAACTGTAAGTCACTTAATTTTGATGCTACAACTTACTGAGATATTTTATTTCCAGACCCCACGATCAGAGGCCATATCACTGATTGGGTCACTAGTCTGTTTTCCCAATCATTGTAGAGATATACCTTGTCTTGATGAAAATTTTGAAAGAGTTAGTTTGGACTCCGTTTCTCTGAGGGTGAGTGCCAAATAAATGTTTTATTCTTTTTATAGATTCAGATATCTAAGATGAGGGTGAGTGCCAAATAAATGTTTTATTCTTTTTATAGATTCAGATATCTAAGATACTAATTCACCACTGTATCAAGATTAATTCAGCTATTTGACAAGTAATATAGTTACTTGCACTAACAGTTCTGACCGACATTTGAGCATCATTTGAACTGCTGCATCCAGATGATTGATAAATTTTCTTACAGATGCATTTCTTTCTGGAAAACATTCATAATTTTAACATAATATGGTTACAATGCATTGTTATTAACATTTTGACTGAAGAATGAATTATCATGATTATATCCTAACTACAGTTTTATTCTATCATTTTAAGATGCTGTTCTTATGTTACAGGATCACACTCTTCGTTTGCTAATTAGAGCAAGTAAAAAAGAGCCAGCAGGCCTGGCTAGGTAAGCCCATATCAATTTGTTTGTTTGTTTAAGATGCTTTTAAAAAACAAAACAATTTAAAGTGATGTCCTTAAAACAGAAAATAAAACTGCTGTTTGTTACCTGCTGTTTCAAACCACTTTGAATATATGTGTACTAGAGTGGGGTGGGTAATGATACTTTTCACATTATTTGCTATATCATGCTAAAGAAATTGGAGCCAAGTGCCATTCTCAAAGGTATACTGCAGTAGCTGACCCAGACTGGTCTGGATATGTATCAGTCCTGTGACCTTTGGGTTATTTGTCCAGTGCTCCACCACCTGAGCTACTATGATACTTTGTGAATATACAAATCATGTTTCCATTCTTCATTTTTTTTTTTTTAACATTTATGTATCTCAATGATGGTATCTCAGAAGCCATATGAGATCATGGAGTAAGCATTTAATGCTCCACTGATGGGACTCTTGTTTGCTCTACTAATCATTGATCAGACAAACCTATAGGTCTGCCTGTTGTCTATCATCAGTTCATTTATTAGAACAAGCTTTTTATTACTACTACACATTAAATGCTTGGAGGATTGCCATGAAATTTCACACACATTTATCCCAAGATCAAGCTATCCTAAATGAAAAGGTTCATCTCAGACATTCAGAATGGACCCCACAGTGGTGATTTTGAAATCATTTTTGCTGCTCATATCAGCAGAGGTCTTTGTTTAAAAGACTTCTTATGTCTAATTGGTCATTAATAAAAATGGTGACAATCTGAAATCCATTGTCAGCAATCTTGAAAATCTTTTTATCACAGCTTTTCATTGATGGGTGGTCTTATTTACATGGGATCTTCACCAGAAGACATCTTATGGCATCTAACTGTCAATCAATGAAAATGATGACACCCTTGTGCTACTCACTAGTCCTCCTCAGTGGATAGCCACATTGACATTGAATTTCATGAAAAGTCATCATACAGTGTTTTCTTGGTTCTAAATGAAAACAATTCTGATCTGACAGCAGGCATAGCTGCCATGGTGGCCATCTTAATCTTATCATTTAAGAATTTTAGAAATGGTTTCAACACTTTTCATTTAAAAAGAAGACATCTAAAATTCCTGAAAATTCTTTGAGCCAGTAGATGATCACTCTTTACAAAGGGCTCATGTTAAATATGTCTTCTGTTATAGGCTGAATTTGATAGACCAAAATTTACTTAATGTCACTACCACTTTAATAGGAACAAAGACATAGCAGTCACTTTTCCAAGAACATCAGCATCAACAGCTTCTTAAGGTTTTTGGCTAAAGGTTTTCTTTTGCATATAGTACAGAATTTGATGTCATAATATAAATGCTACATCTTTATATAAAATAAAATGTCAATATTTTGTGAAATAATGAAACTTAAAGCTGCTACTTAAGCCTTTGCAGCCAGCAATAGCGTAAATACATTTTTGGGGTTTTAAAAATGTTTTGGCTAAATATTTGCCTGTTAGAATAACATAAAAATGAGGGAAGTAAAATACTGATTAAACATTTATTGTATTAAATGATGTAATGAGTCTGGGTGATAAAAAAATAGAAAGTGAGAAAGAAATGGGTGTAAGAGGGAACTCAAAGTTTTCCACAACTTGATCATGAGTTATATATTTTTAATAACACTGAGAATATTTTATAACAAAGATTTCATTGGTGTCTTACTTCTCATGTTTGTGTCTAAATTCAGTTATATACTGAATGAAATGTTCTGTATAATAGAGCAGTCACACTGGCTGAGTGGTTAGTGTGCCAGACTAACAACCAAAAGGGTGCAGGTTCAAATTCTACTATTGGACCAACCTGGGTCAACTACTGTAATGTGTTTTTGGGCAAGGCACTTTACTCCAATTGCCTTGGCACCAAATAGCTTATTTGTTTTGCTGTGTTTTAAAGCTGACAATATAAAAGGATTGATAGAGTTGTATCACAATTATCACAGTTACATTATATTTTCAGTTACATTATATTTTCAATGAAGTTGCAAAAATTGTAAATGAAAGATCTCATCAGTCATATGATTAATCATTTATGGAACCAAGACAGAATGTAATAAAGAAGAAGAAAAGAAAACTGATATTATGCAAATTAAGAATATTAAAAATTGGTAAAACTCCAAGACAAGGATGAAAAAAAAATTACCCGAGTTTAAATCTTTGAAGTAGATGATTTTTCATTTAGAGAATTCTCAAAACAGTTTCATAATCTTTGGTTAAAAAGTAAAAATAGCATCATGTTACTTCAACCAATTAATGATTTCATATTTTGTGTATTGATCATTATGTTTATTATATTTTGTTATTTGGATCACACAGTCTCATGATCAATTGGATATTTTCAATGAAGTTGACATTATTTTAGAACAAAGAATCCATTTATTTTGTATGTTTCTGAACTCAATTTACTAAGAAAACTTAGTAACTTAGTCTATGACATTAGGTAAATTTTGGTCTAGAAACTTTCTTATGTTTCTGAACTCTAAAAGTTAATTTTTTTATGCAGTATTAATGAGGAATAATCTCCATCAGTATGAAAACAATCTACCCCAGATTTGGTTTTAAAAATTAAATGACATGAATCAACTTAAAATAAGCATGAAAGTTTTGGAAGATCCCGTCTGAGATGTAATACTTATTGTAGGACATCAAATTCAGTAGTAAATATTTTTAAACAATTTGCTAGATTCACATCATTATTGAATTAATCATTACAAAGTTGAGACAATTCATTCTTCAACATGTTTTGTCATTCTCTATATCACTATGAAGTTAAGAGACTTACCATATTTGCTGGCTTATAAGAATATACTTTTTTATCAAATTCTTGACAATAGAAATGAATCTGCTTTAGTCACACTGTTCGCCTTCCTATAATTAATTCACATATGGAAAGTTTTATCTGGTTTCAAAACATGGTGAACTCCAGTCACTTTTACTAGGCTCTATGAAATCATTCTCCAGCAAATACTGAATTTCTTTTTTCAAGTATTCCTGTTTGAGAGGGTTCATCCAATTAGGGTATTGTTTCACAGGTTTGGAATCTACAATTTAAATGTCATGCAAGTTTTGTTTGTTCTCTTAGGAACATCTGGAAATAAGAGCTTATATTCAATTAACAACTAATTAAGTACATTCCTCTCTTGTTGCAAATTTCTGAGCCAGATTTTTCATAATTTCTGAATTCTGAAGATTTGTCACTCCAAAATCAATAGTGTCCTATTGCATTCCTTCACTTAAATCCCCAGTGTGTGGGACAGGTACAACTAAATTAATTGCATGATTTACCTGGCTAACTCTGTCACTATACTGGTACTCCTATAATTTATTTAGATCGGAGTACTATTATTATTATAATTTAAATCATTTAATTTCTTCTTATCTTTGTAAGGGCCATAATACCTTATTTGAAGACAATTTAGAAGAATGAGCAAGAAAGACAGAACTTTTTTACAAGCCTCAGAAGTTTTCACTATTGAATTCTGTGAAACCATAACTTCACTTTTGACTTGAATTGCTGAATTCTTAATTCAAGCATAACTAGCTCAAAGATTCCAGACATAAAATTTGACCTATAATCAGATTGGACTGATTTGGGGAGACCATATTGAGTAAAAACAACCTTATCAAAGCTTTTACTATTGTTTTAGTTTTAATATTCCTCAAAGGAATTGCATCTGGGATCCTTGTTGATGCACACATAATGCTAAATATTGGTTGTCTGCCTTTGTTCTTAGGTAAGGGACCAACATAATCTGCCATTATTCTGCTAAATGATTCGTCAAATGCAGGAGTAGGTTGCAGATGAGCCTTAAGTATCTTCTGATTGGGTTTTCCTACCATTTGACAAGTATGACAAGATTACAGTCATACAGTAGTTACAAAGATCTCTCATGATCTTTGGCCAATAGAAGTGAGTCAAGATCTTGTGACAAAATGATTGACTACTCGTCACCAGCAGATACCTCAGGAGGTCTCCATTTTCTCATAAAAATATCAAACAGTAGATCTCAAGATCTTTTATCTGTTCAATGACAAGTGATTGTTGTTTATCACCTGATTAGAAAAAAGAAAATGAATAGTTAAAAGAGGATCACTGTGATTAATATCACTTTATGGATCCAAACAAGGAGTGAAAGTGACCTCATCAAAAACCTGACCAATACATAAGTCAGCTAAAGGAATACTTTCCTTAGCATCTTTCTCAAGAGCTTTCTTTGCCATAGCTCTATTAACTGCACAAGCTGTGTATAAATCGGGGGATTCTTTCTCAATAGGATTGACTTTCTGATCCAAAGAAGGCTTTTCACTTATAAGTGGATTAACCACAAGCTTATGTCCAGCTAGGTCGTTGCCTAGTAATAAATGAATGCCCTGAATGGGTAAAGAAGATGCTATTTGTACTGTCACAGGTCCTGAGACTAAGTCTGATGAGAAATGTACATAGTGGAGAGAAACAGTGACAAAGCTGCACTCTACTCTCTGAATAGGAACACTCTCATTAGGACAAGACTTCTCAGAAAAAGGCAAAGTACCTGAAAAAAAACTCTGAGAAGGTCCTGTGTCCCGTAAAATTTTAATAGGGATAGGATGGCCAAATAACTCGAGTGAAATAGAACCCTTTGGCATGAATGGTTCGTTAATTCTACATAATAAAATCAGGCTCGGGTTTATTAGACCCAACAAATGTATTGCTTTCAATACATGACCAGAAATAAGAGCATTTGGGATAGGTCTAATTTGATTCTGATGCTTGTATTTCAATTTGAAGGAATCTGAAATAACTTGTCCTTTCTTCTTGCAATAGGTACACATAGAAAGAGACAAAGATTTTGAATAAAGCTTTTCAGAAGCTTGATTTTTGAAAGTTTTGCTAGATTGAGTTTTAAAGGGCTCTTATTAGACTGAAATACCTTCTTACCAGAAGACTGCTGAGTGGAAGGCTTGCCTACAAAAAGAAATACTCAACAGCAGCATGAGCAGTATTTTCCAAGGTTTCGATCTTATGCTCATCAAGATAAATCTTAATGTCACTATGAACACAGTTCTTGAATACAAGTTGTTTGAGACTTTCATAATCTTGTTCAACTTTCTTGGCCAAGCACCATCTATCAAATAACTGCTCTTTTTCTCTTGTAAATTTGACAGAAGTTTGTCCAGCTTCTATTTTATAGTTCCTGAATTTTTACTGATAAGCTTAACAGATTAAATCATAACCATTTCAGATTCATTCCTTAACCAGATCATAGTCAGCACTTAGCTGAACCGACAGTGATTGGTAAATATCACTAGCTTTACCAATAAGTACACATTGTAATTATAGAGTCCAATGCTTCCTTGACCATTTCAGATTTTCTGCAATTCTTTCAAATCAAGGAAAATATTTGTCTAATTCTTTTTCTCAGAAAATGGACACTAACTTAACCCTTTCATCCCTAAGTAACTTTGTAGGCATAGAGTCCTCAACACTAAGTAACTTTGGAGTTGTAAAGCAAAATGACTTGTGCACTTTGAAACAACATAACTTTGCCAATGATAAAGATATCTGGCTAGATTAGGTGTCAAAATCAAGGATAAAAATCAAATTTTATGACTAATTCAATAAAATGTGCATATCTATTACAACTGTTAAAATGCAGGTACAAACAAGTAACACAACAGGTAAAATACAAGTAATTTTTTTCTTACCTCTTAAAAAACTTAAAAAGTTCTCAAAACTTGTTCAATTGACCCTAGATGTACTAGTGAAAAATCACAGTATCAACACAAGTTTTTCTTTTATGGTGTCCATAATATAAAAAATTGTATAAAATGAATCAAAATGATCTCCAAGGTGAGATCTGTCCACACACCTATATTGCCTCTTTCACGTTTGATCGTTGCATTGAAGTTCGTTAAATGGACAATTTTTCCAAAAACTTCATCTGAATAGAATATTTGAAAATATTCCTAAGCTTTTCTGGAGCCATCTAACACTCGGGTGTGCCCAACTCTGTCAGAAAACTAAAACAAATCTCTTTGGTTTTCTGGCTTCGTCCAAACAAAATCATGTGAAGCGTACAATTCCTCTGGTTCAAAACCTTCAAAGTCCTCTTCATCACCATCACTGTCACCCATAAGTGCATTCCATTGTCTCTCCATATGTCTTCTCTCATTTTCATCCAAATTTACCAGGTCAAAATTACTTAAATCCTGCGATAACTCCTGAAATTTCTTCAAAGACCACCATTTTGGATACAAATTTCAACATTTGGAAAACACATTAAAAATTCCTACTTTGTTCGATATTTCTAGTTGTATACAAGCTGAACTCGTGAGATCATCCAAATATAACATCTACATTACAAGATGGAAGTTATTAGAGACACCCCGAAAGTTATTTAGTCGGTACTATAATGCTAAAGAAGAACACTGCCCCAGACCGAAAAGTTGGTCCATAGTGTTTACAGACTTACTACCCCCTGACCGGTTTTGTGGTCCGCAGTGATGAAAGGGTTAATATTCTTAGTGAGAGCAAAAGGAAAAATCTGCTTTACACTTGCCAGCTCTATTTCTTTTATTCTGAATTGATATTCCCTCTCTTTCTTCTCATTGCATTTGCATCTCTCTCTCTCTCTCTCTCTCTCTCTCTCTCTCTCTCTCTCTCTCTCTCTCTCTCTCTCTCTCTCTCTCTCTCTCTCATTGCATTTGTTATTTCTGTATCTGCATTTGTCTTTCTCACTTTCTTATCTAATTGTGTGTGTTTCTCTCTCCTCTTTTCCAATAGCATTTCTTTTTCTTCTTTCTGAAGTTCAAGCATTCTTAACACCAATTTCATCTTGTATTTTAATTTTAATTCTTTTACTTTTGTGTGATAGTCTGATACAGACTTACTGATCAAAACCAAAACACCCTTTTCTGCGAAATACAGGACCAAATTATTTTTGATTTCTTGCTTCTTTATAGAAGCTTCTACCTTAAAAAAAAATCATATTTTCTTGCAAGTTGATACAATTCAATGGGGTCCAGAGTACAATTTTGTAAATATTTTAGCCAAAATTCATATATCTTGGATGAGCCAACAATTTTCTTGTTATGTGTCTAGACTGTACAAAAGTAACATGAAAAGAGTGAAGCCAACAAGCTTTGTAAAATTTATCAAATGATTTATTTCCCTGGAAAAATAAAATTAAAAATGAGAAAAAGGACTTCAAAATGGAAGGCAATAATATCTTTGATAGGTATTGTTGTAGTGATGTGTCAATAGTTCTTTGTTGAATCACAGAAAATAATATTCCAGTTCGGAAGTCTGAATAATTTTTTGATCAATCTCCTTGTCCAAGGAATTATGTATGAGCAGTATTATATTCTCCATAGAAAGAATTAATAATTCCATTAAAAAAAATTCAGATCAAACTGGTCACAAGACATCTTTAAGTGTCGAAGATTTAAAGCCCAACTGGTTAGTTCTTCTCAAGAAAACTGTTATACAGTAAGTTAAGATGCAAAACAGATTCCCATATGAGAGTCACGTGGTTATCCTTCTAGAAGGAATAGAACCACATAGAATTTTTTTATATTGCTAACATCACATACTCTTGTATGTCTTTAGCTAAAATCAATGATTCTTACTCCAGGAAAAATAAAGTTATCTACTACAAACATTTACTAGTACTGAATCAAGGTCAGCAGTTAAATACAATTTTCCATTACTGGTTGTTTATCAGGTCTAACAGAACTGAGCTGAATTTCTATTAATAAAAATATCAAATCCAGTAGACAAAGTTATCATTACAATAAAATGTAATGAAATAAATTTTAAAAAATTTAAATCTAACTAATAATTAAGTTACATGTACATAACAGGGTGTCACATAATTTTTCATATAAAAAAACTCCAAAGTACAACAAATGTGAAAATCTTATTTTAGTTTGCGGAAGAGATAGCATATGAAAAAATATAGGAGTCCACTTTGAGGATTTGAAACAATTATACAATTATATGATCTTCCGTATTAAAATTAACTCATATAAAGTGCCATTGCTCTAAAGCAGTATGCATTAGTTATATACATTATTTCAGAGATATTGCATCACAATTTTCTTACTGCACCGCATGATCAAATAAAAATTATGCCCCATTATGAGAGAAAGGGGATTTTTTGTTTGTACAGTAATGTTTTATTGTTTACTTACTTGACTGTGATCATACTTGTGTACAAAAGTGCAATACCATATTCCATTATCAAATAATACCGCTAGGTAAGCAATTCCTTCTAGTTTTAGCTGTCCATCCCATTGTTCGTGAATAACATGGCATTATAGTGGTATTTATATGCTAATTAAATATGCTTCAGCTGTAGTCAGGTTTTCCAAAGTTAACATCGGTTTGAGGTCAAGATTTGGCAGACCAGATCAGATTAGTGAGGGTACCAATAGGGAAATGATGCTAACCATGGGTATTATCAATATGGAACCATAAATTTGAAATTAAATGCCAGTTAATTTTGTAAATTTTGCAACCATTGACATCTTTTCAACATGAGGATAGGTCTGACAGCAATTTAAAGTAACATATAACATAAGCAAAGATCAAAAACAATTGCTGCCAAAGTACAGAAAGAGTACATGCACATCACAAAATTAATCTTATTTGATAGGAATAGAGAGGTTGGTATACTTGCTAAGAAAATTAGACATAATGCAAAATGGTCGTTCTTGGTATTTAACCTAGTAAATGGAATCTATTTGGATATAACTATTGTGAATATTAGACCCTGGGGAAGTATGGTATGGATTTTCATAATTTACATTTACTATTTAATTTTTTCTCTCTTTGACAAAAGATTTAAACATTGGGCAAGAAGGTGAAGAAAAAAAAACAAAGACCTGGAATCTCTCTCTCTCTCTCTCTCTCTCTCTCTCTCTCTCTCTCTCTCTCTCTCTCTCTCTCTCTCTCTCTCTCTCTCTCTCGCTCACACACACACACACACACACACACACAAATATATTGGGGGCCATATTTTATTTTGATCATGAGTGCATGAAGAAAAATGCAAAAAAATAATTATGCACATCTCTGTATATCTCGCCCCATCCCGCAAAAAAAGGTGGAAAAGGCATTTTATCATCAATGATGCAATTTCCCTATTACTGGTATCACTGGTACACTGAAACAGCATACATGGATCCTTTTATTATTATCATACCAGAAGTTATTATAGTTTAATTCCACTCAGCATTGCTAATTTTATCCTGTCTGAAATTCATTCAATATCAGGTCAGCATCATTATATGTAGCTAAAAGTACATGGTATGTTTAAAATGCTTTATGTGAAATAAATAATAGGTACTTTTAGATAGATTTATTGTTCCAGACCTAAAAGTTACAGATAGGATAAAATTTGTGATGCAGTGAGAAACAAAAGTTAAAAGATGAAGCTGAGGTATTGATCTGGCTTAGTCTTATACTCAGCATCGACTTATATATGGATGAAGGATGGAAAATTTGCCAAATTTGCTCATTCATCTTATACTCCGCATCAACTTATAGGTCAGCAAATACAGTAATTCATTGACATACTTACTCTTTCTTTTGACTTTTTGTGCAAGGTCACTATTTACATGTTTTTTACAGCAACAGTTAGGTTTGCGGACAAAACATTTGGACATTGGCTAACATGTCATGTCATATTATCGAAGAAAAGCAGTGCACATGGTATACATATTTAGGTCTGTCCATCTATAACAATTGTTTCTTATCAATCACTTTAACATAAATGCCAACCATTACGCTTTTGGTTTAATCGTTAAGCTTTTTTTTCTTCATAAAATTAGTCATTACATGTAAATGTATTTGGATAACGCCTTTTTGGTATATCCCCCTCCAAAAAAAATTAATTTGTTTTCTCATTTTTATTAACATCCCACTTATTACACAGAACATATTCTAATAAAGATTGCTTCTGTGTAACTTTGACATAAAAGTACACTTGTCTGTAGACTAGTGGTGACTTTCCTAATAATGTTATGTGCTATTTATAGCAGCTGCCCTATTTCCTAGAAACATGCTGGTTTGTACTTTCAAACTTTTGACTTCGGTTTCTATTTATAGCAGCTGTCTGACTGAGGACAGAACAGACTGTTTTTCTAATTTTAATATTTGCTTACATATATATAGAACCATTTTGTAGGTATTTGGTGGTAAAAATCAAGTCCGAATTATTCTATTGATGTGTATGGTCATAGTGTCAAAGATGTCTTGAATTAGCTCATTTTGCTAACTCCAATACTAAGGTAACTTTTTTTTTTTACAGCAGAACTAAATTGTGGAAACAAATTCTATAAATGCAGGGGCATTATTTAAGTTCTTCATAGAACACTGACTACCCCAAGTGGTAGAATACAACTTTGGTCCTTTGTTCAAACGGATGCTTCCTGACACCAAAAGTGCTGAAAATAGGCATGTGCAAGAACAAAATCATATAATATTGTTAAGTGTTTAGCAGAAGGTACATCACTTAAAATTGCAGAAGCCATGAAAATTGGGCCCTTTATTATTGCAACAGACAGGAGCAGTGGTTATGATGACAAAAAGTTGTACCTAGTTGGTGTAAGAGACTTTGGCAACAAAAATGGGCAAGGTCAGATTGCTCTTCTTTCATTACTAGATTTAACAGCAGATTCCACTGGATAAAACATTTTCTAATTGTTTGATATTGTTTTGAATAAACATAAGTTGGCAAAGTTGTCTGTGGTTTTCAGTTGCATTCTATATTGTGAAAAAATGTCTCCATCATTGTACATATCAGGTTGTTTTCTGCTTTTTAAAGCTCAAAATATGAAAACTTGAAACAATAATTGAAGTTAAAAACCAGAGGTGTAAATAAATCATTCTGTACATATGCACATTGAATTTTATTTTGTTATTTGAAGATTACTCTTTTTCTGCTCAGATTACTCTTTTTGTCCACTTGGATTACACATTTTCCTTGCCAGTGGTTGGCATGTATGCTTTAAAACCATTTGAGATTAAGGAATAAAACCTGATATACTTTTATGCATCATCATTAGATGCATTAAGTTGAATTTTATAGAATTTTATAGCACTGCATTGCATTAGTGGTTATGTTGCTTAATATAAGGCAAAGTTTAAACAGTGTAAGAATGAATTGTCCAAAATTTTGATAAGCTAAACCAGGCATACCCAGTCCTTCCAGTTGTCATAGATACCAACCATTATACTTTTAACGTAATCATTATACTTTGTTCAACATTTTACTTGCCTGTACATGGATTATGCTTTTTGTTTCAACAAAAAAAAAGTACTAAAAATATTTTTTTCATTTATATTATCATCTCTTTAAAAAGATGACTGCTGCATAAGAATAGGGTAAGAGTACTTTCCTTATTTGCTATTAATATCAACTGTATATGATCCACTTCCAAGAAAACAGACAGGTTTCTTCATATATGAACTTTGCCTTGGAGATTCAGTATATTAATAAACTTCTTAGTTATCAGACTGGTCTAAACTTCTAAAGAAAATGGCACAAGATGTTTAGCGAAATATTTACACTGAGTTCTGGATGTTATATAACCAAATATGTTAGAGCAAATGGATCTTATAAACCTTAAATCTGCCTGATTAGAAAAGGATAATTGATCACCATTTTACCAAATTTTAAAGAAGAATAGGAGAGTTATTTAAATCAGCATTTTTAGTACATAATCATGTTCATTGCAGAATTCTAGTTCACAATCATATAGCATAAGATATGTGTATAGTCGAGTTAAAGTGAGTGCAGAATATAAAAAATTTTCAATATATTTTGAGTTTTGTGTTTGTATTTTGATTCTAATCCATATGGATTTTACCCTTTGTGAACAGCTGCAGAACCAGGTTAGTAACAAAACTAAATGTATCTTTTTCATATTGCTGTAATTCTGGCATGTAATACATATTTTACATTTTTTACACCTAAACTATGCTTTTTTCCACTTATAATATAGTGATTGGCATGGATGCATTTTGCAGCCCACAGCTATGTATATATTCCAGTTGAAAATATGCATTTTAATACAGAACTGTTCTTGTTCATGTAAACCATGACCTTAAACATTTATCTGTTATTGCTTCCAGCCAAAATAGTTTGATGTCCCTGAGATAAACCTTCCAAATAAATGAAACTGTGAAGTACAAAAAGATAATTATAAAACATTAAGATTGCAAACTGCTGTAAAAAAAAAATGTATATTAAAGTAGAGATAAAAGTAAAATCCTTAAAACATTATCAGATTTATATATCTATATATAATAAATAGTTTAAAATCCAAACTTTACTGAATGGCAATTCATAATATAGTTTCTTCAAGTAGTTCACATTAAAATACTTGTCTCACATTTTCTTATACAGACATGGCATCATAAATGTACTATTTAGAGTGACTTTTCACAAATAAAAATGATATATTTTAACTTGTCAATTACATTTCAATTGTTATACTGTTATGTATATGGTATCTGCCAACTTTCAAGGTCTAATCTAAGTAGTTTGGGAACTCTGATTGTTTCAGACACCAACAATCAGTGTGTCTAAGATTGTTTTGATGCATGTTGCCATTTCAAGATGACTAGGTACTATTTATTAATAATAAAGCCTGAGATTTCTTCAGAGATATGTTTGGAAATAACAGGCACTTGTCTCTAATGATTACCCACCTGAAAATCTAGCTCTTAGTGTTGTTCATCTGTTGTTTATGTGATTATTAGGGAAGACTGATATTGTTTGGAAAATAATTAAATGGATGCAAATAAATGTTCTTGAATCATGCTCAAAAGTAGGGTTGCCTGAGATTGCTTATGTGCATGTTGCTGATTTCAAAGAGAAAAATGGATGACCTGAAAGTGGAAGCACACGTGAGTGGACACAAAATTCCCCATTTCAAAAAAAGGAGTGAATTAGTTGAGATTGGATATTTATGTTAGGGACTAAGGTTTTATCTTGTTTTTGTGCTGGATTTGATACTAAAATCAGTATGATCAATTGAATTTCAGTTGGAAATGTATATTTAGAAAATGTTATGGTATAATGCAATATGATTTTAATTAAGTTAACACATTTTTTCTGGTTGCCTAATTTTGTAGTTTAAAGTCTTTTATAGCAACATCACCTCCTCTTAAAAAAACTAGCCACTGCCAAAATCCTGTTTTTATACATGTATCTATCTGTCTCTGCTCCTCCAGCTATATTCTTTCCTCATCAACAAATTGATCTACACATACTATATACATATATCTTTTTGACTACTTAAATTACTGACATTATTCTAAGGTGCAAATAAAAAGAAAAAAGGTTAAAGTTCTATTTTCCAAATATAATTTGATTTCCATAAACAGCGTGTACTTTATTTTTCTGAATTATTTTATTTTAGTTATATGTTGACATATTTGCATCCAGCTCTAAGCACCCAAGGGCAAGTTTAATTTTCCAGTCAATTGACTTGAGTAGCCAAGTAAGCACACATGGTATCTGAGATATTCATAGGATGTCAGATTTAATGTTTTGCAAAGATTTTAATGTGAAAATATAAGCTGCAAAGATGAGATTTAGTATTATTTTCAGTTTAATTCAAAGCTTTTACAGTGGCTGTAATTATTTAATCCACTAATGGGTTTCAAATGGGGTATTGCTTATGTTAGCTCAAAAATAAGTTGTTTTATGTACCACATTGGGAGTCCTATCTTCAGCCTGAGTGTCAATGCTCAGTATTTTCAGTTTTTCATCACCCTTCCTCTTTATAAGTTTACACCTGTTTGAGATAATGGCTGAAGCTTAGTATATTTATACATAAACACTAGAAGTTTGGGTTTCTGTCTTCAAGGTCAACATCATGGCTCAGTGTTTTTTACCTTTTTTCATGCTTTAATATCTATGCCATAACTTGAAAAATTTGAGATCAGGGGATAAAACTTGGTAAATTTATTCATAATCATAAGAAGAATTTTTTAGAAATAGCCCCTAATATGTGTTTCCTACTTGCAATTAAGGTGAAAATGACAAAAACCTCCAGGGGTTAATGAGTTAATGGGTGCATTTTGATGACATCACTAAATTTGAATATTTCATGAATATATAATCACTTGCGCATCAACATTGCACTTAAATTACAACTTCAGCCATTCCTTGACAATTTGTACCAAAAAAATTCCAAAAATCCTTGTTAACTCATTAACTATATACCATGTTGCAGATGCTGTATTTAAGGTCAAGGTCACCACTCTGTATTTAAGTTGTCTATCATGCTTTTACTTTATTGCTGTTTTAAATTTAAGGGATACAAATTGATATAGTAGAACAAAATCACCAAAAGGTGTGTTGAATCCACATTGAAGTTGATATTTTCATGGTCAAGTTCTTGTAGTTGTATAGCCTTTTGAGATTAAGAGTTATGACCTAACTATGGCAGGAGAGAGGAGGTAACATAAATGTACTGAATTTGCTTGTTGAATTTTAAAACTATTGTTAAGAATGAATCTTAGTCCTTCTTGTAATTCTATTGGTAGATGTGATATTTACCATAATTCTAGGTATTTTTGGCTACTCATTCATTTGGAAGCTGTTTTATACAATGGTAATATTTCTGATTCATGCATATGCCCTACTACAAGTGAGGATTTAAACTTCATTTTCATTATACAATTGTAAGTTAAAAGTTACATTTTAATTTTGCATTTTTTTTGTTAAGGTTCACATTACCAAAGAAGGAAAAAAATTACCACACTTCATGTAATTCACCTTTGAACAGCCATGATACCATGTTGCTGTCTAATCATTCAAACTAGTCTGTTGCCTTTTGATGGTTTTCATCTTTCTTTCCTCACCACACTGTGGTAAACATAGAGTTTATGACCTCTAGTAAGCAAGACGCAACATTTGAGAAAGTCAAAAGCAATAAAGTTGAAAGCACAAGATGTTTTTTGGGTGTTTGATATCTAGTTAATTATTAAAACCATGTCTTTGTGTCCAGTAGAATGAAAAGGACATATGTTTTGTTTCAGATGATAGTCTTTTGAAGTGGTAATATGCAATAAATAACTAAATAAAATCTATTTTAAAAAATCAGTTATTTTTATGAGCATTGCATGAATCAGAGATATTCATTATATTATTACATAGTTGAACTTTCTTTTGTTTTCCAGATGTATAGCCATAAGCAGTTTAGGTATTTTCTTATATGAAGAACTGAGTCATGGAAAACTGCATTCAAAACTTGCAGAAGCAGTGAATGTTTTACTTGGTGCTTTAAGGGTAAGTCTTTTGTCTCACTGTACATCTGTGCTATATGTATTGGGTTCAGACCATATTTGCTTGTATTGGTCAGGAGAGATATGGGTGACATTGATGGCAACAGACCAAAGAAATGCTTCTGTAAGGATTGTGATGCCATCATTATTTTTGTCTCAGTATTTGTTATGTCTCATTCATTCAAAGAAGAAAATTTGTCGCTTCCTTATATGATGTGATATTTGCCAGATGGGTTATTTCACATTTGGTTACAATGTCATCAACACTGCCACAGCCAGGTCATACCCAAATTAAACAGACTACTAGGCCATTACATAGAGGGTATAGTGGCTGGCATGGACCAGGTCTTTACCAACTATCACTGGTTCTTGACCATGGTATTTGCTATGATGATTATTCCTACAGTAACCATTGCTTTGAAAAACAATTTTAAGACTGATGTGTTCTCTTTACACATTATTGACATCCATTTAATGTCAGCCCAGCCATTTTCTTGGGTTCCAGGTGCCTGAGTGGTCTAAGATGCTCACTTGCACCAATCACTGCTATGACTCGGCTGTCAGCATAGTTTAAAGTCATGAGTTTGGCTAATGTGGATATGTGAAAAAGCTTGCCAGTAGCTTCCTGTGAGTCTGTGTTTCTTCTTATGGTTTTGCTGGGTTTTTCTCCACCAGATAAACTGGCCACCATGAAAATAGCCTATCCTGTGCTGAAAAATGGCATTAAAACTCACAACAGCAGCAACAATCATTCTTCTATATCAGTGGTAACAGTGGGTGGTGGGTACTAAAGCTTTTTATGGAGTAAGGTGGTGGTCAAATACAATAACCAAGAGGGCAGAGGCCCTAAAATATTTGGTAACCACTTATTCTACACTGAAGTACCAGCCATTGCCATAGATATAGTAAGCCTGGAGATAAAACTATTCTTTATATGCATGCACAGAAAATCTCTTCAACAGTGAGCACATTTTTCAAATATATGAGACAGAAGATACTTATTTAGAACCCATTTAAGGAACTTTATGATGTTGTATCATTTGAGAAAGTCTTAGATTTTTTTATAAATGCAGTTTTTATGTAAACTTTTATCTTTTATTTTTAACAGTTGTATATTTTTTGCCTTTATATTTCATTTTATTTACATTTAACAGAATTTTATTTATTTTTAAATATATTTTTTTTTCTTAAATTATTTTTACTACATCAGATTTGCATTACATGATTAAAAATAGTTATACTTGCACAAAAAGAATTTTAAAAAAATCTTCAAGTGTAAGTAAGAAATAATAATTTAATTACTTGAATTAGAAGTAAGCAAAACTTGTTTCTTCCCCTGAACTACATTTTCCTGCCTATAGAGAACGTTGGCCAGAATTCCAACATTGCTGTTGTTGTGAGTTTTAATACCAACTAGAAATGAAGTAGATGTATACCCGCAAAGACAAAGTACATGCTTCTTGTCAAAAATAAAACACTAAATGAAACTATTGAAAACTAATTTACTGTTCAGCCTTATAGCAGTATGCGTGCATGTTGCACTAAATTTTGTTGCTTTAAAAACTGTTTATTGTTTCAATTTATGTGCGAAATTCCCATTAATACAGGTAAAAAGGAATTAGTGCTGGCTTTCCTATGCCAGAAATCAGAACACTTAAAAGAATTCAAAGGAACCAAAGTTGCATTCCTTATGTCAGCTGACAAATCACACTTAAAAGATCCAAAGTCAGTTTCCTAGGTTGGCTTGCTTTGTAATAAAAAAAAACCTTTGCATTGGATATCCTGTCGGGTAATTTTAAGCAGTGAATTCATTGCATGCTGCCAGAATTGAAACCAAGTGGGTTTTCTATATTTGGACTAAATGAATAACAACAAACACAAAGTGATGAATGATTGGAATTTATGAAATGAAATACTAGACATATATATGTGAATACAAAACAGAAAACCTGATTCTCACACTCCTATCATACAATTGATCCAAATCACCCTACACACCATTAAAAAAATTATAAAGTAAGAAAAAAAATACAAAAATATGATTCATTGGCATCTGGCCTAAAATGATAATTACAAATATACTATGTATTATGTTTTTACTATTGTTTTGACTAAACAATACTGTGTTCAACTAAATATACAAATAGATGAACACATATCACTTTAAACTGGAATAGTCGTTCACTTGACAAACTGTCACCCTACAGTTTATCCAATATACGAACTGAAACTCTGCAGTTTAAATAGATCCCTTTCTTACCAATCCACATTCATATACATCACAGATCCTTTATATGTATTCATTCACATATAAACGGCCTGCCACAATACAGATAGCTATATCCGACCATGGGTAGCTACAGTCAGCTCTTATCAGACACTGATCTCCTTTAAGACATAGGCAGCTCCAATAAGACACTATCAGACCAATTAAACCTTGTCATTCCCAATAATGTCCACTAAGTTCCCAAAATGTCCATTAAGCTTCCATAGTGTTCACTAATGTCCAAATAGTATGCATTAGGCTACAGTAGTGTCCACTAGGCTACAATAGGCTAAAACAAAACAAAACTGTTTATTACTAAAATGGTAATAAAGCATGCAGTGTAACAAAGCTTCATCATTTGACATAACATAAAACCAAGAAAAAGTTTAAAAAAATCAAATAAAACAAAACTTTGACACTTACCTCTATGGTCTGAGATGGTAGTAGATAATACCCACACCACCAACAAAATCCAAATGACTTGTCTCAGTACAATATGTATCAAGCTTAAATCCATAGAAGTGAATAATAGTTATGGTCAAATGTTCATGTATACCATACTTTCCTGTGACTTTCCGTCACATGTAATTTCAAAATCGATTTACCTGGTGGAAAATGATTCACCACAGGTAACATTGTACACCTGCACAACGAATAAAGGTGCTGTAATATTACTGTAATAATCCTTTATTTGATAATTTTACTTATGCTCTTTCTATCCCTCTTTTCATCTGCACAATATACCTTTCTATGGGATTTAGGAGGATTCATGACTTTTCCCATCCCTCAGCCTATTCGATCACACAGCTTTAATACTCTTTTTTTTTCTTTGCTGTGGTAAATGAGGTCTTTATGGAAAAAAAAGAACCATTGTGTTCCATATTCACTCTCTTTGTTACATCCATATGCAACACAGTGCACTATATTTGCCATACAAAGGCACCATTATTAGATAGATAACATAGACACTTATGTGGGGGAAATTAAATTTGTATGGCTACGATGAATAGAAGGGATAAATGTATGTCATATCCTTTTCTGGCATGCAGAAACTACCAATTATTTGTGGAGATTGCCAAATAATTTTTCATATTATAAAGAGCAGATTTTTGAGTTTAAACATTTTTATGATGTGCATAACACAGCAAATACGTTTTGTTTATGACAATAATATTTTGTTTATGACAATAATATCACATTTATACAAAATAGGTGGCCAGTGACCTTTAAGTATTCTTAACATCTTCATTTTATAGCATATAATGCTTCATTTTGCATTGTATGGAAGGATTTACATTCCTACTGTTTTGTGCAAATATTCATTTTTACATTGATTTGTACAGCATTAATTTTTTTTTGATGCTATGTTTGTCATAGTTCAGGACTCTTGGTCAGCAATTTTACTGACAGATCACTAAAATCCCAGCCATTATTCATCCATTGGTGCAGTGAACTTTTCCTCGTTACACTATCACTATTTGGTTCTGGGTTTCATATTAGATTCAGTGGAGTTGTTCAGGGAACTCAGACTAACTTTATAGGAGTATTTCAGACACTTTAAAGTACACTTGTTTTGTGATGCAAAATGTTTACACAATCGATCTGTTGGGTGTGTTTTTAATGGCTTCCAACAAGTGATAGTTAAGGATGAATGGAACAATAAACCTCTTAAGTTTGCTAGTTGATACTGAAGAATCAAAGAGTATTCATGTTATGTTGATTTGAGTACCATATTTACTGCTTGTTTTCAGATGGCAAAAAATAATTACATTTTTTGTTGTCAGAATACATGTTAAATTCTTTAATTAGGTCTTCAAAAACAAATGGGTAAACAAATTTTAGTCCCCCCCCATGTGTACGTAAAAAGTTACAATTAGCTCACATGACGACATGCTGCCTTGAAGTGAAGTATTTCCTCTTAAAACCACGGAAAGAATAATTAATGAAAAACAGTCATTACATGCCTATTTTGTTTATTTGATACATATCCATCCACCAGAAAACTTGGCCATTCATGTATTTGAGCCACCATTGTGTGTATATTTTCCAAAATAACTGCCATATCCTTATTTGTGCAATCCAGTTTAACCCTTTACTAACCTAATCAGTAAGCAATTAAATCTACCTTACAAATGCATACAAGTTTTATGTCTGTGTAATTAAGATATTAATATAGACTAAATTTTTAAAAATTTGGAATTATAATTCAGAAGATATTTATAACAGAAACATTTTAGTATCGAGAGTAGAAATACCGATACATATACTAGTGCTAATCTTAGAGCACCAAGAATGAGAGGCTCCATAAAGGGTGAGTGTTGTAAACATGCCTAGGAAGGGTTAAAATAAAAAGCAAGTTGCAATATACTAGTCTTTAATAGGTTGGTATTTTTTGTAAAATAAAGGTGTTCTATTTGTTGTGGTTTTCTCTTCTTTTTGTTTCCCACCTAGCCAAGGGTATCTTCAAAATGAGTAAAGCCTGCCGACTCGAAACGTAATGCCTCTGAGATAAAGGGGTTTGTTTTGTTTCATAATGCCAATGAAAATTTACTAATCCATACTGACTGTCATATATATTGTTTAACTCTTTCATCACCGTAAAACCAGTCAGGGGGAAGTAAGTCTGTAAACACTATGGACCAACTTTTCGTTCTGGGTCAGTGTTCTTCTTTAACGTTATAGTACCCAACTAAATAACTTTCGGGATACCTCTAATAACTTCCATCTTGTAATGTAGATGTTATAGTTGGATAATCTCGTGAGTTTAGCTTGTATACAACTAGAAATATCAAACAAAGTAGGAACTTCTAAATTGTTTTCCAAATGTTGAAATTTGTATCCAAAAGGGCGGCATTTGAAGAAACTGCAATGGAGAGTTATTGGAGAATTTGAATAATTTTGACCTGGTAAATTTGGATGAAAATGAGAGAAGACATATGGAGAGACAATGGAATGCACTTGTGGGTGACAGTGATGACGATGAAGAGGACTTTGAAGGTTTTGAACTAGAGGAATTGTACGCTCAATGTGGTTTTGTTTGGACGAAGCCGGAAAACCAAAGAGATTTGTTTCAGTTTTCTGATCAGAGTTGGGCACACCCGAGTGTTAGATGGTTCCAGGAAAGCTTCAGAATATTTTCAAATATTCTATTCAGATGAAGTTTTTGAAAAAATTGTCAGTTTAACAAACTTCAATGCAACAGTCAAGCAGAGGCGATATAGATGTGTGGACAGATCTCACCTTGGAGATCATTTTGATTCATTTTATAGAATATTATATATTATGGACACCTTGAAAGAAAGTCTTGTGTTGCTACTGTGATTATTCACCAGTGCATCTAGGGTCAATTGAACAAGTTTTGAGAACTTTTTAAGTTTTCTAAGAGGTAAAAAAATAATTGTATTTTACCTGTTGTGTTACCTGTTTGTACCTGCATTTTAACAGTTGTAATAGATATGCACATTTTATTGAATTAGTCATAAAATTTGATTTTTAATCTTGATTTTGACACCTAATCCAACCAGATATCTTTAACATTGGCAAAGTTATGTTGTTTCAAAGTGCACAAGTCATTTTGCTTTACAACTCCAAAGTTAGTGTTGAGGACTCTATGCCTACAAAGTTACTTAGTGTTGAAAGGGTTAATGATATAAAGCAGAGATCATGGTTTCTAATCAAAACCATAACTGTCACACATGTGTGATATGGTTTCATATGTAACAATGTCTACACTGAAAACCAATCCATGTGGAAGTTCCTGATCTTATTACATAATTGCCGACCAAATGAAGCAAACTTTATATTGGTTAAATTAACAGCAAACACACTGGGAATTTTACTTTTAAAACTAAGCAGAAAAACTTCATAGATTGTGTCTGAAAACATGAATTGTAGAAAAAATTATAGTGGAGCAACGTCTGAAAAATTACAAGGCATTTAAATATTATATTTGCAAAAAAAACGATGTCAAAAAACAAACGATGTCCCAAAACATACAGTAAATACAGTATGTCACATGGCAGGAAAGATGATTGCTGTCACCATGGTCAAGGTGAAGAACAAATTATTTTGTTAAAGAATGACATCAAGTTAAGAAATGGCAAGGAGCCATTAAACTACATAGGGCTTGGAACTGCAGTGTGTGAAACTACTAGAGGTCTTAGGGTTCAATTTTACAGACTTGTTAGTTGAGGACCATCTTTACCATTGCTGCATCACTCAGCAGTCCTGAATTACACTTCTGGAACTAATAATGCATGTTTTCCAGCTTGACAGTATTATATTTGAACTGCAAACTGGTCTAACTTGAGGAAAAAAGTGACTGTCTTACAAAGGTCTTTGTATGGTTGGCAGAATGTCAGAAATGATCAGGAGAAATTTTTTTGTTAATATAAGCAAGAAAAAAAGAAAGAAATTTACGAAAGTGGTGGTTTTGGGAACATGCACAAATGGCTGAATTATGATCCAGAAAACGATGTGATGATGTTGTTATGTATATGTAATTTAATTTATGTGTTCTAGTTTTCAATTTTTAATTTTTTTTATTTTATTACATGTTCACCTGATTTGATATTTTTTGAAAAATACAGTTCAGTTCTGTTTAGCTACATTGTATTTTAGCTGACATTGATTTAGAATTGATAAACATCTTTTTGTATTCCTATCCCAGAGTGAAAAATCATTGTTCCTAATCAAGGTCATGTTTGGCTTGTGTGTCAGCTCTGTTGTAAACAATACTTTTATATATATTTTTTAATTGAATCTTACAGTAAGATTCGTTAGGTAGAATCAGATTTATCCATTGTGTATGTGTCAGTTGTCCTCCGGTCTTACTGTGCCATTAGAATTAAGTGATCACATGACACCATCATGTGATCCAAAATAGTGTCTAAAACTAACCCTTTTAGTGATTGAATTCAGTTGTAAGTTAATACCTTTGAGCTCAAAGGTATTTTGTGTTGTTACCAGTTTGAGTTAAGCTCTCTAATTTTCGGAATTAGTAATTTCTCTGGAAAACATGGAAGTGCTTTTCATCAAAATTCTTGGACAAAGACATTTATTGGAAATTATTCAGAATTCTAAAGCTGGAATATTACTCTTGATTCATAAAATTCAACAAGGAACTGTTGACACAAATGCACAAAACTGGATATAGAAGACATTATTGCCTTCCATCTTGGATCTTCATCAGGATTCAAACTTTGATTCATTTAAAACTTTTAGTGATAGAACTTATATTTTTAAATTCTAGGATTAGGTTTTGGATTAGATTTACAAACCTTAAGACCTTTTTCATATTTTTACCTTATTTTCTAGGAAAACGAGTTATTTTTGTTAAATTTTGCAAAGCTTGTTGGCCTGGTTACTTTGTACGAGCCTAGACACATAACACTATCCACTTTCTCTACTGGTATTCAGGGAAATAAGAATGTGTGCAGGGTACTTCATTATAATTTGTTGATGGGTAGAAAATCTTTTATAAATCATCTCAGAAATCACACTAAAATTTGGTGCTCCTTAAATCACCAGACATCAAAGATTAGAACGTTAGAATTGTCATCCAGATGTGGCATGCTTTTGGAGCAATAAACAGAAGTTCATATACTAGACCTCATAGACTTTAATCTGAGGATGAATCAGATTCAGAAAATTAGTATAAACTTGCAACCTTCAGTGAATCTTGTTTAAAAAACGCACTCTATACGTTTTTTTAGGTAATGTAAATGAATAATAAACTTTGAATTAAAAACTGGTTTTTATTTTAATTATGCAGTATCAGTAATAAGAATATGATTGGTGATTTTGTGGATTAATGAAAATAAAATCTTAATTTTATGTCTGATTGTAGTGCTGAGATTCTATTAAATGTTGATACATCCACACAAGAACTGGTTCATAAGACTTGATGGCTTGAGAATGGCCTATAATAATCCATTGATAATCTCACTAACAAACACAATTAAGAGTCAATCTTGTGCATGGTGTGTGTACAGCACTTCTTGTTTCAGTAAATGGCAGTGTCTGTTAACTCACCAGTTTGTAGAAAGAGATGCATTCCTTTTATCTGTTCTGCAGAAAAATTACAGAGCCATCCTCAGATTTCACTGTCCACCAGCCTCCTATTTTTTTTCCACCTATAAGATATTAGGAAAGAGGTCACCACCGAGGCAAACCTTGTTCAGGACATGTGACCTAGAACCCAGATCTCATTCAGTGACCAAATAATGAGGGAAGCACCCATACTTGTGGCACCCTTTTCTAATGTTCTGGTTTGGTGGAGGACTTAACTTTACCATAGAATGGCAAAAGACTTTGTTCAGATGATCCATGGGTACTGCAAATCATCTTAGGAAGCCTACA
This sequence comes from Potamilus streckersoni, assembly GCA_016746295.1. NCBI lineage: Eukaryota > Metazoa > Mollusca > Bivalvia > Unionida > Unionidae > Potamilus > Potamilus streckersoni. The sequence goes on from JAEAOA010000314.1 coordinate 269,665, forward strand.
AGGGCTGACAGGGGCATCTTGACTTCAAACATTGACAATTTGCAGTTGGAAAAGAAAGACTTTTCTAACAGAAAGGGTGCTTGAGATCATTTACAACACAAACTTGCTGGGATTTCACTCCATACTTTGTCCTTGTTCCCAAGACCAACTAGATATAAGTGCTCTCAACCACACATTTGAGCATCCAAGTTCTTCTGTCCAAGGGAGACTGTTTCTTGTCCAACTATTCTTGCAGTTGATCTTGCCTAGCTAGTTTTAGGACACAACTAACATTTAGTACTTATACTGCTAAAACAATAACACAAAAAAATGGTTATTGTTTTTTATAGCTTGAGAGGGCATGATCTGTGATGAATTGGGTGTTTTCCTAATATATTAAAATTAGGAAAGTACTATCAAAGAAGCATATTTTACTCCAAAAACTGGCTTGAGAAAAACGTTTTTGACTCCAAACATGTTTTGATAGTCCATTTGCATAAACATGTTTTTCATCATTTATACGAGATTCATTGTTTCTTTCCCAATGCACCAAATAAGAACTGTTTTGAAATGGTTAAGATAAACTGGTATTCAACACATATATATAGAGGATCTCAAAGGAGTAATGATTGAATTATTAAATGAGTTGAAAAATGTCCAGCTGTTGGGAGCCTTGTGTGCAAAAGCTGGACATTTTTCAGTGTTTCATAAATTTGTTATGAAATCATTACCCATTTGAGATTCTGTTTATCACATGGTATTTGTTTTTGTGGAAAGAAAAAGAAATAATTGTATTCATTCTGAGTTGAATGATGCACCTAAAAATAGTCCCTGGAATTTTTTGTGCAATTCTGTAACTAGTAATATTTTTTTATTTTTGCCAATTAGAATTCAAATAGCAACTGTCCTTCAGACTAAAAAGAATATTTGACTCAAACATAATTTATTAGCCCAGAATGTTTATAAAGGCTCATTATGATGGCACATAGTTTCATTTAGAGAAATGTTTAAAATTGAAAGTGTCACTCTCAGTTTAACTTCTGAGTATTCAAATTTTTGGATATTTATGTGAAGGGATGATTATGGATGCAGATATTCTAGATTTACAGTAATATATTGGTGACTGGATATGTGCATTATTAGACATGGAACATAGTAGACTATAGTAGACATAGACACATTTTGAGTTAGAATTGCATCACATGATAAGGGCAGTTTTACAGCACAATTCCCTTTGGGCTTTGGATTTAAAAAATGGCCACCAAAATGCTAATAGTAACAAAAGGTTTCCGTAAGCGTGGTAATGAAATTTTTCCACGATCAGAGTTACTCAGTAAAGAGCTACACAAGAACTTCATGGGCTTATTTGGACCAATCAATTGCATAAAGTGATTTTTTAACATGTCATATCAAAAATATAAAACTGCACATAAGTATATTAAGTGCACTGACTGTAATAAATTAAATTCTTTCAAAGCTAGGTAATTGTTAATGATAACACCTTCAGTTGCAAGAGTACACATGTATAGATTCAGTTTTCATGTATCTTAGCTGATTGCAATTAAAATGCAATTGTTTCTGCATTGTAAGAGTAAAGATGTGCAATGCTGTGATGATTCATAGAATGCTGCTGCTATTGTGGTTTTTTGCCATTTTTCAGCACACATAGGCTATACATGACAGCCAATATGATTGGTGAATGATGAGCCTGGAAAAAGTCTTGATAAGAGCCACCAACCCATGGGAAGCTACTGGCATTCATGGGATGCAGTAATTGCATTAACCAGGCTGTAATCCAGACAGAATCATATTTGTTTTATATATATATATATATATATATATATATATATATATATATATATATATATATATATATATATATATATAAAACATTTCACACAGTATTTGTGTCTTTTGTGAATAAATAATCATAGTAATTTTTTGTAAAATATCAATGCATTATATGCTTTTGCTAACCAATCACCAAAGGCTGTGTGTGCAGTCAGATCTTGCTGTACCAGCAAAGAAGTGTAGCTTTAATGTGTCAAAAATTGAGCATAAAGTGCTTTCCTTTTTATCACTAAGTTGATGATCATTTAAAGAGATTTGTTCTAATATATGCTTTCTTTCTTGCCTACAGTGTATGAATAAAATGGTTGCTAGAGTTGCCTCAGACGTGCTTACATTGCTCTGTGATCATGTAGAGAAATTACTAGAATATCATCCAGGACTGCCAAAGAGGATAATTAATGTAAGTTATTGTGTTACAGTAATAATAGCTTTAAGCTATTATATTCAGGAATATCTCATGGAATTTTTTTAACTTAGAATTTTAAAAAAAATTTATTATGATTATATACTGTAATGTGTGTTATCCAGAGCAGACAGATGTTGAACTTGATTGTAGGCCATGTAAGCTATATTGATCTGTTTCAGCATTTATCATTGATCCAGTCAACTTCATTATGTATTTACTGTAAAATTAGGAACATTGTTGAAGGATTTTGTTTTATTTTGGATGGGGTGGGGTGGGGTGATGATTTACCATGAAGTTAAATGGACATTGAACAGTAAATACTGTTAACCCTATACAAAATTTCCCAGTGAAATTGTCCATTTATTCTACACATACTAAATTATATCCCAATTGTTTATGCTTTTACATTACATCACTTTGTTTTTCATCTGTATATTCATACATGCCAACTATTTACACTTTTGGTGTAATCATCACACTTTTTGTCACCAAATTTCATTTTAAGCTGGCCTGTTAAGGATTACGCTTTTTTTTGCCAGAGAGATTCCATATATTGATAACATAATTAGTTTTTGGACCAGCCTTTTCTTTCAAAGAAACTAGTGCCACATGTTAAGAAAGCTTTATGTTGCAATTTGTGGATGTTATATCATGGAAAATGTTAGAGTAGATGCATCTTTTGAACTTTAAAACATGTCAGATCATAACAAAGGAAAAATCAACACCACTTTAAAAAATTTTAAAAGAATATGAGAGTAATATAATACAACACTCTAAGCACATGACAATTTTCATTATAAAATTCATGTTTATGATCATTCAGTGGAAGTTACACATCTAGACTGGTTAAAGAAAGTGCTAATTTAAATAATATTTCATTATAATTTGTGTTTTTATTCTGGTTCTAATTTATCAGGATTTTGTACTTGGTGCCAAAAACTTTGTAGTGCCAGGTTAATAGCAAAGTTACCTATATATATAAATATAATTAAATTATACTTTTTTCACCCAAATTATGCTTTTTACCACTTATAACAGCAATAATTATGCAATTACCTCTCAGAGGGTTGGCATGTATGTATATTTTTGTCATGAACATAGTTTTTTTAAACTTTTGTTCTGAATTTTCACATTTACCATAAATTTTATTCTTTACAGGTGTTTCATCATATTTTTCTGGAAAAACTCCATGTTTTATGACATGTCATTCTCACAAGAGTGCCTCTTCTGTTAATGTAGATGGAATAAATTGTTTTCTGGCACTTGTAGATATTAATATTTTGAAAAATTGTGTCTATTAAGGTGGGGTTCTTTAGCTCTGCCAGTTGAAAACATGAATAATTTGATTATGTGTCCCTTCCATCAACAGTTGTTTTTGATCACTAGACAATCTGGAGGAAAGTCATAAAACAGGAAAGTTTTGTCCTGAGATCTAGTTATTCCTAAATGAAAATGATGTCCATCTGACAGCCAGTATTGCTTCCATTTTAAAAATCTTTTTTGCTCAGGTTTTATTTTTTTATATAGTTAGCACTACTTCTAAATACTGGTAATTTAAGCACAAGTTTTTCATTAAATCTCATTGTACAGTTCTAATGGTGTCTACTTTATCCAAGATATTAATTGTGCCAGACTGAAGTCCAGCATGGATAATTTGAAAATCTTACAGGTCAAGAGTATCAAAAATGGTTTTAACACTAAACAGTTTAAAAGAATTATCAGTCAGAAAGAGTATCAGTACCTTCAATACTTGGCATTTTTATTGTTAATTACACATAATTTAGGGAATGAATATATGCTTTGTATTCTCTTACCATGGTCTAGTCACATTTTTTTATCTAATTTGTAGGTAACATCATCAACTATTTCTGCTTTCATGCCTATGAATGAGGGCTCAGTCAGTGAAGAAGAAGAAAAGGTACATCTGAAACTATTACCTTATTGGAATGCTTTATACCTACATGCTGTAATATTATATTTAATAGAAGGAATGTGTTTTGAATTAGAGTTTCAGAATTTTGACATTATTTGCCTAGCATGGCATTAATATTAAATGTCATCAATGTTTTGAATTATAATTATAATGATTATTGTTTGAGTAATAATTTGCCATAAAATGTAATAATTATGCAATTCTGTGCAAGATGCACAAGAAATGTTTTGAACTGAATTTGTAAACCTTGAACTGATTTGTGATACTTAGTTGTAAATGCTAGTTGACAGCTAAATCTGGCTAGTGATATTGATAGGATTTGCATATTTCATTGGAGAACATTTCATGGAAGAGCATTTTATTCAAATGAGTTTTTCCTCTTCTCTGTTCTGTGGTACATCAGTTCCACATTCTTCATAATCTGCCAACACAAAACTTTCCAGTATATTTATATTTAAAAAATTGTGTTTCATACTGACAAGACAGAATAGTAAGAGCACATTGTCAAATTAAATATTTAAACTAAATTTTGAAGTTACATTGTCATCATTGTTACGTTATTGTTTCTGTAAATGTATTGACCCTCTTTTGTTTCTGCACATTGACTCCTTAAATTATTGTTAGATTTCTTAAAAATGTGGTGCATAACTTTATTATAATTATCAGCTTTTCATCCAATTATTTGTGGACTTATGGACCCTGATCACAAATCATTCTTTGATTTCTAATCAGGATCGCTGTTTACTCCAACTAGATTGCGCAAAACATTTCCTGTTCTGCTTTAAAATGAAGTGACATTGGATCAGTTTAATTGTCAGAATTTTATAAATATTCACATGAATACAGGATTCTTGAGGATTTAGGTAAAAAGAATTTGTTAGAGACATATTTCCTGATTATGCACCCTTGGTTTAAGATTTTATTTTTTTCTGTATTCATATCATCTCATCAAACTTTTTGCAATATTGTGTTGCCTTTCTATCCGTATACAATATGTAACCTAAGGATTAACCTTTCATGGTTGCCTAGATCATATTTGTGGCATATCCTCATGGGGAGACAAATAACATAACCCCTTGAATAGGATTTCCTTGTCTTAGTCTAGACACCAATATTGATTCTTTTAGTCTTTACTTTTCTACAAAGAAATTGACAGTCTTTAATGAAAACCAGTTTTTCAGAATGCAGAACCTGTCACCTCAATTTTATAAATGCTCATGAAGATGAATTCTTTGGCATCATATGGTGGGGTTATGGTCTCTTAACTTCGATTTTCACATATCTTAATTATGCATCTTCGTCTTAAATATTATGTAATTTGTGAAACTCAACATCATCAACTTGATGAAGTTGTTCCCCTGATTTTCCAAAGAGACAAATTTATGTCTAAAGTCTAAGAATTGAACAGTTGCTGTTGGGAAGATGATTATTTATTATATAACTGGATATTGATGAATTATTATGTGAGTTTGATTGTTTTCTTTCAGCTTCATCTCTTTGTTGTGTTAAAGCTCCTGATCATTGGTCCCATTGCTTCATGATCTCTGTTCAATTTAACGTGTGCTTCATTGGCACAGTTACCATTTTAAATCATTGTACATTATATGAGAGAAACACCTGCAGTGATAACAAATTGAATAAAGTAATTATATTAAAGCAATCGAAAATGTCTGCACACATGTTTAAAATAATCAATAATTTTGTCACTGGTGAGTATGTGACTGAATTCAATGGAAAAAAAGTAAAGAGCAAATAGTATGTAACAATGATGAAATAGTATGTCCGAAGGTTAATTAATTGTGTCTATAAATTTTATACTGCTAAATTTTCTCATCCATGATTTGCAAAACTTTATTATTGTCTGCATGCATATCCACAAAAAAAAAAATAATGCTATAGATGGGCTTGAACAGCTACTGTTCAGTGCATTATTACTAAATACAAAACCATTTTACCTTTACTTTATTGGTCATCCTGCACAAAAGTGTTTACAATTTACTATATATAAACAACAGTGTGGCTTGGTGAGGTTCCTAAAGGTGTTAGATGTATCTAAAGATGTGATTGTCTGCTTTTCATTGTTGTGTTTTTTTTTTATTTTAAATTTAAAAATTTTATTCACATTTTGGCACTAAAAGTAAACAAATCATACAATTATCCTCTTCTTCAGTAAATATTTCTTTGAAAATCACTGCAGTAAGTAGCCCATATTATACTGTTAGCCTGCTAAGTAAATCTGTTATAAATCAAATCTGTAGATGATAATCTAAAACATTAAATTAAAACAAAGGAACAAAAATGCTAATGAATATTGCGTTTTTACTGGATTCAGAGCTGATTTTATAATTTTAATGTTTGGATGTGATTCACATTATATTATGTTTGCCTGAGTGCCATCATATTTGAAATCATAGAAAACTAGAATATAAGTAATAAATGCAACTTAATATGATCAGAGAAATGAACAAAATACACTGGGATTTTATTTCTTGTTATCATAACCTTTTAACAGACCATTTAGTAAAAACAGCAGCATTATTGACTGCTTTTTTATTGCAATGACTTTGATTCCTCAATGTGCCCCTTGTTTTCAGCTGATCTCATCAGATATTCCAGTTTTGATTTGCAAGAAAGAATATATCAAAATGCAATCAGAAATATATGCAGACTAAATACATTCTCCCATACAATTAGCAATCAACATTTGAATGTCAGAGTTATATGTTCAGAAGCATAAAATGGCATTTTGTATTACTGTGAATTAGTTCTAAACTTATCTGGTGAGGGACATAGATGATTTTAGAAAATGGAATTGGCCTTCATTTTTCTGCTTGTTTGTGATGATGCATATGGGTTAGATATTTGTAACAATTATCTTCAGTCAAACAAATCAAACATGTTCTCAATATGCTGTTAGTTTTTTAATGAACACAAGCCTTTTAGTAACAAAATTAACTGTTAATTTCACTATTATATCATGTATTCCCCTGTGCGTCCGACGTTGTAGAATTGGCCTGACATGTCCTCACTATATGTTCTAAGAGGCGACTAAGTAGAGGCAACCTGTTTTTCATGGGTTGCATCCCATGTTGGGGGAGGAAAGGATCTTGGTTGTTGAACAGAGACCTTTGATGCATATACTGCTTTGTTCTCTACTTCTTCTAGACGGGTGGTCAAGATGGGGCACGGTCTCGACAGGTCGGATGGTCATGCCGAGCTTTAGAAGTTTTTATTTACTTGCTCACTTTCTTTTTCTTTCTTTTATTATCTCTTTTGATACCACTGTTGTCTCTACATTCTAGTCCTTTAACTTTCCCTTTGCTAAGTCTTTGAAGACTTCTTAGAAGGCAGTGGCTTAACAGGTCAATCAGGAGGTAATTTTACTGAGTATATCTTACTGGATGGATTGAGAGGTTATTTTGCCTACTGAGTAAAACATCTGTGTATCCCTGACACTTTAAAAGTGTTTCCTTATTGGACTCTAGGGGTGGGGAGCATGGGTGCTGCATTTTAACTAAACCAACATGGATGATTTTTTTTAATAAAAAAAAAACTAAATGAATGAAAACTGGATCTGACTCAGACAATGAACCATGTAGTGTAGATTAAATTTCCACACTTCATGGTTATACAGTCCAAAGATACCTCAAAACTGCTTGCAACACTTTCTCCTTTTGTGATTGAAAAAACAATAACTGAATCGATGGGTACACCAAAAAGAGTTAAAAAGTTGAAATTGGGCTGCCTTGAGCTGAGTGTGTGCAAAGAGATAAAACAGAAAATATCAAGAAAATGACTACTTTCTTAGATATTCCAGTGACCTCATTTGCCCACACAACACTACATATGTCCAAAATCATGATTTGTTGTCAGGACTTGGCCAGTCAATGACACAAATATCATTGAAGGGATAAAAAATGAAAATGTCACTGCAGTCCGTAGAATATGTATTAAATGTAACAGCCTTCTACAGGATACCAACACCATCGTACTCAAAACCAACAATACCCAGAGTGGTCAAAGTTAGCTTTTTGCAAGTGAAAGTTGAGATGTACATTCAGAACCTCCTTCAATACTATAGGTGTCAGAAATATGGCCATCATGAAAACCAATGCTCAAAAAGCTAAATATGTGGCTGATGCGGAGACCAATCTCATCAGGAATTTTGCATTGTGTCAAATTTGGAAAGGAGCATCATGTCAATTCCAAGGATTCTGATACCTGGAAACAGGAAAAGGAAATTCAGAGAGTAAAGTACACATCTAACATTACCTTTCCAGAGGCCAGAAAAATTTTACAGGTGAAAACATCCTTTCCTTTCCCTTCCTTCTCCACTGTCGTGAAGAACGAAGGAAACTCAAACACAGACAAATCCACCCAATTCAACATCAAGCTCTAACCCACACCCCCATTGTTAAGCACAGAATAAACAGCATCTACTCAAACAATATTTAATAATACCCCACCACCGAAATCACCAAAGAGTAAAAACAAATCTTAAGGAAATAGGCAGCAAAAGAGTGTCAGATTACCCCATCATACTTTATAATAGGATTGGAGACATTAAGAGCATGGATGCAGGAGAAACTATTCCATGTTTTCAAGGTGGCTCAAGAACTAGAACCAAACAAAAATCATCGCCATACTTCCTCCAGAGAAATAAGCACAGATTGTCTCCGCAAAAAGTCTAACCTAGCTCCAAAGTCTCCACTTTTAACTTATAATGAAGAACACCATCATACAATGGAACTGTTAAGGACTTAAAGCCAATTACATTGATATATTTTTGCTTTTAAAGGAATATGATCCTGCAGTACTATGCCTTTAGGACACAGTTTTATAAGATACAGATAATATCACGCTTAAAAATTACTCCCTGTTTAACACCTACTTTCAGAATGTTGACAGGGCCTTGGGAGGAGTTTCTGTAACATTAGAGCTTGTCACAGCTTCATCCTTATAAACACAAATTTGCAAACCATTACTGTAAGTGTTACTCTACATCAAGTGAATACCTTTTGTTCTATTTAAATACCACCAAACACCAACCTACAACAAAATGAATTAGACACTCTTGTTCAACAACTTTCCATGCCATTTGTTTTACTCAGGGATTACTGGGATCAAATCACATAAGTGACAAAGGCCACAAAAGTAGAAGACTTCATTTCAAGAATCAATTCCTAAGTCTTCACTGATCTGTTAAAGAAAACAAAAACTGTTGTTTACCAAGGAATGTGAAAAAAGCCATTAGTCAATGCTGAGAAGTATTAAAAAAATTTAATAATCGTCCAATGCCTGAAACTTTTAACTCAATACCGTATTGTTTAGGCCAAAGCTCACTGCACAATTAAAGAAAGTAAAAGAACATCATGGAAAAAATGTTTCAACTTCAAATTCTCAATCCTCTATAAAGAAAATTTGAGACATGATCTGCAAAATAAATGGAAAGAGAAAATACAAATCTTTCCGACAACTGAAACTAAATAACAATAATTTTGATTCCAGACATAAAATAGTTAACATACTTGTTGATAGTTCTCAACAAATTCCTCATTGTCTAATTATTCAGAAGATTTCCAAAGATTAAAAACTCAAGAAAAGACAAAGTTGAAATTCACATTGAATAAATCAGAAAGTTATAATCAACCATTTTCACTGTTGGAGCTTATGGAATTTTTGAATAAGGCCCATAATGCATCAGTTGGGCCTGATGATATACATTACCAATTTATGAAACACCTTTCAAAACCATCATAAACAGTACTTCAGGAAATCTTCAATAATTTAAGGATTTCTGGTAATGTACCAAAAATTTGGAAAGAAGCAACAGTAATACCAGTTCCCAAATCAGGTAAAGATAAGTGCAGATCCTACCAGCTATCAAGCCAATGCACTGATGAGCTGCGCATGCAAAATAATGGAATGATCAATTCTCTGCTTATATGGTATTTGGAAACCAACAATTTAATATCTCCTTTCCAAAGTGGCTTTCATTATGGTTCTTGCAGCAATGACCATGTGGTTAAATTGGAAACATTTATTCACAACACTTTTATCAAGAAGGAATATTTAGTAGCTGTGTTTTTTTACTTAGAAAAGGCCTATGACATGGAAGTATGGTATACTAAATGACCTGCATGATCTGGGTCTAAAAGGCTATCTGATCTCTTTCATATCAAACTTTTTCTCAGAGAATTCAAGGTACAGTGGGCTCCACCCTCTCTGATATGTGTAAGCAAGAGATGGGTGTGCCCAGGGCAGTATTTTATCTATGATGGTTTTCAACATCAAAATCAATAACATCACCATGTGACTGGCTCCTGGTGTGGATTGCTCCTTATTTGTTGATGACTTTCTAATATGTTATTGATCAAAGCACATGCATACTATTGAGAGACAACTACAGCCAAATATCAACAAGATTCATAATTCAAAAAAAGGTATGTATGCATTTCTCAGAGTTACGAAGAACTAATAATGAACCTAAACTTAGGCTGGATGGAACACCTATTCCATTTGTTGAGGAAACAAAATTTTTAGGTATTATCTTAGAAGACAGAAATCTGAAAGTTAATGCTTGAAATCTCTGGAGATACTTAACCCTAACCCTGGTAGTACTGTGTTGTTTTGCTTGACCTTAAAACCAGTGCCAATTTGTTTCAAAATTCACCAACTGTACATGCTGAATTGTTTCAGAACAATAAACTTTTTGGGCCAAATCTGTATAACAGCTAAGAACTATTATTTTAAATCAGATTGCTGTGAAATTGTACTCAGTGATGCAGATGTGAATGCAGATTGCAAACACAAAAAAATGTCTGTGAAATTGATGTGTTCATGGTTACCATAGCAACAAAATAGAGAAAATGGATGAAATAGTAATTTTAAAAAAAAATATTGAATATAGTATATATTTTCCATCAAATATAGATGTTCTGAATCTGTACATGGACAGTTAATGTTTTTATATATATATCACATATCCTCGGTTTATTACATTTAGGCTTATGCTAGATAATTAAAACATTACATTCAAACTTTTCTTTACATTTAAATTTATTGCAATATTTAGATGATGCAATATTGATGTAGTCATTATAAAAAAAATTCTCCATATAAAATATGATATTTACTTATATAGTTCACTGATAAGGAACAAATACTAATCATACTGAAAATGATAATTATAAATTTACTTTGGTTGCCATAGCAACAAAAAATAATGTTAGTGTTTGAAAGGTTTAAAATGCTTTAAAATAGTATTGTTGGCAGAATCTTGGCAGAAGGTTAAAGAGTAGTGCATACTGACTGGGGTGCTGATAGAAATGTCATCCTCAATTTGTATAGAATGTTTATTCTCTCCAAACTGGACTATGGTTGCGTTGTTCATGGTTCAGCTAGGAAGTCCTATTTGAAGATGCTTATCCCATTTCATTATCAAGGAATAAGACTCACTCATAGAGCTGTTAAGACATCACTGTGTGAAAGGCTTCTCATTAAAGCGAATGATCCACCTTTATCGCATTGTGGAGAAATGTTTTCCGCACAGTATGCTCTCAAATTAAGAAAAAAAAACTATGAACCTTGCTTTTTCAGCTATATTTTAACCCAAATACAAAACTTCATATGAAAATAAACCAAATGCCATACCTTCCTTTGGCATTAGAATATCATCCAGCCTTGACAGTACCAAAATTGATCTTTCTAAAATTAAGAAAACGTCCATCTCTGAAACATCTCCCTGGTTACCTGAACAACCAAAAGTACTTTCTTATCTACACAGTTGAAAAAAAATCTGAGACAAATCCTTCTATCTTCTACAACTCTTATCATGAACTCCTCACCCAATTCAAAAACTACACAAGAATTTATTCTGATGGATTAAAGGATGAGAAAAGACTGCTGGAGCTTTTGTTAGTGGAAAAGAAAAAATAAAAGTTCGCTTACCAAATGGCTTATCAATTTTTTCAGCCAAAATCAGAGCAATAGACCATGCTCTGCAATAAATAAAAAGAAACGTAATTTAAAAATCATCTTCTTCTCTCCTTATCAATACTTAAGTCACTACACAAGAGAAAACTTGAGAACCCATTATTAACCAATATTCTCATAAAAAATATGGAACTGAGTACCTCCAACAATATTGTATGCTGTTGGTTATCCAACCATATTGGTATTAAAGGTAAATCAGCGCAATAGACCATTCTCTGCAATATATTGAAAAGAAACATTTTAAAAAGCATCATATTCTCTGACTCCTTTTCAATACTAAAGTCATTACACAATAGAAAACTGGAGAACCCATTATTAACCAATATTTTCATAAAAAGTATTGAGCTGAGTACCTCCCACAATATTGTATGCTGTTGGTTACCGAGCCATATTGGTATTAAAAGTTATGAAAAAGCAGATCCCGCTGATAAAATGGCTCTATCTCTCAAACCATATGATTTCAAAACACTGTATGCTGTAAGAATTTGAATTGGTCATACGTAATCCCACATCCTAAAAAGCAGATACCCACCAGAGTGCATTTCTTGTGATTAACCATTCACAGTTAAGAACTTTATGATAGTGTTTTGACCTCCAACCTACATGCAATGTGTATTACAATGCACATGACATGAAGAAACTTTTTGATACAGTCAGCATCTCTTGTATTATAGAATTCCTAAAAAGAAGTAAACATTCACTCTAAACTATAATTTGAATGCTATCCTCTTGAGCAAATCAGCCCATATTAAATCTTATACAGTGTTTTTAATTTTCTTGCAGTTCATTTGAACAGGCTAATCATCTGAAAATAAAATTCTCTTCCTAATGGAATTTGAAAAGAGAGGGACATCAATTTTTTAAATCAACTTCTTATAATTTCTGTATGCTTTTTTGCATAGTTATTATGTTCAGGTACCTGGCAATAACAAAAGCCTTGTGCATTTGAAAACCCCTAAAGAAAAGCATTCTAGATTTTCACTTCATTTTTTCTATAGAAGGATGTGAAATCTGTTTTGTTTTGTTTTCTTCAGTTGCTGACATCCATGATGTTCTGTGTGGTAGAATGGTGCATGAAGATGCCAATGCCTCTACTTCTGGAGTCCTCACACACAGACAAATCATACTTATTCAAAGTATTCCAGGTAATTCAGATAGATCAATGAAACTCTAATTTATATTGAAGTAAATGGTTATCCCTAAAAGTAGTTTGAGAGAAATGTTTTTTTTTAGTGTTTTGATAAGTAAACAGGCTTGGCCAACTTTCTTCTTGTTCAGAATTCTATTTTCATTCGAATAAATAATTTAAATAGTGTAATGAAACTTTGGCTAGCCCTTGCAGTTTGGGCTTTACTGTATTTATTGTATTTAAACAAAGTTAGAAAATGGATTTGCACTAAATTTCTTACTGAATTCTTTGAATAATAATAATATTTGGAGATCTACCAACCCTTAAGTTTTTGTCAAAAGGCTTACTAAAATGTTCCTTAAATTACAGACTTATGGATCAACATACCTGCCAACCATTACACTTTTGGCATAATGATTACTTCTCTAATTGAATTACATCTTGTGATCACCATGTATTGATTACACGAGTTGTGTTTGTCCTTTTTTATTATATTTTTAATCCCAACACATAATAAAATTTTAGAAAATGCATGAATAGAAAAATGTTAAATAAAAATAGTATACAAGTATGCTTGTCCATTGTACGCTTTTGTTAGGGTCATTTTTGTACTTGTTAGTACTAAAATTAATTTGGGACCACATAATATAAATGATAGGATGCTGTATTGATTTGACCATTAAGGCAGATAATAAGTTGGTAAAGTGCTTTGTGATGGGAAGCATATTATCAAAAGAAAATTGATATAAGCACTGTACACTGCCTATGTGTAACTAAGGGATAAATAAAATCTTTTTTCAATAGTAAGTGCAGGTGCTGCATGTTATTCTGATGGCAGACACATAACTATCGATTTACACACTGATCACATTCTCAAAATGGGATGGTTCTGGTCTTGCTATGTACCAGAAATGCTTGAAACTTGAAAATTATTTGCTGGATACAGTATTATTTTATTGAGTTATATTGATAAAATCAAAGAATTACCATAGAACTATCTACACCAAGGGATTTGCCAAAATCAAGCAAATCTGATAATTGTGTATGCTTCAGATCTTGGATCTAAAGTACCCACCATCAGTATAACTAGAAATTTGTAGAGCTAAAGTAACCTTAGCTGGATTATTGCGTGAAATAGATTTGAAGTCTCCTGGTCAATGTGAAAAGCACACAAAAATGAAAAAAACTATAGTAGAAATAAGTGTGGTAATTCCCAGACTCTGCCGCAGTGCCTACAACTTCAGATTTCTTTACCTCAACCTAGTTGAACAAAAAGTGATTCTTAGTTCTTGTTTAAGAATTGAATAATTATTCTGATATTTTGTGTACTCTACAATCCATAATCAACATTATTCCTAAGTTTATGCACAATTAGTTATAGTGCTTGAAAATTATCTGTCCTTGAAAATTTCTTTAAAATTGTTTCAGTTTGCTGAGATGGCACTCACCAATTATTATGTACTTTTTAGAGTGTGATCTATGCAAGGTCAAGTTGTTTGCATTTAAAACATGCATAGTGGAGAGAATGTTGGCATACTTTTGTAAGGTGGCTGACATTTCTTTGGATATTGTACTTTTGGAAATTGTAAATGGTCTTAGCACACTGCTTACTAAAATAAGTGCTCCCTTGTACTTCAAAAATCAACCTGAATTTGTCTAAAGTATACTATCCTTGGCAGCTATTAAAATAGGGAAAATTAATTTTGCCAGACTAGACAATACCAGCTTCTGAAAGTGCAATAAATGAATTATCAAATATATAAAATGTAAAAAAAAAGTTATCAACGCTTTTTTTTTTACAATTTACCTCTGAAGTTTGGGAAATGAAAATGAACAAGTGGAATTTGCATTTTTTTGAAAGGTGCACATCTGAAGTAAGGCCAAACTATATACTTTATAACTCATATTATATCCATCAATCATACACCAAAATAAAGGGAATTAAAGGTTCTTTGAACAATACCTTAGATATACAAAGTCTTTTTTTAAATAGCCAGTATAACTAGTGAGAAAACCTTGGGAAATTCTTTTTCTTTAAAATTCTAACCATTCTGAATATGAAACTGTAGAGCGCCACCTGAGGAAATTACCACATGAACCATATTTTGATAATATCTTGTTAGTCCTAAATGAAAATGGTGCCCCTCAGACATCCAGAATGGCTGGCCATACTGAACATACTGAAAATCACACAGCAGATTCTCGTTATGATGGTCATATTGGCATGGGGTTTTCACCAAAAGTCTTTTATTAATTTCGCTTAAGTGAAAATGGTAACAATTTTACATCCAATATAGCTGCTACAACAACTAATTTGAAAATCTGATCACTCAAAAATATCAGAAATGGTTTCAAACTCGGCATTTAAAATAGGAAATGGTCTTAAACTCCTGAAAATTCTTTCAGATTTCAGACAATAGAGCATCTATCTCTTTAAGGGACACATGTTTAAAACATTATAAGAGTGGTGAATAAAATATTCTGGTTGAATTTGTTTCAATAATTGTTGTTAGTAACAATGCTTGATGGCCACCATTTGAGACAATGATAGCACATATCGATAAGGTAGAGCATATCATTCGTTATTGCTGGGTATCACTTTATGACAGTGATTTAGTAGACAAGTTACATTTATGGTAGTTCTGTTTTCTCATTGGTTTTCCCACCATTTATTTATTTGAAAGGTTATGTTAAGAGTAATAAAATTAATATTTTGGTTAAATTTGTTTTAATATTATCATCTTAAATAATGCTTCACCTTTATTTTCAAAATTGCTAAAGTTGAAATGTTAAACTTTGGCTTAAAACATACAAAGTAAAATTCATAACTTTGGCTTAAAACATACAAAGTAAAATTCATTGTCAAAACATGATAGGAATCATAGGAAAATTTTGATAGTTCTTTGATTCAGTTTAAATTTTAGCAAAAAAAAACAGATGTTATGTCAAAATGTTTAGGTTTTGAATATTGTGCAGAGGTATTCGTGGCCCTGTTCAATGAGTATGGTGATGTGGCCTGTAATGAAATTATCAGTGAATATTTACATTATTGGTGTGAGGAAAAAAGCTGCTATATTGCCTTGATCTCCTTGTCTCCATCATCATTGTTGAGTTTTAAAGTTTTGTGCTAACAAATGGTTCAAAGTGTGAGGGATACCAGTTACAGTAGTAGCAATTGAATTAGAACCTGTAAGTTTAATGAATTTTCTTTTAGATGCTGAATGTTGCAGTGTCTGGGCATACTTCAGAGTCATTATCTCAAGCTACACAAACTCTAGTAGATTTATGGCAGGACAAAGAATTTGAGGGTGTGAGAGAGGTAGGAAGTATGTCCAGGCTTCCCAGTTCAGACTCTTTCACTAGTAATATCTCAGAGAAAATAAAGACTCCTTCCAGTAGTGGGAATAGAAGCAAAATTGATACAGAGCTGATCAAGATTGCAGCTAGATTGGTAAGCACTCTTGTATTGTTCACATAAGTGGCTAAGAGATTTGAAATTTACAGATCACAGTTATTCAAATGCTTAGATGTTGCTGAATTGCAGTTTCTACTCTTTTAGACCAGAGATGCTCTTGTATGTGCAAATAAAAACCTAATTGAACAAGTTTAATTTAAATAAAAGCTTTTAATTTTGTCATTGTCACTGTTCTCTCCTGTCAGTTCAAGTTTAATTTTTTTTCCATATTTATAAATATAAATAGTGAATATAAGCATTTACATATTTTTTATGTTACTACTATATATGTTTATAGTTGATGAATCACCTTGTGAATTACCTCAGTCATTTTCCAAATGGCATTGGTGCATCTCAACTCTGCAGCTCTGTTCAGGAACATTGTGATATACCAGATTACTATATTGATGATCTGAAGATAGAAATATTCTCAGCTTCAAATGTTCAGGTAATACACTTCAAAGATGCCTTTTATAGGTGCAGTTTTAAAAGACATTGTCACATAATTAAACTCTAAAGTATATAAAGATTATTTTAAATGAAATTTCTTTGCCAATATTAATAAATGCTTCCTAAATGTATGTTGAGCATATAGTACATTTTGGCAAGTTTTGACTTTATATATAATTCTTGGTCACAATACTTTGGGAATATGACCATTACCTTGCATATTCAGCCCTCCCAATCTAAAATTTTTAGCAATAAAGCTAGACATTGGAGGGCCACATTGGAATCAGAGTGATCTCCCATATATATATACACAGTCAAACCCGGTTATCTCAATTACGTCAAGGGTGTACAAAAAAAATCATCGACATAACCGGGTCCCAAGATATCTGGATTCATAAAAAACGGTAATTTTAAAAATGTCCTTGAACATTACTCCTGTCTCTTGCTGGTGTTTACTGGAATCCCCTCCCACTGCATGTTACAATAAAAAAAAAAAATGCTTAATTGATAATAAAATGAAATGAACTAACCTGGTGTTGTTATAATTTATTCCTTTTTTATCATCATAAGTAATTTATTAAAGAAAAAATATATCTATGAACTCCTTATATCACATGTAGCATATGCATCCATTACTGTAGTGTGCATCACTTATGTCGGATAACACACAACGCATTTTTATAATTGATGTGAATATTGAAAAACAAATCATGTTTGGTTGTACTCAGAGGTTTCAATATGTTATCAGATTGAAAAATGGATCAAAGAAAATCACAAACAAGAGAGTGAGAGAGAAACATCCACTGATTGCTTTCAGGCACCCGCCATTCATGCATAACATGGTGTTAGGTGCAAAATAACTAAGATTGTATTATATCCAGGTTAATATATGACAGTATCTCGCAGATGAAGATCAATAAATGTTTTTGAAAATACATGTACATTGACTGTGAGTGCAAATGACACTCCTTTCTTTCGCTAGCATGGGTTACAAAGAGTATTTTTTAAAGTAAGTTAATGTTGAGTAGACTACAGGCATCAATGCAAGTTTGTATCAATTATTATTCCAGATGGCAAATAAATAGTAGGGAGCAGTAAACTAATTCTTTGAACTTACCAGCAGGATATCAAATACAAAGGTTATTTTATTGCAAAGCAAACTGACCCTGGAAACTGACTTTTGATTCTTTCAAGTGTGCTGATTCTTATTTTCTTTTCTGTTTTGTTTTTTTTGCCAACTTGGTTTCCCTTTTTACTGGTATTCACAGGAATTTTGAAAATAAAACAATGGAAGCCAATTTTTCTGCCAGACCTAAATAAGATATATTACAAATAAGAAAACAAAACAAAATTAAGAAGACCTCAAGCATGGGAACTAAATTATGAAGCCTCCACTGCCATTGTATAGAAGCCAAGTGCCTGAGATTATCCATTCGATTGCATATATACGAGTATATATATATAGGGTGATATTCTGCCTAAAAATATATCTGTTCTGTTTATTTTCTGTTGACAAGTACATGTATATGCTGTTTCATGAGAGAGAGAAAAATGTTCCAAAAGAGAAAGCTTTCAAACCAAAACATTGAACTGAAGTATTAAGTTTTGCTACAATTTGAAAAAGACGAAAAGTGTGCTGATTTGCCAAAAAAAGTACAACATTCCATCAAACACTATTTCAGGCTGGAAGAAAAATGCTGATAAAATCAAAACTACTTATGAACTTGGACAATTTGGTCCCTATAGAAAGAAAATGTGTTCAGCAAAGTTCGATGATGTCAATGAAGCAACACTAAAATGGTTTAAAAATGTCTGTGCCAAAAATATCCCAGTAGATGGCCCTCGTATCCAGCAACAGGCTGAGAAATTTGCAAAAGACTTGGGACACGAAACATGGAAAGCATCACATGGCTGGTTAGATCGTTTCAAACAGCGCAATAATATATGTTTTAAAACCGTGTGTGGACAGAGTGCATCTGTTTCAGATGTGGCTGTTAAGGAATGGCATAACGAAGTTTTGCCAAAAATCTTAGACAAAATGGTAATGAAACAGGGCTATTTTGGCAATGTTGCCTAACAAGGAAACAAATGCCATGTATGAAAAAAATCCAGAGAGAGAGTAACTTTGCTTTTGGCCGGAAATATGGATGGAAGTGACAAGATCAAGCCATTAATAATAGGAAAATCAGAAAATACAAGATGCTTCAAAAACCTGAATAGGTCTTCTCTCCCTGTTGACTATAAAAGCCAGTCAAATAGCTGGATGACAGGTGATATCATTACCAGCTGGTTACGCAAGTTAGATCGCCGCTTACAGTTTGAGAAACGAAAGATCACATTGATAATAAACAACTGCCATGCTCACCCACGTGTAGAAGGGTTGCAAGCAATCACAGTGTATTTTCTTCCTCCCAATGCTACCAGTAAGCTTCAGCCACTTGACCAAGGAATAATTCAGGCTTTCAAAATCCATTATCGGAAAGCTTTAGTTTGCAATTATTTGCTTGCAGTTGAGGAAAAGCTATCCTATAAACCAACTCTGCTAGATGCCATCATGTATGCCCATGCAGCTTGGAACAGTGTATCACCAAAAACCATTCAAAACTGCTGGTTCCATTGTATTTTTCCCGAAATTTCTGATGAAGAATTTCTCCAGCAGTGATTCCATAAGCATTGCTCGGGATGAACTAATTATGTTCACGTGGATGATGATGTCAGTGCCTATGGTGAACTTACTGATGAGGAAATAATCCAATCGGTGACAATGAAGCAGATACAATCATGCAAGCAAGATGATGATCAGCCTATCACTACAGTGAAATGACTGAATGCATTAAAAATTGAAATTGTTTGTGGCAAGTGTCGACGGTGCTGAGCATATGTATGAAAACGTAAGTGCTTTTGAATCGTTCGTTACAAATCAGCACCGGAGTAAACAAAAGCAGACTGATATTACTTCATATTTTCTACAAAAATAATGTAGTGCACATTATGATATGTTTATGTACTTGTGTGTTTTATAGATGTATAGATTCAAAATGAAAAAAAGTATTCATTTTTTTTTTCATATATAGTATGCATTTATTGTACATGTACGTGTAGGTAATTTTACCGTATATTTCTGTATTTCCACTACATTATGTTCAGTTTATAATTCCTAGATATTTTGAAAATATTACTGACACGTTTGGCTATTTTGTCATAAAATGCTATACAATAAATCCTCATGATATTACGTGCAAATGGAACAATTTCATGGCCTGAATATTCAGCAGATCAGCACTTTTCTGTCTGCACATTGATTATTAATGTGTACATGTACATAATATTTCATTACTTGTATCTCCTTGATTGTTGTTTCTTGTATACATGTACTTCAGAACATAATTCATATCTGAAATGTACCTTAAGAATTAAAAGGGAAATGATAAAATACACATGTAGCTGACATCTAAGATTCTGCGTTTTCGTCAAATAAAGTTACATTGTAATTTGTGCTCACTTTTGTCTTTGTGAATCCTTGAATATTTTATGTAGTGAACATGATATATTCTTAATAAACTAATTGATTAAGCCACTCTTATGAACCAAAAATAGAATATGAAATAAACATGTGACTACTGCCGTAACAGACCAAAATTGTGCCTGAAAATCGATCACTTTGGCTAACTATTTCTTGTACAATTTCTGTGAGATTGACGTTAAAAAGTTGCATTTTGTCGAATTAAGTGGGTCCACATTTTACTTTGGACCGAAACTTATGTCAGACATAACCAGGTTATTGACTTAACAGAGGTCGAGATAAGCGGGTAAAAAATAGCAAAACAAAGTAAAAAAAATTTTTAGACAGGACCAAAACGCTCGAATAAGCGGGTTGTCGAGATTACTGAGTTCGAGATAAATGGGTTTGACTGTATGTGTGTATGTGTATATATATATATATATATATATATATATATATATATATATATATATATATATATATATATATATATATATATGTTGTTCTCTACTGTAGAGAAAGTGGATGAGTTTCTCATTTCAGGAATGTATACTCCATCTGTATTTGCAACTATTTCTTGCTCTTTTCTATCCCACAAGAAATTTTTATTTAATGTTGAATTATAGATTATTGTAAGTTATGCATGTTATGAACCTTTTTGAACTTACCTGCATGGGTCACTGCATTCTACAATGTGTACTCAACTTTTGTATATTTTGCTTTATAAATTATAGTCCTTTATGTCATTAGGTTCTTGGTTTTCCATTAATAATAAAACTAACTTGAATTGTTCTGCTGCATCCACCTCATTAAGTTCTGAACAACATTGCTTGCATGTCTCTTGTATGAAATTCCACTTGTGTTCAGATAAATACAAGTAAGCTTTATAGAGATAATGTGTAGTTTAATAGCATCCAGTTTGATAGTTATAAAGCAATATTTCAAAGACCTTATCTGTAAAAAGACCTTCATTTGGGCCCTTGCTTTCCAGGTATTGTTCAATGAAATATTTTTTGATGATAGTAACCCAGTCACATCCACTTCACTTTATAAAGTGAAACCTCTATAAATATTGTCTTCTAGTATTTATATTTACAGAGTATAGAATATGGGCAGAACTAAGCCCAAACAGTATAATTTTCTGAAGGGTATGAATGACAACCATAATGCATGTTTAGAATGATTGGGTTGACACTTGGGAACTACATGTCAAATGAGCACTGTATGTCAGTGAGCTACAGTGCAAGTTGGAAAAGTGAAAATAAAGGGAACAAACTCATTTGTAGAGAAGAGGATGATATTAGCATTAATACTGATGCTGCTTCTTTTAATAAATTCCTGATGGATGGTTGTAACAAAGGAGATGGCTGACTAGCCAGATGTAGAGTCAGCAAACCTCTTTAGCTACAGCTATGCATTCAGACACAGCTCTATGTTCATGGCCTTACTTGACGATTTGTTTTTTGGTAGTACAGAAAAGCCTGATGCCTTGAGTGCATATGGCCAGTTTTCTCTTGGTACCAGAAATGAGACAGAGAACATGCCAGTCCAACTCCAGTAGTGCTTCACATGATGCTAGTATGGACTGGTTTTCTGGATCATTTATCTTATAATCCATTCCAGCAAAAGAAACTTGTAAAAGTTAAAGAGAATAAGATGGCCATATTCCATCATGATCAGATTTTACCATCTGTTTCAGATTGCACATGTTTCGGTGCCAAAGTCAGCCTTATCTTTAATGACTTTAAGAGGGTATTCGTTTAGGCCATTGTCTGGCACTCTATGTATGGATCAGCTGGTCCATTATAGTGCTACAAAGTAACTTGTGCACTTGAGATCTAGTTTAGTGCCCCTGCTCATTTAATCATTAGTTGAAATTTTTCACTTGTTACCACCAGAATTTTGTCTATCTCCTCCTTCTGCCCCATCAACAACAATGTCTAGAGTTGAACACTAATCATTGAGAAAGACCAGCTTGCATTTGAACTATTACTATACTCTCACCACATTGTTGACTTTGTTTAGAGAGGCAGTTACAGAACCCTAGTGCCAATAGTCCTTTCATTTCACATCAACAACTACCAACCAATGTCAGTAGAACATTCTATATGACACATGCTGATGGGTAACATTGATGTCCTATTGGTAGATCAAGATATTGCAAGCCTGAGAGTGTCAAAACCCTTTTCAGCGTGGATGGATAAGAAGCACTTTAGTGATAGACAATAGTTGGTCTGGTATGCCATTTCTGTTTGCTAGATATTGGACATGGCCTCATTGTAAAGTTTCCACAAATGCTGAGTACTGAACAGAGCAACACAGCCCATTCTGACCAGTTTTACAGCCTTGGGTAATTTACAACTCAGCAAAAGAGTTATACTTTTTTAAAAAGGCACTGCAAAGCTACACTGTAATCACAGCCTTGTCCTTCCAACCACCTCTTTAATGGCCATATGAAAGAAGTACATAATTAGGCCACCAAAGAAACCAATATGCCTCAAGCACAGCATAAATAAAAACCTGAGATTTTCTCAAGTAAGAGCTCAAAAGACACGTCCAGGACACATCAGATTGGCAAGCAGACCAACACACCCAGTACACAAGCAAGACCTCAGTTCTCTAACAAATCGGGAAAAGGAAAAGATAGCAGAGAAAAGGAATCATTTTCATCCCATTTTCTCTTGGCAACAGCCTCCTTTCAGAAAGAAATCACACCATTTTCATGCCACCATTACCAGACATACTAGAAGGGGAAGACTCCACTTCTTGACAATTGGTTGAAAAGAATTTATTGTAACAAACATTTGATCTAGCCGGTTGTTTTAGAAGGCCTTCTTATGATATACAGTGCCCATACTCCATTGTCTGGGGTTCCAAAAACTGCATATGTTCCAAAAGACCTGTTAAAAACCAAAATAACATGTTTCAAAGACACTTGGCAGGCCTGTTGTATCGTAAAACAAGTCCTTTGTTATGCTTATTGTCAGTCTTAGATTCCTTTTTAAGAATGAAAAATATAATATCATACTGTCTCAATATTTCACGCACTTTAGTATAGAGTTTAAAACACATCTGAACAAAATATATATCCCTCAGAAACATGGAATGAAAATTATTTCACTGAGTCAAGCAAAGAATATTTTATCAGCCTAAGAATTTGTTGCTTGCTTGACCTATTTCACTGTGGCATTTGACCTTATTATCATGGGCTACTTATTTGTATGACCCATTTGAATGAAACTTGTCCCGATGGTGATCTAAACTTGGCCCATTGGAACGAACAGTACCAATCTCGAAACAAAGTCTTATCTCAGAAAATGGGAAACCTCACTGGCAAACAACAGGTGTTCCCAAAGATAACAATTTGTATGATGCAAGCACAGCATGCAAGAGTGTCCATCTCTTTCCATTATTTCAGGAGACCAGCACAGTGTGGCCACTTGGGACCTTGTGTTTCATATCAGTATCTTAGATATGAAAGTTGTATTGAGAGAATTTTATTGGTGGCAGGAAAAGTTTTATGGAAAGGTTTACTCATTCAAACTGAGAGTGGTTTACCATTTTTAATGTTATTTTTTGTACATGAAAAAAATAACTATTAATTTCGGTGTACAGAAAATTATATGTAAAATAAATAATTATCATTTTGTGGCAATGACCATATATACGATAAATAAAGGGATCATACCCAAACAAGGTCAATGGAACATACAACACTCAACAAACTTGTGTACAAAACAAATGTACACATTTGTCTGATTCTGCTCTCAACTCAAGAATCTGTTATGTGAGAGAGAGAGAGAGAGAGTATAATCTATATTGTTCAGGAATCAGTTACCTGTCAGTTGTGTTATTCCTTACATAAATACTGCAAGGGCACTATTATATTCCATTGGCAATTAAAACCTGAATATTTTTATTGTACTGGTAATTATTTGATCATTGTCAGTAGGCCACATGGCTATGCAGACATAATATACATGCTTATTAAATATTATTTGACTTTTAGCTTGGTCGTTTCCAGTAAATACTGGATTGAAGACCAAACTCACTCAAGAAATCAAGTTAAGGAGGCGCTGCATAGGAAAATAAGGCTACCCATTTGGTGTTGAAAATGTGTAAGACTAGCCCATGAGCTCAAGAACAATTTTAATCTACAGATACTTATTCTGAAGCCATTGAAAAAAGGCAAATGAATTTGAGAGAGAGAGAAAGAGAGAGAACATCAAAGCAACATGTATCAAAACATTTTTATATTATAAACACTTTCAAGGATACATTTTGTGATCCCATTTTGGATATTACCTATATATAAATAAACTTACGTAGTCAATGACTTTTGCATTTATGATTAAAACTTGCTGGGTTTTTATAGCTTTTACTGCATTACTATATGGAATAAACAAGATTAATTGCTCAGTGGTCTGTGGTCTTCAATTCATTCTGTACTGAGATATTAATTTTACTGGATCGCGTTGCTTGGCTACAGACTGACAAAAAAAAAGAGCAATCATTAATGATGTTGACCTGCTGTTAATGAATATTGGTATAAATTGTAATACCAACTACAGACCAGAAACATCAATTGTTATATTTTCTCACTGATACAAAAGACAAGGAAGGGCAATATGATGAATGCAAATAGATTATCAGTTAACAAAACAGTCGCCCTTTCCAAGTAAGGTGAGAAAAGGGCTTTCTACATACTTATAATTGGTGAATATTTCTTTGCCTTTGGTTTTTTTTTTTCTTTTTCATTATTAGATGCCTCAGTTACGTGAAGATATCAGATAATTGGGTTTGTGTTTCATTGAGGAAACAAATATATTCTCATGTGGGATTATACCAGATGTACTCGGCAAAGAATAAATTGGTCATTTAGTAAATCTAAGTGATACATCTTTTTATTTAAGAATAATATTAGGTTGACCAAAAAATTGTAAAGTTTTGTGTACAAAAAAAAATGATAGCTTTAATTAATTATTATTTGTATAGATTGATGGTTGTACAAAATATTAAAGGGTACAAAAAATGACATTAAATACGGTATTATCTCAAAAGTCAACAGGGGAAATTAAATTCCTATACCATTATATCCTTGATTGGGATTTTCTAATAGTATTATTAGTGACAAATCCACGTGCAAGTTTGTCATATTCCAGACAGACTAAATGTTATTAGTAGACTTGTTATCATGAAGAACTCTACTAATGCAAAGCAAATTCTCCATGCTGTCAACAACTGTTAGATATATTTGTTCCTTCTCGGATGGGTAAAGAGCTGTAACTCATTCCACCTTCAACATATTCTTAAGGTATTATGACCAAGTAATGCATTAGAAGAAGAAACCATGTTTTGGAGTAAAAAATATGTTTTCTTATTTAATCATAATATGGATACCATCTTCCCATTTGCTTTTTCATCTTTCTTGGAAAGTTTGCATTCTGCTCCAACAGTAACAGAGTTAAGGACAAAATTTTGATGCCAATCCATAAATGAAAGTGGAGATCATTTTGACTGCCACCTACATAGGCAGCCAAGTTGTAGCTTTCATAGCTAAATATTTAATATTACAAGGACTGAATTTGTGAAGTAGTGGTCAAACTCCTGTGGTAGAATGACTGAATAAGTATTATTGAAGAAACATTTTACTCCAAATATCGATTTGCATTCATAGGACTTGCTTTTATTCTGAATAATCTTTATGTGAAGCAGGCATCAAGACAGCCCAAAGTACATTCTAGTATATATATTTCTGGATTAAGCTATCAAATCTCATTAATCTTAAATACAAAATTTTCGCCATTACTATCATGTTTCAGTGCAGTTAACCTCTTAAAATTGCAATGCATTTTTATCATTGTCATGAGCTAATTGAAGCTTATCTTACTCTAGGGGCCACATCTGTCAACAAATGATATACTAAATGAATATAATTAGCAGGCAGTTAGCTTCAAGTAAATTATGTGGATATATTGAATAAATATGTTGACCTCCAACTTAGTTTTAAAAACTTTCTTTTTCATTGGCTGTATTACAAGGATTTTCCTTTGCCAGACAGTGTCCTGCTTAGATAGCTACATGTGAAAATTTGCTTTACAGGAGGGTTTTGGGTGGATTTTTTTTTTAAATTCTTAGCATAAAAACTTTATTACAATTTATCTCCGAAAGCAGTGAAGAGAGCTAAGCTTTTGTTTATTGAGTTCTATGAATAATAATTTAGTGAATTTCAGAGACAGGCAGACATACTGTAGTATATATTTATCTTAGGATTTGTGTATTAGAATATGTTTTCGTGGTTTGACCCATTGTAGTATCAGCATTGCTTCAGGTCCCTGTGGTTCTTTGGTAAAAGCATAACCAATGTAGTGTAGAATTATGCTTTGTGGAGTATAATGAGGACAGGGATGAGTAACTCTTGCAACTCACGTGTACCAAGTTGTTGTTGTAGGGTTTGATGCCATTTTTCAGCACAAGATAAGCTATACAGTATAAATGATAGAGAAAAAACCAAGGAAAACTCCAAAAAGTACCACCAACCCACGAGAAGCTAATGACAAGCTTTATCACATACCGACATTGGCCGAATTCGATGCTCAAACCCATGCAGACGGGAAAGATGGCAATGATCAGTAACTGTCAGCACTTTAAACCACTCAACCACTTGGAGGCCCACCACATGTACCAACAATGAGTTCTTAGGAAAATTATTTTTATGAGCCCAGCTCCAGGGATGGATCTTCAGGGCCTGGATAAGAACATGGCCAGGACCCCATGCTGACTGCACTAATTAATTCCCCTTGTAATGCCAGGGAAGTTCATGTTATGCTAGGTGTAAGGATATGAATAGTTTCTTAGTTATGAATTAGGACCTTGTACACAGGTGAAGGAAGAGATGAAGGGGAAAATACTGTATATGACTTCTCCCATTTTAAGCCAAGAAAATAATATAATGTGCATATGTTCAAGGAAAAAAGTTAACTGATAATAATAATAAACAATGTAGCAACTATTTGTTCTATAAACTATTTCTCCTTTTCTACAGTCTTAATATGTGTATGAATCTGCATTCATAATCTCACACGTCTGTTTATTTTTAGAATGCAGTTTATGGTGCAGTTGGAAAATTTATGTCTTGTTATAAAAAAAAATATATCCATAAAGTTTTATAAAAAATATATTTTAAAATTTCATTTAGTACACATATCATATTGCATGTATTGTACCCTTGCAGCATTCATTACTTGAATAGAATATTTAATAAATTTTGTTCGGATTTTATTAAAAAACATTTTATTTTTATTTTCCAGTTCTTCGTACTAAATCAGAGGACATTAATATCATACATAGAATTACCAGCTATGGTAAGTAACACCCAAAAAGATCCTTTCTCTGCCAGATGTTGTGGCTTTAGAAGTCTTTTATAGTGACAGAACATGAAATTGCACTGAACTCTTGCTGAAAATTATGAGAATTGAGAGTTTTCACTTGTTAAGCAGTACACTATGGTATTATAACATTCATTAATCATGGACTAACTTTGAAATTTTAAACGTGGTAGTAATGAGTCCAGTATAAGTTTTTGTGTTTTTACACAATTGTGTCCTTGGAGAAGGGGACCTTGTCTTTCCATGGAAGGACTGAAAATCTTATCACTAATCAAAAAAAAAAAAAACAAAGTGATGTGATGATTAGGTGTCCATCAGAGGACTTCCTACAAAGTTTTGTTGGTCCAAAATGAAAATTGTGTTAATATGACACCCAGTTTGCCCACAACAGCATTGTTCAAAAATATCTGAGATGGCTTCAACACCATGCAGTTAAAGGAAGAAATGGTTTATCCTGTATTTATGGAAGCTCTTTTTTTGGTCATTGGAGCATCACTCCCTTGATAGACTCTTATTTTGCTGATTGATGACCTCATATTGTAAGACTCACCAAATTTCTGTTATGTGCAATTACTTTTTGTAGGGAGAAAGTTTTAAATTGCATCAGTGGATGAATACCCCACATTAAAAGTACCTTCCTTGGGTCCCACATTTTTTAATGGAACAGCCCTTACCTACTAAGCTGTTATTGGTGTTTGGACACACAAAAAAACAAAGGATTCAAGGACAGATCATAAGTTTATTTGGTGTCATAATCAGGTGAGCTAACAATTAAGGGAATGTTCTGTGGGAAAATAAATGGCTAGGTCATACAAATTGGAATCTTAATGCTAAATAATGATGCAGATAAAATAATGAGTTAGCCTAAGCCAAGGTGTTATTGGCATAAAGTTACATAACAAGGGAGTTGTTGCACAAATGGAAATTTGGCAAATCTTGCATAGTGTCATGACACAGCTACTCTCTGATCTTTCAAAAAACTTCAGGGATGATTCCAACAATAAAACTTTTGGGAACTCCTTTCTAGAATTGGCAATTTTTTTTTTTTAAATGTGTAAGGGGAATTTTCTGAATATATTCGAAATTTTTAACATGCAGTCTTAGGGTTTCTTACCTGTCCCTCATCACTCATAATCTGTATTGCACTTTTTTCAGTTGTCCATTTATAGTAGATTAAAAAATCAGTATTATAAAGGATAGTGTATAGAATAAACCAAAGTTGGTTGTGTAATTTTGTTGTTTTTTTTTCATAGAGAAGTTGCCTTCTTAAGTAGCAATGGTAGGAGAAGCTGCATAACTGGCAAGTGTCCCATTTTTTCTGTATTTGTCTAGCTTTTTTCGACCAGAATATGCATGTACATTTTTCTTTTTAAAAATTCCATTTATTAATTTAAAAAATTTTAAAAAATTCCTTGCAATTTTCCATTCAAAATGGGCATCTGATTTCATTCTGAGAGTAAATTTATTGCAGTCATATAGGGATATTGAGTTGTAAAATATGATTGGTTCACTCAAAATAGAGGCTACCTTGCCAATCTTTAACCACTGTATTGGATTGTGCAAAGCAGTTACCGCTATCTCACTCTATTTCCTCTTCATAATATTCAACTTCTAGTGATATAGAAAAGGAAAGCAGAAGATTCATAATTTCCTCCAGCAAAGGAAAGAAAACAGAACTGAAAGGACAATTGTGCCATCTTGTCTAGATTTGCGAAACCATCTAGTAAAGGAGAAAATCTTGCATTTGGCAAATTGTGTAATTATATTTTGCTTTTGGGCATGGAGGTGCCTATGTCATAAAACAGCATGAAAAAGCTAATAAACATCTTATTTCATCAGCATTTTAATCAGACATTAAAATATGCAAAAACCATAGTTTCATTGGCTATTTTGAACTTTGTTCATCTTATTTGGCCAAGGGAATAAATGTTTCCCATTGCACTGGTTTTCAGATTAGGGTAGGCAGGTTAAGGGTTTGTTGGGGATGGTTGTTAAAGTATTATACACATTTATTGTGACTATTTTTGTGATTTTTTTTTTTCCTATGAGGGAGAAAAAGAGCAACATTTGGCAGTAAAAATCGGGGATCATTGGCTGACCAGAATCACATTTTGTTATGGGCCTAAATTTTGCCAGATTCCTCATAATTTGTCAAGGGAGGTTATTTCACCTAAATGTTGGAGCTTAGCTTGGACCTGAGTTTAAGGTTGAATGCACATAAAAAAGCAGTGTCAACCACTATAGGATGAGGTCAAAAGTTCTGGCAAGTAAAATTAACTAAACTTCAGTTGAGATATTGCAAAAAAAACGTTCTGGGGTTACTAGGTGGCTCTAATTAATATGGAGAATGAAATCTACCAGCTACAGGGGCAGTTTTCTTCAACATTGATTGCATTAAATGTACAGCCTATAGGCAGATTGCATTACAAGCAGATGTTGAGGCACTAACTAGATGCAAGTGGAATTTGAATTTTTTTTTTTTTAAATTCACTTTTATTATCTCAAGGTTATATATATATATATATATATATATATATATATATATATTAAGGACTTAATTTTTTCAAATTTAAAACAACACTTGCCTAAAGAATTTCTTCATCCAACATGTTTTTTTTAAAGCATAGTAGAGTTAAAATTTATGTACATTTATATGAATTCACTAGTTATATTTATTTCTAATGATAAACCCACTGTTTTGGTAAATGGTCATGTGACTAATTTCAATGTTATAGAAGAATCTCAAGATAGAAATAGTTTCAGTAGTAAAAATCCATGTTTTCAAAAGCAAAATATTTTCTATTCTGTAATGTTTATAAGTGATCCTTGAAAATATCAATATCACCCAGGAAAATACCTGGAAAAGATTTGGAAATTTTTGCTCTAAAAAAGTGGAGGGAACCCTCTTATTACTCTCAAATCTATATTGCTGACCTGATTTCATACTGGAATGTGGATTTATATAATAGATTCTCAAAAGATTTCATCACTGAGCAAAATCCATGCATATTAACCTGGCGATTCTGCACCAGATTAACTAGCCTTGCTTATAAAAATAATCATTGTATCCAATATCTCATCATGAAAAGAGTTCAGTTTTCATTTCTTTTCTCCAAAATTCATTGCTGAGGGATCTTGTGCTTCATAGCTGTAAAGCTTCATGGGTTAATTAGATGAGCCAGAGTTCTGATCCCATTTTGATTAAACTTGAAATACAAGCTGATATCATTAAGATCTTGGAGTGATTTAATAACAAGTGAGATCCATATAATAATATTAGCAATAATCTTGCATTTGATTGACTGACCATTCTACAGTTGGATATCTAATCTCATTTTTATCAGATTTGGAATATATGCTTATTTAGTTAAGATTGTGGATCAGCTCAACAATGAGTAAGATGAATAGCCCTTTCCCTCATAGAGTGTATGGCTTTTTAGCCCTTCAGTACACATGTAGCAAAGTTACCCAGTGCAGTGTGCTACACATAGGCCTGTTCAGCAGTGAAGTGTATGTTACGTTTTACAGCAGTTTTAACCATTTTGTCTTTAGTACATTTATTATGTATGGAAAACTTTAAGAGTAAAATACGGTTGTTATAGATGTATAATTGTTTTAAAAAATGAATTTTGTATGTGCTTTAAAATCTTGAAAGAACTCCTTCAACATCAAGTCAGTGAATCCGCATGACTGACCGTAGCTGCCATTTCAAATACTCAAATTTACAAGTTCTTTGTCTGCATCAACATCACAAACTCGGCTAAATTTGATAATTTATAAACTAATGGCTTCCTACATCTGTATTGGAGCCTTTACCGAAGTTATTGAAGCATAGTTGTGATTCTAATCATGAAACTCAAGCAAGTACTCAACAATATCCTGAAACCGTCAGTTA
Organism: Potamilus streckersoni; assembly: GCA_016746295.1. Classification (NCBI taxonomy): domain Eukaryota; kingdom Metazoa; phylum Mollusca; class Bivalvia; order Unionida; family Unionidae; genus Potamilus; species Potamilus streckersoni. The sequence goes on from JAEAOA010000314.1 coordinate 301,647, forward strand.
GGAGAGACAATTACGACCTACTTATTTTAAATAGCAGATTTTGACCAGAACATAAACAGTGACCATGTGATCTGACATAATGGTCATTTACACCAATGAATGTAGTATCTAATAGTGGGGTTTTCCCCAAAGGTGGTGTTACGAAAACTTGCTCAAAATGGCTGCTGTTTACAGAGAGGCACTTGTATGTGAATCAGGAAGAGGTGTCAAAAGGTACTTGGATGAGGTAAAGGGATAGATACTAATAAGATGATTTTGTATAATGTTGGCTGAGCTTGTTATCACTCTGGATGACATAATTTTCATCTGATTTTGATGAATCATAAAAAATATGTGCCTACTTCATCATGATCTTTCTGAATATTTTATCATGAACAAAATGCATACATATAAATGTGTTAATCTTGCATCCAATTGACTGAGTTCATTATCATGCTAGAAGCCAGGAGCTCTGCTCAGTTGTTAGCATGCCAGACTCAGTGTAATGTGTCTGGATTTGAATCCTTTAATTTGGCCAGGTGGGCACTTTACTACAACTGTCTGGGCACCAAATAACCTTCCTATGTTTCTGTGCCATAAAGCACCAAACCAAAGCTCTGATCAGATTTTTATCCAGCTTTTAAATATTGAGCTTATATCATCAGGATCATGAATGGGTTCAATAATGAGATTGATCCATTTATATTAATGATATGATCTTGAAGCTGATTGCATGAGCTTATTACCAATAAGAAAGTCATAATTCTAATCTGTTTTGGACCAAAATTTGAATATGGGATTATGTTATTCAGATCTTCAGCAGTTTCAAAAGTGGAATCAGTACATATTAATCTGATCATGCATCTGATTAATGTATCACACTTGAAATCCTTAAACTTTTTGATCAATTCTTTCTTACCTCCAAGATTATCAATGAATTTGATTATGAGAAAGAGACTGTTTATATTAATTATGCCTTTTTTATCTTTTTCATTGAATATAGAAAATGGGTAAAAATCAACATGACAGCAAGTTTAGGAAATGGTTTGCATAGGATGTGTTATTATAATTCTACATAAGTCTTAGTGAAAAGGATCCACTGTTATGTAAGTCAGATGAGCAATATCAGGCCCACTTGAATCTCTTGTTATTTTTGAATTTCAGTAAGATCTTTATGCATCTCTCTATTGATTGATTTTGAATAAAATTAAAATTTAATTATCAATCTCTTGTAGCATAATGTATTAAAATAACATCTACTCTATATTTGACCCACATGTTACAAGCAGCTTGACATTGATGAAACCTTACAACAGTTATGTTGTCAGTATTTTCTGCATCATCAGTGTTCGTTAACACATTTTCCATATGACCATTTTCACCTAGCTCTTGCCTTTACAAGTCTACACTTTCTTTTATCAAACTTCCAATAAGAAGCAAGGGACATCAATTCCAGGAATTTGCTTGTTTGCAGTTGGATGTGCCAGGTGGTGGAGTGACAGCTGGCTTGACCACTGCCACAACAGTGTGCAGGATTATTCTACGAGATCTGACTGGCAAGTACTGCTGGGAGAGCGCTGTCCTGTATGGTCCCCCCTGGTGCCCTAAAGGCTCCTACTTTGAAAGTGAGTTCATATATATATATATATATATATATATATATATATATATATATATATATATATATATATATATATATATATTTAACATATAAGCTATTGTCAAGTTCTTGTTTTAGTATTGTTTGTTTTGTTTCTGTATTTTTGAAAATAATACATAGTAACTTTTCATTATTTTGATAGGATGACTGATTAACTGAATCATTCTCTGCTTATATGCTGTTCATTTACTCATTTCTAAAGTAATAATTGGTAAACTTCATCATTGACTTCACATATTATTAAACTGTTTGCAAAACTGGAAGAAAGAAAATACTCAACTTAAGAAAAAGTCAATTTTGCAGTTTTATCAAAAGTATGTCACTGGTAATTAAGTGATGCTAAACCACAATCTGTCAGTGACACCAATCATATTCCTGAAAAGTTGAACAGGCAGCTATATATTTGTATGTATTTAATTATCACAGCTCACAAATATTATATTTAAAGTTTACAAATACTTCACAGGTACCAATTTCAGTATGTTTAAGGCAAAGCTTTATTCCAGAGAATTATACCTTCTTGACATTTAAAACATAATTTATTATAAAAATTTGTCAGTCAATTTTGCATTGGTTGTGTGTTTTAGACTTTTAGAAATTACTGATTATAAATATTTAGTTTATGGTTTAACATTATTTGTTCTAACTTTTGACACTTAACAGCATGAAAACAACTTTTTGCTAGTAGATCTGCTGAAATGATTAATTGCAATTCACAGAGATTTAGGTTTTGATAAAATAATATTTGGATAATATTTGTAAACAGTATAGCACTACTTGTTTCATTGGAAGATTTGAGTGCCCAAATGATTTTTTATTTACATTACAGAATTGGAAGTAAAATAGCAAAATGATGAAAATATGATCATTACAGTCAAACTTAGATATTGGCTTATTTGAGTTTGACCTGGATCAGGGTTTTTGGACCCAATATACCTCAAATTAATACACCCATGTTTATTTATGATCAAATTTTTGCATAGACTTTAAATGTCAGCCAGTAAATAAAAGAACATTGATTGTGAAAGGTATTATTAGCCTCATAAAAACCAAAAACATAAAAGAAGTATTAAAAGTTACAAACTTTTGATACTTGGGTCCAAAAGAAAGAAAGAAGAATCAATATTTAATTTTATCAGACATAATATTGCTTATGGCAGGAAAAAATCATTAAAATTGTTACAACAGGTTGAGAGATCTGGCAAGAAGTCTTTGACCTCCATAGCAGACCTGCCAACCCTTTCAATTTGACCACAAAATAAAGAAATTACCCTTAAATTATGGACTTGTGAAATGAAAATAAAAGTTCTGAAAATATGATCATTGTGGTCAAATTAAAATGTGTTGATGGAAAAAGGGGACAGTTGACCTCTTAAAAAGTTAAAACTTCCAAAATTGATGAAAGAATGAGTCTGGTTATTGCAAAAAGACAGAAAAGATAAACTTAACTGATGTATCTCATTTTGACATGTTGATTTAAGTATACTTCATAGTGAGATTCAAGTATACTTCATAGTGAGATTCAAGTATACTTCATAGTGAGATTCAAGTATACTTCATAGTGAGAGTGATGATTACTCTGCCACATGAAATTTGAAGAAGAAAAAAATTATGTCATCCTTGAGAGATTTAGCAAGAAGCCATTGACTTCCATTGGGTTTGGAACCTAGTTTCTGAAACAAACTAGAAGTAGCTAAAAATCTAAGTGTACTTTATTAAATTTTTAGTTAACAAAAAAATGCTGCCTTCTTTGCATCATATCACACTTCTGAACTTTTCAAATGCAGGTTTCCAATTTGACTATATAGTAGCACATGATAAATTTTTAAACATTATTAAAAATTTGTCTAACTTGTTGAAAACTATTGACTGTTTTACTGAGTAGGTCTTGTTAGAATTGGCAAGTCTGTGATAGTGTTTGGAACAGCAGTTTCTGTAACTAAACTATAAATCATTAAAGCCAAAGTGAGCTTTTAAAAAAAGCTTTTTAGTTAAACATTCACTCTCTGCATATACATAGTTAAAAATCTGAGCATTGTAAATGTTACTGTATATTCTTGAAACTACAAAATTAATGTTTTATTCAATTTTACAAATTCAATGTTGTTCATATAAGTTTTGCTTCAATTATCCAACAATAGATGCCAGAAAACTACACCGACTGTCTGCTGATGGGGATCTTGAGCCATTGATAATACAGGAAGACTCTGATCTTCCACGGCCAGTTGCACCACAGACTCCAAGGTCCTATCAAGAAATTCCCTTCTTTGATCCAAACAAAGAACAGGAAGGCTCAGATAATTTGTTGGATGTAAGTCACAACTGCTAAGTTCAAATGATAAACACTATACTGTAACTACAAGTTCAAAACTCTGCTGTCCAAAAGGCTGTCGGCTTGTGGTAAGGTTCTGCATGGATTATGTTTTCAGTTAGACATTGTCCATCAACAATTGCTTGTTAACAGTGTAATACATATTTCAGATCAAATTTTAGTCAGACATGGAGTTCGGACTTGAATCATCAAAATCTCAAATGAGTGTGATAATGAGTAATATCAATGCATTCTAATGAGGTAGTCTTGTGTGTGCTTATGGTGGGACTCTATTTATTTTATGTTGTCCATCCATCAGGAATGCTTGTTAATGCTAAGGAATCCATATTTCTGATCTGGTTTCAATTAAACTTGGGAATATATCAAATCTCAGACAAGTTCGATAATGAACACAGGCATTGCATAGTAATGATGCTATCTTGCATCTGATTGGCAGAGCTTTTTACAACTATGTATTTTCTGCATTTCTGATCTGACTTTGATCAGACTTTGAATATATACTTGTATCATATCGTGAAAATTTTAGATGATTCCCTTACTAATTAAGTGACCTTTCATCTGATTGGCTGAACATGTTATCTACCAGGAAGCTATATTTCTGATATGAATTTGATCAGATTTGAATTATGGGCATACATCATCAACATCATGGATGGATTCAGTAATAAATTAAACCCATGCATATTATTAAGATAATCTTACATGTGATTGGCTAAACTTGCAATATGGCTGCTCTCTGGTCTATATTTCTGATCTGATTTGATCATACTTGAAGTATATGTTATCATAAAAATCTCAGGCAGGTTTGATAATGAGTTAGATGTACAAATATTAAGGTGGTAATCTTGAATCTAATTCAAGATTGCAGTTATTGAAAACTCCTTGAATTGGGAGACTGATCCATGAAAACTGCTTGAATTGTGTAATTTAGCTATTTTTTTGTGAAAATTACTCAAGTTTTTATGAAAATTCCATGCATTATTTTAACAACAGAAATCCTTCTTGGATTTCTGTTGTTAAAATAATGCATGGAAATTACACAGTAGTTTCTGTTGTTAAAAAAATGCATGGAATTTTCATAAAATCTTGAGGAATTTTCACAGAAAAATAGCTAAATTACACAATGATTTATATGGTCATATTAGTAGCAGAGTTTCACTTGCAGACATATTAGGATGTCTAGTAGATCTTAACCCTTTAACTACTACAGCTGTTCTGCAGTTTCGCTACTGCTGAGTGATAGTGTTTTGAGATAGCGTATCAGTTACTGAGACTACTGATACTGTTAGCTAGGCTGAATACTAGAGCATCGTCATGGCTGACTACGGAAACTGACAATAAAAACATGGTTACGTTTATATTCATTATTTCATTAGTTTTTGCTGGATTTCAGTGAAATAAAAAGCAGCTTACCTTGTATAGTGTCTGTTATTCATATATTTCCATTTTATTTACTCCTACAACAATCAGACGAGAAATCCCCGTCCCGTAAACTGTTTTGAATCGCCCAAAATAAATCATCATCATTTGAATCAAAATCACATACATCTAATGTTGAAACGGGACTAACATCATTATCTGATCCATTTACTAAGAATGATCCATTAAACTCTTCGATATTGCTTGCACTGAACCCTTTAAAGTCACAAATAGCTGACTAGGAATCCATTTTTGTTTATCTCAACTACACGTTTTGTACATTGCCGGAAATTTCTTCCCGCGTGTCTAAATTTAACCTCTTAGCTTTCCAACTGGTATCAAAATGTTCAGTAACCAATCTTCTCATTGGTTATGATAATGAAAAATAAGTAAATATCTGTACTTTCAACCAATCAATGTTTAGTTAACATAGCAGTTACGTCCGCATATATGCGACACTGGGGTTTTGAGTACAGCAGAACTACGTGCTCATAAGCGACACTGGGGTTTTAAACAAGGCTTATCGACACTGCATATATGCGTCAGTGGGGTTCAGATGCGGTAGTCGTAGCTAAAGGGTTAAAGAAATTATTGCCATCTGATATCAAATATGGTCACCATGGTAGCCATCTTGAAAATCTTGTTATTGCATCTCTTCCTGAACAAAACAATTATATCGGCATTGTGTTGTCACTGAAAGACTTGTTATAGTGATTGAAAGACTTAAATAAAATTTGTGTTGATCTGATATCCAATATGGTTGTGAGTGTCCATGTTGAAAATTTTATAACTGTTTCTCCTAGATGGTAAGTATTGTCAAAAATAAGTTTTTACCAGTAGATTTGGTACAATGTCTTATTGGTACTAAATAAAACTGGTGCTGATCAGAAATCTAGTAGGGAATCAATGCAAGCCAGCTTGAAAAATTTGTTGTTGCTAGTACTCCTCCTCCATGAAACGTCATATTGACATAGGATTTTACCAGAAGACTGATAATAATATCCAACTGATCCAATTAAAAAAGTACTGATCTGAACTCAGATATGGCTGCCACAAGGAACAAGTTGAAAAACTTATTCCTTGTTTTCTCAACTGGATGGCTATATGAATATGTGGTTCTTTGTTTATACATTACCCAGTCATAATACCTTAAGAGAACTACTACCTCACAAACCCACTGTCCCAGAAAGAAAACAAATGTTTATTTTAAAAGAGCTATAAATTATCTGCCTGCATAGGTGTCTCTCAGGCAGTTATCTCCCATAGATATAGAGATTGGCAGCAAAATCCATGAATATCTGTTACATACCTGTGATAGAACCAGGATTTGAAACCTGTGGATTTACAAATTTTGTTCAGGAGATTGGATTCTAAAAAGGGAGATTTTTTTATCAGCATAAATTGTATGTGTTTTAACGGAATTGAAAATGAAACGAGTTTAATTTGTCACAAAATATGTATTCTCTTCATATTAGAATACAACACACAATTTTCCACATGATTTGGATTCAGAATCTGATGGAAAATGTTACAAGCAAAGATTTTTTATATGCAATCCACAGGCATTTTTAGTTTCCTTCAGAAGATCATTGTCTGGTGACCACATTTACTGTCATTTTTGAACTTCACACTTAGCAGGCTCTCAATAGTCTTCTGATCCAGATTTCCCCTTGAATCACTCTGGATTTTCCGAAGAATGGAGTATGTCCTCTATGTGTTTTTATCCACTTTTGATCCAGTCTTAAATAATGCCTTCAATGTGGGTGTGTTTGTTACAGAAGAATTGTTCCTATGTGATAGTGTCTGTATATGCCTGGTGATATACTGTCTTCTTCCATATCCTATCTTAAAATCCAATTTGCACGAAAGACTCAATGCAAAGTCAGGACCTTTGCTCCTAGCCTGCACAAACTTCAGTTCTGGTGTCCAAGCGTTATTAAACTTGCTATATTATTTTTGAGCTGGTGGCTTCTTAGCATTGGGAGAAAGCGTACATTTCGGCTTTTCGACATGAATTGAAAAAATATACAAGCTGCCTTAAATATTCATTTTAAACCATCCTGAACAATACAAGAACAATTAAAAGACATCAAATCAAAATATTGTTTATGCCCATATAAAATTTTTTGGTAGGTCTCCGTTTATTCTTCCTTCCACGACAGATCAGCTGAGTTTTAGTAAAGGATTCCCTTTGATCCTTTTATTACTTATAACACCTCAAACAACTTCCTGCATTTGTTTCTCCTAATTGCAACAACAAGGTAATCAATTAGATGCTTCTGTATCGGCATGCTAACAATTTTAATCCCACTAATCATACATGGTTGCACCAATTATATCGTAGGTCTGTTATTTCTGGCTGCTTTATCTAATGTGTTTATAGAACACATTAACCAGATTTTAAAAAAAATAAAAAATTTCCATGACATTTTCAAAACCGGTAGATTTCGACTACCAAATGGTATGTGCGGTATGTCTTTAAAACGGCATTTTTTTCCTACTGCCGGTAGAATCACAGGTATGAAGTTAACTACTTCTGCTCATGTTGAGAAACATGCTCTCACCACAAGAGACCTCACAAAAGCCAGAAGCAACAATAATACAAGTTGGAGTTCTCACTTCACAAGAAAAGTATATTCCATCTCTATGTCCAACTTGTCTTTCTTTCTGTGTTGACAAAGTTCTGCCTTTATACTTTTACCCACACCTTGTTATCTTTACACATTTAGTTGTACTTTAGTACTTGCTTGGGTAAACTATGTTTACACAGTGACTGACTACATACAGGCAAGTTTTCTCTGCTGATATATTAAGTGTCTGGATAACACACTCCATTTCATTTACCTCAATGGGTCCTTGAACAGGTAGTATGGTGAATTATTTTGGCTTTTGCCTGAATGCTTCATAGCTTTATTACATTTGTCTATTTTCCTGGTAACACTATAAGGCATAACTCTGCATTATCTTTGTATTCAGTTATAAGAGACTGGTGTAGAGCTACAACAGTTTTATACATTCTGCTCTATTTGTCTTACTGATTAAACCAGGGGCATAGTGTAGAAATGCATGACTGAAGATGAAGAATTTATAAGCCTACATGCTGCCATTTCCTCAGTGCAGAAATTTTTGGCAGATAAGGGATAAATAGTGAGGAACAAACAACACTTTTGCTCCTCCAGTACACAGACCGGTCATATGGATCATAATACCATAACCTGTTCCAACATTATGACTTGGATGACGTTGTCCCTATAACATGGCCTATTTCGGTTTTGACCTTCCTATGTCTACAAGGGATCTTCAGGGACAGAAGACCTCAGAAAACAATAATTCCCAGAAATCAATCAGTTGTCCAGTCTGTCTAACACAGAGTTTAAAGGCAATTATGGAGACCAGTTTGACCCACATATGGCCTTACAGCATTCTCTATTTACAATGTTGAGCTAAGTTCCACAGCTTCTGATAGATGCCACCTCATTTCTCTCAAGCCTTGGTCAATAGAAAGGACTCTTGAATTGGTGATTGATTGTAAATCACCTTTTATACTTCAAGGCATTCCACAAGTTTTGTTAGCAGCAGATCTTGAAACTCTTCATTGGTTCCATCTCAAATACAACACGAAGACAGGGACATTTTGGGAAACTATCAAAAGGAACCAAATGACACTACTTGAACACAGACCTCTGATAGGTTGTCCTGTCAATGTTCATCACATCAAAAACCATGTTTTTTGTGAACCAAAGTGGTCAAAAGATAGAAATAGTGATTGCTTACACAAAGCTTCTCTACATGACTGCCTCCATCTCACACAACTGACATCGTTCCAGCACTACACTAGGGGGAAGGAACCAATTCTTAGATGCAGAATGGAACAAGATTGGCCATGACAGACATTGGTTCCAAGAAGTGTTTTTCAAGGTACTCTGCATCACTTTTAAAGCACCACCTCCTATGTCCAGAGTTCAATCAGCTACAAGCATATCAACATACCCATTCAAAGCCACCACCTTTAGCAAGAAATAAACAAACGTCTTCAAAAAAATGTGGCAAAATGCATTCATATTATAAATTCCCCAGGATTTTATTCCAGACTTCTTGGCCATAAATGTATACAGAATTAAGTGCCCTGTCATCAACATAAGCACCTTCAATCAGTTCATTCATACAACTTGGTTTTAGATGGAAACACCATGGCACATTTTTTAATACCATTCAAGAGGGAAACTTCACAGTCAGCTTGAACTTAAAAGATGCATATCTGCTTGTTCCTTTCACAAGGCTTGCAGGAGGTTCCTGCATTTCACATCTAAAGACTTCATTATAAATTCTGAACACTCCCATTTGGACAAAACAACATATCAATATCCTCGAGTTGAAGACCATTTTGAAAACCTTTCAGTGATTGCAGGAATATTTAGCTAAAACAGGAATCCTCATTCTCTCTGACAACTCTACAGGGGTGACTTATCTCAAATGGCATGTTCTCAGTCTTTTGCATACTGTTGTGGGCTTTCTAAAGTGGTGGTGGTGTGGTAACAGGATGAATCAGGTTGGGGTCAGATTATTGCAATGACGATACAAAGATTGATATTGAAAATTAAATGTTTATTTAGAAGTGATTGAAGATAGAAAACATCTTACACAAAACTGTATCAAATTCCAAGACAGGCTTTAAAATGATGCACACTGGGTTAAATAACTTAATGATAACTCAAATAAAATAACTGGAAGAATTGTAAGATGTGATATAAAATGAACAGTTTACAATAATACATGAAAGAAACAATAATTAATCACTCAACCAATGATATGTGAATTTCAAAACAATTATAAGGTTTCACTCGAATAGTGATAACTGGTTTCATATAAACAATGCTATTTTTTCACTCAAATAGTGTTATTTGGTTTTGTATAAATTAGGAATTATATACCACAAGGTTTTTCCAGCCCCACTGCTCTGCCAGATGGTCAAGGAGTCACCACAAATGATCCACCCCTTAAGGTCAGCCCAAGGATCCATATAACCTCTTGTTCCTTGCAGACACATTGATCTCAAAGTTATGAGATATCCACTATATTCCTCCATGCCAATGTCACCAACCACAGCAGCACACTGGGTAGATACCAATCCAAATTAATATGGCTAAAACAACACCTACAGTAAGGTGCAGACACAAAAGACACAGGATAGCTCAGTCATTATTACCGCTCTATCACTCCTTCAGTCCTTCACTCCTTTCAGCTGAAAATATATCTAAATTTGTATAATATCAGTGACACAGTCATGTATAAAACAAATTGAGTAATGTGACAAATGTGAATAAGTGGAGTTGATCATTTTATAAAAATCATATCCGGCCTACCATATCAAGTTATAATAATAATCAGGTTCATATATGAAACTATGTCTGAAGAGACTTACAAAACTTGAAGTAACATTCTCTCATTCGTTCATTCATGAACTTGAAAACAAATTCTAGAATTTAATAAAATCTAATAATATTTAACATTGCATTGCAAAGCTCAAACCTATAAAAAAAATGCACAATAAATATTAGAAAAAAAAGAGAGTATTTCTATCCTATTACATATACAGATAAGAAGATACAATTCACATATCTCTACAGCTGGAGATATTTAATTGCTCACAAGGCTTTCCATTATGTGATATTTGAATGTACCATGAACCTGTATGTACACTGGCCATGTTGCAATGCACTTTGCACTTAAGGTAAATTGGTTTTCCCCATTATAAGCACTTTGCTCACACAGTAGTGTGTGAACAGAACTCACTAATGTAGGATATAGATGAACTATTCTCAGGTAACACTATACACAGAAATAAAACCTGAGTACATTCTATTCCAAATATTCATAAACAATATATTAACACAATTCCATGACAGTTGTCAACACAGAGCCATGCCCAAGTCCATCATTTGCCTGGATGTCAAAATGTAATAGCAGATCTTTTATCTCACAGAACAGTCAGCTTATACAGATAGAGTGGTCTCTCCATCTCTCGGTTTTCACTCAGATATGCACTTGATTGGCCAAACCATTGGTGGACTAGTTTGTGACAAGGTGGAATACCAAGTTCACAACCTTGTCTCACCAGCCCTATATCCCAAAGCCTTGGCAGTCAATGCGCTATCCATAAATTGCAATGGCCTGAACACATATGCCTACCCTCCAACACCTCTGATTATAAAGGTGATGCAAAAAGCAAGAAAATATAACCTTGTTGCACCACGCAGATGGGAGCTGTTGTGTATGAACGATCACCTCAATCTTAATGGAAATTCCCAGAAAAGAGCACATTTCCCTCATCAACAACTAAGAGAGCAGTCTTTTCACCCTACCCATAGCTAGTGAATCTGAACATCTTGAACATATTAAACAGACACTCAGAAATAAATAGTTCTCATAGCCAGTACTGGAAAGAATTGCTGAAGCAAGAAAGCCCTTCACTCTGAAAGGGTATAAAGAAATAGAAAATTTGTACACATTGGTGTACACAAGAACATATCCTACCACTACAGGCACCTATACCTGAAATAGCTAACTTCCCTCTCTGGCTTTTGGACAAGAAAAAGTTAGCACCAAGCACATCAAAGGTTACCACTCCATCACCAATACCTTTGATCATCATGGAAGTTAGGATAGACTTATCTGACAACCTCTCCAACGTTGATTATATATGACCAGAAGCATTGGCACTGTGACCAAAATGCAACCTGTCGTGGGTACTAACTTGAACAGAACACCATTTGAACCACTTTCAGGGATATCTTTTACTCACTTTTCATACAAGATTCAGAATCAGTGAAATAAAATCTTATCAGGGGACCCATATTACATGCTATTCCAACAATGCAGGTCAGTTTCACATATGATGGTTCCCTCTTTAATTGCCAAAAACAGGCTTCCCTCCATGGGCAACCAGATGTTTGTACTGAAATAATTGTCTACTCTGGACATTTCCACTGCTACCTACAAGATCCAACACAAACTTTGAATTGGTATCTTAAAAGAGTAGTTGCATCAAGGGAGATCATATTTGATTTTACCTCTCACACAGGGCAGGACAATATAACAGCACAGACCTTTTGTGCTGGATTAAATGGGTTATTCACTTTGCCTATGAGAAATAACTCCAATTCAGATGAATTTTGTTACACATTTTGGCTCCTGAGGTTAGAGCAATTGCAACAACCATAACCTTTGACTAGAATTATTCTTTAATTGATATTAACCATTTAGTGGGATGGAGATCTAAATCCTCTTTCTCCAGTTTTTACCTCATAGATCTTTCATCCCAAAGGGTTCATCTTGATTTGGTGGAACCTATAGCCATGGCAAAAACAGGTCACCTTTCAAAGATGCTGGACCACTTCATAAGACAAGGTTTCATGACCCCTGCTGGAATTGCAGAAGGGAAAATTTTTCAATTCTGAAGCCACTACCCCAACTGATAGTCTTCACCAGTGGTGTTACCCAAAAGATGTATCACATATATCAGGGGACAGAGAACACACCTCCTGGGTAAGTGTATTATGATTGGGTAACATATTTAAAGAAGGAACTAAGATTATTTTGTAAAATTGTTCTTTGTGAATACTTGATCATGCACCCTCTGTACCTCCTCACAGCTACATCCATTTAGAGAGCAGGCCCTATGTTCCAGTAGTAACCAAGATATTCATAGGTTTTGCCACAATCCCTTTATCAAGGGGAGATTACTCTGCCTGACCAGCTAGTTCGATAACCTTTAGCTATATTTAGTTAAAAGTTTTATCTGGGAGGACTGGATTCATGACGTAGTAGTAGTTCTCCTAAGGTTGTGATTGTGTAAGTATTTGTGAAGAAACATTTTAGTGGGGATAACATTAATTTTTCACTAAGTCTTCTAATTATGTCTGGTTTGTCCAAAATGAAAATAATACCAATCTTACATATATGAAATGCAGAACATTATTTCAGTAATTAGAATAGTGTACAGTGTAATTTCATGTTATTTTATGGCAAACATTTAAATGCAGCTGTGATTCAGGGAAGGATTAGCCATCTACAAAGTGAGCAGAGCCCAGCAAAACTGTTTTAGAACAAATAACACATAACACTTGCATTAACTTCAAACCCTTTACTGAACTATTGAAAGCAGCAAAATACTGCCTCATGTAAAGATATATTTTACTGTACAATGGATTTGAAAGAGAAACTTCATGATTGTGTTAATTTAATTCAGTGTCAGTGTGATTATGTGAGTGGAAGCACATACAAGTGCAATAATGATATTGAACAGTGCTAAGACTACCAACCTTTTTTTTTTTTTGTTTGCAAATGTATTAAATCTTAAAGAAAACATGGTTTCTTTTTTTTAAATTTGATGTAATTTTCTGAAGACTTGTATGAAATTCTAAGTTTCAGTTAGATAATATCACTTTTGGTGAGGGTCATGGGCACTGAACCTCTCTTAGGACCTCAAAAGACAGTTTTTGAGGGTCACGAACCCCCAACACTTGTCTTGAAATATTGCTATGAAATAATCCCGATTTGCAATCCACAACAGGAAGAGCCTTAGTACAGGTAAAATAGTGCAGCCATCAATTTTCATAACAAATGTCATGGCAAATAAAACATGACTTATAAAAGAGTTGGAAAGAAACCACTATTTTTTCACATTTGAATACGGAGTATGACCTATATGTGGGTTGCATTGTCCATTGTCCATGAGTATGCATGATATTGTCCAGTCAAAAACTGCATATAGAGCATTTAGGGAATTGGTCAAATGTGAATAAAAATTTTTGAAAAATCTTCATCCCCCTGTACAAACTAAATAATTATATAATTAGATATAGATTAGTACTTGATCCAAATATTTGTTTCCAGTGTTCAATATAAACTGGTTTTACTAATTATTTTGGCGCTGCCTGGAAAGGTTTGTTATGTTTTAAATTGACTGCAAAGTTAGAATCATTGCATTTATTGTTAGTGTAATACCTTTGTTATTATTATTGATTATTATTTAAAGACAGCTTGTTGGTACAATCTGTTAATTTGGCCTATGTTTTAATGTTTTTTGGGGATTACAAATATTTTGTTTTTCATAAAGATTACTGTACTGTTTACAAAGAAAAATGTCACTTACTAGTAATAAATTTTAAAAACATTTTTTGAAAAGTTGTATATCTGGTACCTTTCTTCTTTGGACAGCTTCTTGGGTATGTTGGCCAAACAAGTCCTGAATGCTTGCTTATACCTGGAGTACCCCTGAATATTGAAGCACCTGTCCCAGAAGACCTTAATGAAATGGCAGAATCCATGATGCAGAATATGGTACTCCTGCAAAAGGAGGCAGAGCTGGAATACTATAACAAGCACAAAGCAGATGCCAGGTACACACTGTCATTTGCCTTTCCATTATATATGAAAAACAGTATATAACTTCATGCACATATGTAAACAAGTTGAAATGACAAGCAAGGCTGTACAAATTGTTTTCCCAAACCCTTGCCCAGTACAAATTGCATTGGAAGCGACTTATCCAAAGCTAATCTTTCCTTGTCCATTGTTTCATCTTTATAATTGTCCTCATTTTCCATTACCAAATGTCCAAATCTGAATCAGAAAAGGAAAACGTTTTAATTTATGTTTAGATACTTTAATCCACTTTTAATTATTATCCTTTACTATATGTGCTGTAATGTAATCATCATTTTAGACATTAATTTATACAATGTAACATATTTATTTACCTTTCTACATATATGTGTGCTATTTTTCTGGGTATTTATTACATACAAATGTCCACATTTAGGATGAATATACATGTTCATTGTTTTCCATTTTAGTTGCCAGTTTGTAAATACAAGTAGCTAAAAAAAATTCTTTCAAATTATCCAAAATAATGTTTCTTTTATTTCATGCATTATGTAAGTCCTCTCATAAACAAAATGGCACCAGGTACATGAACTTCTAAAAGGATACTTAATTTTGCCTCAGAAGACATCCAGCTGTTTAAAAAAAAAAATCACCTTTAAATATGTAATAAATCTGGTTTACTTTCTCGCAAATTCTTAATGAATTAAATTTATAACATTCAAGTCCATTACTCCTGAAACTGCTTCATTTATGTCTGTATTGTTTGTATACCCAACATTATGAGTAGGCAATGGTTTTTGTTGCCTTTGGTCTTCATATTCATTAGGAAAACTCGAAATTTGCATATACAAAAGGCAAAAATGGATTTTAATGTAAATAGTAAGTTTGGGACAAAAATATGTTTAGATGGTGTTAATAATTACTTGAAGCAAATCAACTGTTTATGAATCAGACATGCAACTTGAAGCTTTAAAAATCAGACACTGGATACATACCACATATTATTTGCAGACTTTCTATTCAGATGTCAATAAATAAAGCCATTTTGATTCTGTAAATATATGATTGTGTGCATTTTGTCAAGTTTGGAGAGTTTCATTTTTGCACCTTATTGGCACTTCCTAAAAGCCATTTCTGTCCTACAAACTAGTTTAGCACCCTATTTAAGAAAACATATTGATCCAGAAGAGTAAATACAATAAAAAGGCAGTTCATTAGTCCTGAAAAAAATAACTTTTACTTTTTATGGTACAAACATTACACATACCAAGTTTAAAAAAGCTCTTGCCATCAGGCACTTATCTGACATTAAATCTGTTAGTCCCAGGAATTTGGCTATCCAATATGTACAGCCCTGCACAGCTTCCAAACTTGGTGTTGGGGTGCAAAGGCAAATGTAAGGTAGATATGTAGATTATATAAAATCTCATGTATGACAAAATTACTAGTTAAACATGCAAAACTTAAATGCATCTTCATTATACAGATGCATGAGTGCATTTATGCTGTGTATTCACCCACTGTATAATTTGTTCAAGACATGCATTGAATGTTTTTTATAAATATGTTGAATTGCATAATGATGGTAGTATTTGTTCTCTAGAAAGTACTCATTATATGAATTTCTTCTCCAACTAAAAGTTAATGTAACTATTCATGAGAACATTGGAAAAACTATGCAATATCTAAAATGATCGACATTTATCTCGGGGCTGTTCCAGTAAAACATATATATATAGTCCCTCCCCGGGACAGCACTTCAAAAACACTTCTGTAGGAGGTTGTGTTTCAAGCTATTTTGATTCTGACAATGGAAGATTAATTTGGAAAATCACTTCTGTTGTGGGTTGTGTTAATAAAATTAGAAATCACTGGTGTGTCAGGGGAAAAGAACAATATTTAAAATCGCATTTAAGCCCTCTCCTGGTGATCTAATGTGAATAAAACGTTGGGTTGGAAAATTATGCCAGTACACATGAGTGTACCTAATTTGTACGAATTCGCATACTTTTAAAGCAATATTATTTGTTCCACAAATTGTCAACGTTGTGGAAATAAAACGTGCTTTGTGCAGTATGCAATTTTTATTCAGCTTTTCACTTTAAAAGTGCATTTCGTGACATAATTCGCGCTTCCAGTAAGCACTTGATATGACATCCAGATTCAGGAAGGCAAACATTAAAATAGCTGGATACTTCTGTTTGACCTGCATGACTATTAAATTAAATTTGATTGGTTCATTTGGCCCTGAAACAAGGATTTATGAGAGTTTTACCTTACTTTCATCATGGAAGTTTTACAAATACGTGTTTTAAATAAGGGTCACACAGGAAACCAAAATGGCTGAATCACAGTAGGGTTTATTGTTGGATGACATTTACAGTTGGCAATTACTGACTGGTGATAGTTGTGATAACAATGAATTTCATGTATATAAGTGTTGGACAATGGGAAAATGTCACTGGAAATACCAGTGTGTGATTTTGAGCCCAAAATTGATCTTGAGGGTGAGTTCGATGTACATGTTGGATGGACATGATGCCTGTTATATTTATTCATGATAATCATGTCTGAACAAGCAGGCTATGGGAATGTTGGACTTGAAACCCTAATACAGCATTATGGAAGAGAAAAAAATCTGGCATAAGATGCAGCCAAGCACTGATCCATATAAGTGAATCTTTGGCAGTGTTCATGTTAGTGAAAACTTTTCTTTTTGGAACAGAGATATCAAAGAGAATACCCATGGGGCCATGCCAGTGAGATGTTGAAAATTGCACAACCATAAAGAACAGTAACTTGTTCAGGCTAGTTATGCATATGCACTTCAGACAGCAGGTAATGATAGGGAGTTCTTAGTACACAATAATATTCCTAGACAGAGGAGGAGAATCATCTTCAGAAACAATCATCATATTAATACTCAAGGGAACATCAGAGAATCCCCATACAACATAATTGTATTCATATCTCTAGTTGGTAGAACCACTGTGGCAACGAAAGAATAACCAGACTAACTTTCATATCATGCAGATGTATTACCAAATGAAGTACAGTGGAACCCACTTATCTCGACCTCGGTTACCTCACCAACCCTATTAAGCTGATGGTTTTGAGGTGGAACCGCCAAATTCTCTCTTTGTCTTAGCATTTTCTCATCAGTTATGTCGATTCTTTTATGTCTCGGAACCCTGATATCTCGAGCACAAAAGAGGGCCAAATTTGCCAATTAATGTTGGTTTTCTTGATCCCCATGACCAATCGCCGGCATTTTTTTTCCCCTTATTGGTGACAAAAATGTCCCATCTGTCGACAGACGTTTTGGCTATTTAACTTGTTCAAACAATTGTGGCTTTTGACTGGATAAATAAAAAGGAGAATGGAAGGAAGCTACAAACTTAACTAATTAATGCATTGGAATCAATCAGTACACAAATGATCCTTTGTTTGTATAGACAACCCCATCTTAGCAGTGCATTGTTACATCATAATCTGCTTATGCTGATGTAGGACAGATTACTGTATGTTTTGACAGTCAATTATGCTACCATACTATACCTCAACTGACCAACTTCTGAAGAACAGATAAAATTAATGGAATGGCTAATCCTTCTGTTTGTTGGTTGTTACAGACACTTAAACTCAGCAAGAAGAAATAGCAAACAACAAATAAATAACTTTTGCATAATTAAGAATAATTATTTTTCAAAATACAGGAGTGAAAGAATCCTTATATTGGGTGTTAACTACAGTAATATATACGGTCCAATATTGCCAGATGTAAGTTTCATTCTGGGAATGGAGATACTAATTTGCAAGAATACAGTCTCTCGATTTTTTTTTTTAACTTACATGTACTTCTTTCACCTGGTTACGATTATGCTAGCATAGGACTCTCCAATAAAATGATCATACTTGGTTAACTGCGCATGTGCTTCGTTCACGTAGCACATGATCGTTCACTCCAATGACAGTTCACTCACACTTGTTGATCTTGTCTGAAGGATAATATATTGTAGCTATTCTGTTGAGCTTTTAGATCGAAATGACTTGCGAATTTCATTTTGACACTGGTTAGCTTTTTGTAAAGATGAACTACACCCTGCACTTTTTTTTTGTGATTTTGTAAGCGATCTTTGCGTTTGCAATGTTGGAGAATATAATAAAGGTTTGTATCGAGAATCGATGGTGGTTTATATTATATACTGGTAAATCTCTGCTGTTAGTTGGTGCACATGTCTTTTGTTGTTAACAAACGTGTGTATATTTATATGGCATTCAGATCACTTCAAGCAAATCGCGGCAATGCTGTTGTGTAAAAAAACATCTAAAAATATGTGCATGTACATTCTCATTTATTAACACACATCATGTACATAACAAAATTTCCAGCACATGTTATTATATTGATGCCATGGTTTTCGTTTATCTCGATCATAGGTTATCTCAATGCTTTTTTGCAAACCCCTAGGCCGGCAACATAACCGGGTTCGACTGTACATGCTCTCTGTGTGCAAAATGTAAATGACAATTTGCATCAGAAATGCAAAGCAAGATGGATAAAATTTGTCCTGTTTGTGTTTGGGTATACCTATGTACATTTTGAGGATGTTGATATTTTCTGCAGACTTTTTGGCACTTAGTTCCAAGCCATCATTTGGTATTTGAATCACAGATTGGATTGCTATTATCTAGTACACAACATTTTGAAGCAGTGTCATTAACTAATGATAAAATTGATAAACAAAAAATACTTTATATCATTCTGTTATATGGAGTCTTTACTACACTACTAATTTGTTCATCCTGATTCTTTTTTTTTCCATCTCCTTTAGTTTTACTGGCACCAATACTTTTAATAAAATTGTAACTTCTGTTTTCTTACAGTCTAAATTATTTTGATCATGTATTGAAGGTGTGATAATGTAAAATGTGCATAGTTTTGTTGTTAAATCTAAAACTATTAATTAGCAAGAGACTAAAGTAAAAGGTGGGTTAACTTCATGTGTGCAAAAATTATTGCCATATTACAGAGTGTTAGAAACAACAGAATAGTTGCACAAGATGTATTTTGCTTATTGTAGAACCAGCACTAATATTGTAACCACATATTCCATTTCAATAATGCTGTCATTATTTCTACATATTCCTATTAGTTTTTCCCAAGTTGTATCAATTTCCTGATCTGTGGTTGTTAGTTTCTTTTGCAATTTTTACTCATTAAGAATTCTCATTATCATAAAAAAAAACAATGTAATCAGTAACAAATTGAGTTGTTTGGTAAGAAATTCATTAATTAACCCAAAAATACTGAACCTATGAGGTCTGGCATTAAATGTTCACATTAAATAACATTTAAAATAGCCATGATAGTAATTTAGGATGCAACTATTCTGATTTCACCTTTTCAAATCTTGATTGTGATGGATGAACTTAACTCCAAAATAAACACATCAATTTTAGAACCTGTTCATTGACTATGAATCAAGAATATAATCAGAGTCCAACAGAATTGTTAGAAAATTTTTATTTCCATGGACAACATTGTAATTAGCTGTCAAATATAAGTCTATGGTCTTTCTGCCATCCCAAGACATCACCGCAACCATGTGACCATGCCTAATGACATCACAGTAATAATTGCTATACAAATAGAGATGATATCTCTTTAAGTATTTGATTTAAATAGAGTTTAATAGAGTGGAACAGTAAGAAAGAGTGACAGTTAAGTGTTAGGGTAGATATTTAACAATGGCTATTCCTCCCACCACCACTTTCTCATTGGAGATCACACACACCCACACACACACAACTTTAATTAAATCCTGAAATCCAAAAAAGCATCCCTGCAGGGTAGATAAATTGACCATTTTATTTGATTTTATTGGTCTCTGGTTACCTCTTGGTATTTTTGTTACTTGAACATTATCTTAGTATATCCAGTCATCATGGTCAAAAAAAGGCATACAACCATTAAGAGTTGTTGAAGGACTAACATTACTACAGATATGAAAGAGCCAGAACCATGCTTTAAATCAGTGAAGATAGAATATACTTGGTTTGACTCTCTCGGATTGGTAGATAATGAAAGTAATATTTTATTAAAAATAATCTTTAGAGAGCTTGTCCTCCTTGTAACTGATAATGGTCAGGGACATTGTTTTATTAACATAATTTCTGTAGACCTGAGTTTGGAAGACTTGTTATTATATGCTCATCTTTTTTTTTTTTCTCCGTTATTTTACATTGTCAGAATCGTTCAATATCCGGCAATATTGAACACCTTCATATTGCACTCCCACATGACTGATGCACGTGAATGAAGAACTACTTTTTATAGTAAACAAACAATGGATGCAGACGCCAGTACTTTAGATTTATTGTGTTTGTCGGTGGATAAAGTAAACCAACTGTTTCAACCATTTGAAAGTAGAGATGCCAAAGTTGACAATGTGGATGAATTCATAGATTCACAGAAGAAATTGTCAACGAAGCTGGCGACTGAACGTGATATCAGAAATGTTCAGCGATGGCTGTATGAAATATAAACAAAGAAAAAAGGAGTAAAAATTTTTTTAGACAATGCAAAGAATGAATGAAAATAAAATTACATAACATAAAACAAAAATTATGGGGAAAATATGTAATGAATTGTATAATCTGCACATACCAAACCGTTTTCACAATGAAATACATTAATCAACATTGCCAAATATAAGAAAACTAGTTTTTATGTCAGGTGCATTAGATTATTGAATTAAATATAACATATTCGCGATGCAAATGTTAAAAATTGCTGGTATTATCCGAGACCAGTGGGGGTTAATCAGCTTGGAACTCTGATGAAACGAGCAGCCGAAAGGACACAAATCCAGGGGAGAATTACCAATCATTCTGTAAGGAAGACTACTGTGACAAACCTGTCAAAAGCTGGGGTCCCTCCAACAAAGATAATGCAAGTGACTAGGCATAAAAATATGTCATCTATAACTGATAATAGTAATGAGAATAAATCTACTTGCCTTTTTGCCTCTTTAATCTCCTCAAAATGTACTTTGTTGACTCTTTCTGCTAATAAGAATTACGTATTTCCAAATACTGTTACACATCTGTGTACTATAATTTATAGGCCTATAGAATCCAGACTACATTGTTGAAATCGAAATCACATTCTATAGTAGACTGTACGGAACTCCGCAACAAATGAATCTGTTGTTCAAAAAAAAAAACCCATTGAAACAAGCATCTTCTTCAGAATTTATGTTTAAAAACTTTCATATTTTTCCAGTTTATGATTCTAAACTATCCATGGCAGAACAGAAACAGTTATGCAGATTGTTGTCATTGCCAGTCCCTAAAATCACACGTACATCGTGCGGAAAACACACAGACGGAGATAATCAGAATTTGGCTGTATTGACAGAGAAACAAAATCTCTCAATTCCTGACCAGCTGGGAACTTTGTTCAATGGCGCAGTCATTCATAATATGACTTTAAATTTCAATTTCAGATAGACCAAAATGGGATTTCTTTTTTAAATGAGCGAGCACGCGGTACGCTATGAAGTCAAAAGGTCGAAGGGTGGAGCTATATGCGCATAAATACTATTATTGTGTATTGAAGGAGAATTTATGATTGTCAACTTATTTATTGCAATAATAAAATAATAAATTTTATTATTAAATATATTTTGTTGTGAATTTTATTATTAAGTCCTTTGGTAATGAAACAAAAATGAGCATATAATAAAAAGGTTACTGCATTTGAATAGGAAAATATGAACTCGTTTTTTCGGATGGCTATACTGCACTCCCAAGGTCATGCAGTATAGCTATCAAAAAAACTCGTTCATATTTTTCCATACAAATGCAGTAACCTATAATTACTGAAATTAGCAGCTGACTGTTCAGTGAAGTATTGAAATCACACATTTCAAATTTGTGTCAATCGAGAATTTGGTGCAGCTGTTATGGTTTTCTTTTCATAAAAGCTGTCTTCATAGACAGAGGTCTCACTAGGATTTTAAAACATTTTGTCCAGGACTCCTAATTTGGTAAAAATAGGAGTTCCACCAGCAAAAGTTGCAATCCCACCAGCTTTGCATTCCCCACTAAGCCAGGCATCACATACTTTCTTTCACTTGGCTACTGTCGCATCCAAACTACCAGTTCTAGAAACTTTAGCACAGTTCTGAATCTCATTGAAATCTTCATCATTGTTCTGTTGAACCCCAAAATATTTGTCTATATTTGCAAACAGCATTTTGTCCAAGTCTCTTGATTTTGAGTATGCAAGCAATATTTATATGGCAACAATCAGAAATGTAATCAATAGCTGATTGTGTTGGGCTTTGAACTAATCATTATTTCCTAAGGAATAACCACCTTATATTGCATGGTTCTATCATAATCAGCTTATGCTGATATCTGGCCTTGATACAGTATGCCCTAATATAATCAAATAGCCAAGCAACTGTCTAGCTACAATCAACCATCTCTGAGGGCAGGAATATGAAAGACTACAGTCCACTACATGACTGCAATTGAAAAGAAATAGTTTTGTTGCAACTGCTATGAAAACTGATTACCTCTGAAGCACTAATTACAGAGGAAAATTTGAAGAAAAAAAATGGTTACAATGTTGTATAATTAATTAATGTTGCCACAGCAATAACAAACAGGTATTTGTTTGGTCCTTCAAAGGAAGCCATTAGCAGCACATACTGTAACACCTGCTCATTCATCAAAGCAAGCCCGTGACCTTTGATCAAAGAAGTCAGCAACAAACCAAAATAAAAACATTGCTTCAGTTTCATAGTTTTTAAAACATATTTATTCTGCTGCAAAACTTTACTGTTTCCAACAAAAAGTTGCGTATGGAGGAATCCTGTGTGGGTAATTTTCCCAAATCAAACATTTGTTTACAAATACACATAATTAAGCATTTCCGAGATATCTGATAGATGTATCTATACTGTTACAAATGTGATCATGAGCACTTAAAATGTTAAGTTATTGAATTTAAATATCATGGTGTTTGCACAAGTTTGCAATGGGAACTGAATTAGTACAGGGAGTCAAAAACTTTGAGTTTTGTGAAGAAACATGGAATTTAAGTAGAATACATCCAGAACTATTGTGGTTTTCTATCTTGGATTTAGTGCATTTTCACAAACTATAATAGCAAAAATCATGCTCTCAGGCAATGTAGGCAGAAAAGTCGTGTGAAAAATGTAAAGGTCACATTCTACTGTTAGGAAAGCAAAAATGAATTTGCCCTCTGATTTTTTGGGACATGAAATGGCTGTAGATTATGACTTGAGATGCCCACTTGCTGGAGCCAGTAAGTTCTGGCAGTTTTGTAACCCAAGGCAAAATGTATTTAGGTGGTGCTGATACCAATTAGCTTACCTGGAGGAAGAAATTATTGCACATTCACCTGCAAGATTTAATAGCTAACTGACCATTAACCCTTTCTGGAGCAAGATATCACTGCTGGATTTCATGAAGTTGGGCCTACTGTGCTAGGATGAAAATATAACAAATTCTGTTCCAAATTTAAACATCAATATGCAAATAGTAATTTGCTTTTAAAAATATGATCGGTGAAGAGCATTTTCTAAAAATTTCTTTATTATATAAATGGAGATTTTAACAGACAAATTTGCATATTTTCATTATAAAATCAGTTTGAAACTGTAAATGAACTAGTAATGGTGGACATCGCTGCATATATGATATTCCACTTTATTAAACTATCAGTATTCATATATAATTGAGCAAAAGAGATTCAGGAAAATTTATAATATAATGAAAACAAAGTTTAATTATTATTTGACAGGAGATTTAGCCTTAATATTTAATGTAGGTCAGAAAGGTGACAATCTCTGTTGTGGAATTTGAAACAGTACTGCAAGGTCAAGGTTGTTTTCTGACATACCATAATTAATTTTCATGAAAATATGATATAAATCAGAGTAGCAAATACTATTTAACCAATACATAATGCATATCATTATTACCAGTAGGTGGACAAATAATACAACCATAAATATGCAGTCTTATTATTGAATTTTTGTAATATAGGAAGAAAGTGAGTAGTTATAGGCCTATTAAGAAAAGCCTTCTTTCCAAAAATAGATGCACTCCCATGGTGCAGTATGTGTTCTTGGATGTTTGAGTTTGGGGAAAAAAGGGTCCAGTTTAGTTGTATGTCAACTTTAGTGCTTCAGTAATGTTTTATCAGAAACAAAGAAATCAGGACAAAGAGTATGGTTATAAGTTGCTGGTACATTTATTCCTATGTACATGTATATGGTGTTGTTTCAAAGAAGGATAGAAATCTTGACTGCAATTTTATACAAAACTTGTAGCAAATAAATAATTAAGTGGTAGTTTATAAGGCATTTTTACCAACTTGCAATTACAAGACTTAATCTTGTTACTGCTGTCAGTTAAAATTAATTACAATGTATAGCTTCTGCTGTTCTTTTTAATCATATGGCTAAAATACACTGTATTTACATCAATCCCAACACACATACAAGTGTAAGTAGAATATCCATGATTATAAAAAGTTGTATACATGTACAAACTGTGTTGATAATAAACATAAAACATATTTTTCATTTTTCATAAAGGAAACTGACACTGATGTCAGTAAAATGCCTATCATTAATTTAATTACACTGACTCTCTTGATTAAAATCATACTGGTTATGATCTGAATTGAATAAACTCATTGCAACAAAACCACTTAAAACACTGCTAATTGATCCTACTGGCTTTCTTTTGTTTTACATGTTTTGATTTGCTGATAATTTGGTCCCTTAGCCCAATATGCAGTCAAGCAGTAACAGGATGTAAATGTATACAAAAAGATGGGCTAGAAGTAAGCATTGAGTATGACTGGAGGGCATGATTGATAAAATAAAGGTAGATATAGTGATTTAAGTGGGAAAATAAGGAAAATAAGGACTAGCCCCACTGATCTGAGGTTTCATGGCCTTTACACCATTTTCAGATGAAGAGAATCTATATGGCAGCCAATTTTACTGCTGAAAAAAATATTCCAAGTCCTTTTGAAACACCAAACTGACCTTTCACAAGTAACTAGCAACATTCTCACACACATAACAAGCATCTTGTACCACTCTGCATTGGAAGCCCCTCATATCTGTATCAAGTATCTTTTACCATATGTTTAAGTCTTATATGAAAGACTAACTGTGAGAGATGGAACCAGTGGCAAATGGATTAAAAGTGCAGAATATTACTGCTAGACCATTGTGACAATGATGCTGTTGACAATACAGTTAACTGCAATAACATTGATTTTACTAGTACTCTGGGGGAAAAATGATTCCTTGACTTCCATCCATTTTTAAAAATACAATTTATGATATAGAAATGTTTGATTTGCTATATTTCTTTTTTTAAAACTTTATATTAGTCTTGCAACAAGGTATAAAAGTAAGACATCAGTAACTGAAATATATGTTCTTTGGTGTTGACCATAAAGGACGATTGCAGGTAATACCTGTTTTACTAAACCCCTCTCCCCTTGTCCACTTTTTAACGCATGTGGCTTACACCAACCCATTCTCACCACCCCCACTCCCAGATGCAGTTGTCCACTGATAGCAGTACTCTGGGAAAAAATGATTCCTTGACTTGCATCCATTTTTAAAAATACAATTTATGATATAGAAATGTTTGATTTGCTATATTTCTTTTTTTTTGTTTTAAACTTTATATTAGTCTTGCAACAAAGCATAAAAATAAGACGTCAGTAACTTAAATATATGTTCTTTGGAGTTGTCAATAAAGGACGTCTGCAGGTAATACCTGTTTTACTAAACCCCTCTCCCTTTGTCCACTTTCGTCCTCATGTGGCATACACCCACCCTCACCACCCCCACCCCCAGATGCGGACGTCCACAGCTATCAGGGCTGATGTGTGGGCCATGTAATTAACATCAAGCATGGGGGCCAGACCTTTATGTTAATGGCAACCCATTCATTCATATTTTGTGGCACAAACCATACAAACTAAAATTAACAAATAATTTATACTTAGAGATCACCCATAAAGGACATCTGCAAAACATACTGGAATACACATAGTAGGCATAAAGCAGCTGTTGAACACAGAATATCAAAACAAAAAATACTAGCGTGCAGACATCTGCAAGGTCCTTTACACCCCTTCCCCTCATCTTTGCGGACGTCCTTGATGGATGATCTCTTTCAAGAAATCATATAATGTAAAAATAGGCAGAAATAATGCGACATCACTTTTACAGGAATTAATGATTTTTTTCTGACAAATCATGTATTATAAGTTTGTCCCAAAACATTTATGGAAAAAAATTAAAGCAAGGGAATTATAGCATCTGACCACACATTTAAAGCAATACAAGATTTTATTATTATTTTAATCAAAAGCAGCATGTCTGAGAACAAATAAAAATAGCAAAACAAAGTGATCACTTTAGTAAACACAGTTTAGTAAGGATGCAAATCCATGATTTCTGTATTAGAATAAAAATCCCTAATGTAAAATCTGTATTCATGGACATTAAATTAGTAGTTAAGGGACTGATCAATGACATCTACAAATAATAAGCGACCAAGAAAATTTGTGATTTCACAGTATCGAAGACATACATGGCTGACAGACAAACAAACAAAGGACAAAAGATTGATGATAATGAATGAATACAAAAAAAATATATAGTAGATTATATGATCTATAAAAATTAAGTAGATTATATCCAGCCATCTGTCATTTAAATCTCTTCTGTCCCTAACCCAATACTAAAATCCCTTCTACCACCCACTAACCCATGGCCTGAAATTATGTATAAAAAATATGCTTCTTTATGGGGCAGTGTTTTTTTAATAAAACATATGATGCTGGATCATAATGTTTTTAAATTCTGTTGTGGGTTGGTTGATTTTGAAAGTGCACCCCCCCCCCGAATATGTTTTAATGGAACAGCCCTCGGAAACACTTAATAAAAAAACAGTTGTCATGCTAGATGTTAAATGTTGCCAGTACTATAAAAGATGTACATTGATATCTTGGAAATAATTTTTACATTCATAGGTGTTTCTACTACACATCATGATACTTCAGCCTGTTGGCTTATCTAAAGATTACAAGATATTTGGACTGTATTTGTTCAAGTTGTAACCTCTATGGACTGTTTAAATTAGTAACCAATATTTTAGTTGCAGAGTGAAGCAGATTATATTATTTTAGAATTTACCAGTGCTTTTAAAGCTTTTTAATAGATTCATGTCTGTATTGTCAATGTCTAACTTGTTTTTTTTTTGTAGAGATTGCAGTTCTAATTGCACTTGTCAGAATGCATCTAACAATATTATGCCCATGTTTAAATACTTTATTGCTTATGTTATTGATGGTAGTTCAGAATTTAATCAGAAATACTGTTTTAAAAACGATGCAGAACATACACACTGGAATAACCAGATTTTTATTTTATGCCCTGTTCAGACGAATGGAGGATGACCAGTAAGTGTGTAATCAGAGTATGCATTTATGTAATAATATCACTAGCTTAAAGCTTACAAAATTATGGATTGGTGCAATAATGAAAAGTTACTAAAGCTTTCTTTCTTCTTCAGACAGACTAAATCATTAGATATTTGATGCATTATAGAAGTCAAGATAGTCACCATTTTAAAAGATAGTAGTAAAGTCATATTTCTTTAGCTAAAAAACATTTTCATGCTGCCACCTGGACTTGATTCAAATTGCTCTCATCTGGTTGGTTAATACCAAATTTATTACCAGTCAGATGCCAGAATTTTATTCAAATATGAATTTGAGAGTGAGAATGTTTCATTGATAGTCTTAGGGCTAATGAGGGCTTGTAAAACTTTATTTTGATATATCTGCCATTTTTTTTAAAAAATGCCTGACAATAGTATTGGTAGCAGCATGTAGTGTTTAAATTGTCCATATATGCATCCATCATACCTTCATAATAAGTTTTGTAATTAGGTTATTTCAGGCACTGTTGTTAGGCAGTCTTATTTTATGAATCATTTCTTATTTTTAAATCTGCAGGCATTCAATATGATTTTTATATTTGAGTTAAATAGTCCTACACAGAACCTAATAGCTACAGCTTCAATTCATTATTGAAATCATTTTCATAGTAAATAACATTTGTCTTTAGAATTGTAGCTAATGAGAGTTATGAAGATCCAATTTTATTCAGTAGTTTAATACCAATTTCTAAAATCAACTAAAGTTTAGCTTTCGAAGTTAAATTGTTTCTTATGCAAACTATCAAGCATACTTTCATCCTATCAGTTTTGTTTTTACTGATGACTAACTGGTTTCGTGTCTTAATATCATTCAACTTATATTTAAATGCTATATTAACTTCTTAGGTCTGTACATGAGATGTTTAAACCTTTGCATAATTACCATCGTCCTATTGGATTTTTCTTTAAAGAATAATTTTAATGATAAAATGTGAGATGTAAATTTTCAAAGACAAAGAAACAATGCCATAGGTGGGAGGGTGCTGAATAGTCACATCAAAGTTATAAATTGGCATGTTGAACTAATGCAGTTTATTTATTTACTTTATCATTCACCTGTTTGATTGTAAAATCTTAATGCAGCATAGAATTTTGTACTTGGAAATATGTAGCCAGATCTAATAAGTAAGGATTTGCTGGATTCCTAGTAGATCATTAAACCCAATTTATTATTAGTAATGCATAACCTATCCCTGTTGCCTTGCTTAAACTTCAGTGACTCTTTATTTCCATTCATCCAAGCTCATAATTCCTACCTTTTATTATATGGAACAATACAGAAGCCTAGAACAAAGTGAATCCAGATCTAGTCGTACTATCACATCATCTGATCATGAAGGATACTCTTTCACTTTTCCTCAAACATTTATAATGCTAAGACATGTTCAATTCACTTTTTGTACATTGCTTTCATTTATGTGTTTAAATACATTTTTCAGCAAATTATGTTCCATTTTTATTTAGTGATTATCCCCTCTTTCCTTGCATTACTCGATAGTGATATTAGCTCTCTCGATACTAATGGAGAAGTTATTGCATTGCATGGCTCCTTTCTTCTTTTATTTAGCTGGTGTTAGGGTAATTCCTCCAGTGTAATAACTTCAAAATACATTTTAGCATTTGTTTCAGCAGTTCTTGATTAAAATTTTACCAAAAGTAAGTTTTACAACAATATGTGCACACTTGTTATAAAAAAAGACAGGCTAGAAAAGGACAGATCAGGCGATTTCCAAAATTTCTCAGGAGTTTTGACCTCATAAAAGGTTGGATTTTGTTTTCATCATGCAACTGGACTAAAATTGCAACTATTGAATAAATTTATATCTCATCAATTCAGTAATTTCACATTAAGTTGTTGCCATTCATACTTTTCTTTTATGTTTAGCATTTCTTAGATCATGGCTAGATTATTTAGGTGGCAGTCCTCATCCTTATTAATATTAACACTTTGGAGATAATGTATTGTTACTGGATCCAGGTTTATCTGGAGTGAGTCTGAATTGTTTCTCAGAATGGAAAATGGCCTTTGTCTGCATTGGAATGTGGCATTGTCAGTAAAACTATAGATTCCATCAAAAAAATTGAATAATTCCATCCTGTGGGTAGATTCAGATTGCTGACTTCTAGCCAGAACTGCTTAAGATTGGTTGTCTAATTATAATATTGTTTTAAAGTCATTAAGATTATTCACACACACAGCCCTCCCTTTCTTGTGTCTTAAGCCTGATTTGCTGATACCTTTGTTATTATCATGATCCACACTATCCTGATTTTTATTACTGACAGTCAAATCTGAAAACAGTTAACACCTACTAGTATTAGAAACTGAGACAAATACCCATTCATCATATTCATTATGGATTATAATGACAGTGACAAGTACTTTAATTCAGTTTACATTATTGTTTAAAAATGCTTAAATCATGTTCTTTGCATTTTTTGTGAAACATTCATTCATTGTAGTATCAAATGCATATTTTACCAAAAAAAATTTAGTTGCTGGTCATGTTGTCCAGATGGTCACTTGAAAGAGATTATGTTCAGCTATCAAGTTGGCAAATAGTACCTCCAAACTTTTAATTTTATACATAATTGTTCCATGGACATCGATTTCACAGATGGTGTATTTGATGTTGTTAATATGCTTTTATGAGATCAGAAATCTGCATGTCATTCTTGCCACTGTAACAGACTTTAGAATCAGTTTTACATGAAGAGCAAAATGCATATGCATTTTCCTTTGAACATGATTGCAACCACAGAAATTTGCATTTTGAATCATCATTGGATTTTGTGATATTGCAATTGCTTTGATTTTAGTCTTGACATTGGCGCACTTAGACATCCAGACAAACTTTAAGCACCAAAAACAAACTGACCAGTGCTATACTGCTGGAGTGTTTGAGTAATCCTGTCCAAATTGATTTTGATGATACAATAAAATACACTCTAATCAATTTCTACAACTTTAAGCATCAAAGCAGAACATAGCTTGTTGTAAAGGTACACAATATTACCAATATACTGGTTTACCATGGTACTTTTTTCTTGACTGGTACATTGGTAGTTTCTGTCAGTAAGTAAGGTATGGAAATTAGAAAAACATTTTACTGCTTTAACAATAATATAACTGCAGTGTACCAAGGTATATCTCACTGCATGTTGTATATCTCACTGCATGTTCGGAAATACTGCCATACAAAATATTTAGTCACACCCAGCTCTACCTTGTGGAAAGATTCAGAGTACTGTTTTTTAGTTTATTCTGATTGGGCTCTTTAATAACCCAACAGTAATCAGTTACCTTTTTGAATCATTTCTGAATTACTTTTGCTCACATATAGCATATTTCACCACAACAAACTTAAAATAATAAAGCCAGCTGACCATGCAAACAGGTTCATAGGGTGAAATTAGCAGCTACATGATCATGCTCTGCTTAAGCCAGTTCAGTCACATGATCACTGGCTGTATTACTGTAAATATACTACACTGGAATCAGATGCAAAAATAGAACAAAATAAGTTTCACTAAAAATTTTGCATAAGAAGGAGATTTTATTGAGTGATATCAGGGATGAGAGATACTTCTAAACTCAGTGGAGGAACCCCAACCCAACCCACATGCAGGAGTTTCACATTTATGTTTCTATAGGCATGACCTGGGATGTAATATCTTATTTGAGACATAGTAGAGGCAGCTGACTGGCATGCAGTCTACCTTCTCTAGCTTCTTTTCATGTCAGATGGCCTCTTAATGGGTTAAGGAAAGAACTTGATTAGTGGTAGCTACACTGACAGTGACCCATGCCTATTGATGAAAAGTCAAATTTGACACAAGCATGAATATGTCACTTTTGCTGGATTTCCTTGAACATTGGATGCTGTGCACATGTATAAACAAATTGTTTCTTGTTGTCCTGAACTAAAAGTTGAAGTTCATTCTTTTAGTAGAGCAATTATGTTTCTGCTGGGTGACACAGGTAGAGGTAGGATACTTGGCATTTCCTCCTACTTATCCATCTTTCAAATGTAATGTGTTCAGATAATGTATTTGCCTCCCCTCCTCTTCCTTCCTCCCTCTCTCTCTCTCTCTCTAAAAATATATATATATATATATATATATATATATATATATATATAAAGAGAGAGAGAGAGAGAGAGAGAGAGAGAGAGAGAGAGAGACACAAAAAAGACATTTTCTTTCTTTCTTTCTGGGAGGGCTGGATTAAGAGTCAGAAAAGAAAGTTATCCTAGAGTACTGTGGTACGGTAAGAAGTATTATAGGAGAAACATGAGTACTAAAAATGTTTTCTATCCCATTCTCCTAGAAAGACTGATTTCTGTGAGCAGTCCAGCTAGTCATGAGTTGTGGGATGAGGATACCCCTAGTCTCCAGTT
This sequence comes from Potamilus streckersoni, assembly GCA_016746295.1. Taxonomy (NCBI): domain Eukaryota; kingdom Metazoa; phylum Mollusca; class Bivalvia; order Unionida; family Unionidae; genus Potamilus; species Potamilus streckersoni. The sequence goes on from JAEAOA010000314.1 coordinate 334,405, forward strand.
CTTCCTGTTATCAGAGAGACACTGGTTTGGGAAGTCCTGTCTCCTCCTGCTCTCCCCTCCCCCAGTGTGCCTCTAGAAGCAAGGACAAGATAATGATGTCCTGTAGTTTTTGCTGTACTTAAATGAGTTCACAGTACAGTCACTCCTCATCACTTTGGGTCATTCCCTGTTCCCATCTTATGGTTAAAGCAAAGGAGGAAGATGTATCATCTTTGATAAGACAGTAAACAATTTGCCTTTTCCTCCACATCCAGGATTTGTATCCCAAGTCTTACAACAAGGTCAAGAAAATCCTCTCCAGTTTGGAGAGACTCTGTGGGGCTTCATCATAACCAAATCACCTTTAACTTCCTTGTTTGACCATTGTGACTGGTGATTTGGCTGTGTCCACAGACCTTCAGGAGGCATACTTTCTCATCCCACAGGTAATGTCTCCAGTTTTGCCTGCACTGATAAGTTTAAAAATTTAGGCTGTAACATTCAGCATAGCCTCTGCTTTCATTCTTTTTCCTGGGTGTTGGGAGTAGGTGCTTCCTACCTAAGGATTCTGGTTGATTAACAGTAGCTTGCTTCTGGTCTACAGTGACTCATTCCAAAGGTAGAAAAATCTGATCTAATCCCATCTCATCATTTCATTTACATGGGGATGAATACCTCACCAATCTTGGATTAGTTCATGTTTCGATGGAAAAGACATTAATCCTGGCTGTCTCTCTGTGAGTGCAGGCATTCTTCCTGTTCGATGGCAGAAAATTATCAGTTTGTACTATTATGGGTTATAGGGCAGTACTGTCCAGCACACTTGAGATCTCTAATGATTCAGCTGTTGGTTCATAGCCTCATCATTCACCATTAAAGGATGCTGCTAGAGTTGCGTTTTGGAGGTCACACACTATTTTATCGTTCTTTTACCTTCAGTCTTGTGTGCACCAACAAACACCAAGGCATTTTTTTTCTCCCTTGGGCCTAATACTTATGACAAAAGAAGTGGCCCAATTTGCTGTCAATTTATAATAGTGGACACCCTTTCCATGAGGGGGGGTATATTAATATTTATACAAGTTTTTAAAGGCCATTAGCCTCCCACTAAACTGTCAAATTTAGCAAAACAATAGTAATAGATATTCTGTTATTTTTATTAAGAAGTATCTGGCAGAAAGGGGAAACTGATTTTAATAATGTATTACTTACCTGTTACTTTTGCAAGATTCCATCTTCCCACTCCAATGTAATGGTCCAATCATTGTCTGGACTAATTCAAAGAGTAAGGGTATCCCACTTAAACCAATTATGTAGTAGTCAGACTGGTTATGGGTTGCCTCTATATCAAGTTTCTAGTTATACTGTAAGCAAGGCAATAGTGATGAGTATTATGCTATTAAAATTTAAAATTAGCATCCCCTCCCTCTCCCCCCAATAAAAAAAGGAAATTTACATTTCATTCAGCACTTTACTTTTTTTTGTAAATGATCTCATGGCACCAAATAGATAAATATATTTCTGTTTGTGGTTACATTTCTTTCTAATTCTTTCTCTTAACTTTTTTAAATTGTGAAACCTTTGTCGCTTAGATAAAAATTTTCTCAATTGAAACTTTAACACTAACCATAATTTTGTGAGCTTCATGATTTTGTACATTGCTGTGATTTCTTGTCATATCTATATGTATACAAATATTTTAATTGCTAATCAGGATAGGGAGCTTCCTTCATAGAATGATACTAATATTGATATCAGAAAGTATCAGTTCCACTGTATTTGTGTGGAATTGTGCTATCTTCTAATTACTGTATATACTCAGTTTTATGTTGACTCAAGTATAAGTCAACCTACTTTTTAGGGCTGCAAAAAGCAGTTTTTTCTTCGACTCCTATAAGTCCAGGTGTATTTGGTCAGATCTGCCTGAAGAGATGACTTGTTGTCAGTGAGTCAAAATTGCACTTAAATAAACAACTAAAGTGAATAAATTAATACAAAAAATAAAGACAAAAACCAGAATGTATAAAATAATTATATTATTGAGTGGAATATGACACATAAATGATTAACTTAAATTTTCATCTTTGTGTCATAAATCCATTGAAATCCATATTGATTGACATTTTAAATCTATTTATAACTATAATACATGAATGAATTTCATTATATGTTACCTACTGATAAAACAAAAGTAGCCCAGAATAGTCTGATTCACAATATCATTTGTTATGTTAATTCCACATTTCAGAAATAATAAAGAGTAATATTCACACTTTCAAAACTCACAGTAACCAAAAAAGGCAATTGTCTAATGTCATCTAGTACAAAGCCCAAGAATTCATCCTCATCATCTGCATGACCAAATATGGTGCTGCTATCCTCAACCACTGTCTAGTCATCGTAAATATCATCTGATTCATATCCCTGCCTTTACTATTAATTAAGGGTACTAATGTCTAGACTGAGCTTGGGCTCCCTAAATGATATTTCTATCATACAGTTGGTGAAATCAAGTAAAGTATGAAACTGAACAGGTATCTCATTCATGGTGCTTTCAAAGAATTGTCATGTGGAAAAATAATGAGGTTGCTAAGTTATTATGCACACATGGACAAGTATCATATTCACTGTTCGATCAAAAGGATTGTCAGGTTGAAAGCAAATTTAATGCTACCTTTACAAGCCTAGGATTTGTCTGCCCATGTGAAATGGCAAATCACTTGATAAATACAGCTGAATTATGGAAAGAATATAAATCAAATCAAAACTTTTATTGTATCAAACACAGTGTTGATACAACAAAACAATCTAATACAAATAAAGGATGCTCAGACATGAACAAAATGGGAAGCAATATAGTTACTAGCAGACAACCATGGTAAACAACATTGAGTGACAATTGACTTAGCAGTGGGTAGTATTTAATTTTCCACTAATATTTTAAAAAATTTTAAAATGTAAATAACTAGATACAAGTGTTGTGTAATAAATACTATAATGAAACTGATAAACCCATTCAATACTATATAATATGCATTTCTGAATAGGAATAATGGCATGAAAACATTGAAATATTTCAATGGACAAATTTTGTTTGTACTGTTAATTATATCTAGATTTAAATATTACTGCTAGATATAAGGCAGCCCCTGTTCTGTTTGAAACAAATTTCAAGAAATAAAACAGAGACTTGTAAGCGATTGTATATGATAATAAACTTTTTCTTCCTAGACTCTAATGGAGGCTATGTTTTTTTTTTTCACCTGGTTGATAATTAAACATGTAGTTCATTTGTCAATGAGCATATTGTGGTTAAAATATAGATTAGGCTGTCATAGTTTATCAGATTTGACCTCTTATGAAGCAACAACAAAAGTTATCTTAGCAACATCTTGATTAATTCAGCAAATGAGCCTTTCATCATATTTGTTTCAAAACCATTGTTTTGTTTGACTACTAAGCTTAATGCAGACCTAAAACTAACAGTTTTGTGTTATTTCTCCAGAACTAATATAATAGAAAATTCATCATATACTGTTTTTTGCACACAAAAAAATATTCCAATACTTTGAGGATACAAAGTTTTATGAAAGTTAACAGTTATATTGGCATTTCAGTGGCTGCAGGTGCAGAATCATATTGACAAAAAGTATAGGAGTTTTCAAAAATTGCATACATGTTTGATTTTTTGGCTCAACTCCATTCAAGTTTTTACTTTTTATATTTTGGGGGGCTTTTTAATTCTTTAATTATTTGAATTAGATTCAGTTCTTCATAACATCTTGTTATTCCATTTGTGTCATAATGAAGGAAGCCCAACTCTAGCTAGATTTTTCAGAAACTAATTCCAGTTTGAAAGTGCTGCTGTTTAAATACAGTATTAGGTTAAAAAAAAATGAGTAGACCACTTAAATTAGTGTCACAGGAGGAAAGCTAATGTCATTGCTATATTCCATCAATCTACTGACAAAAATATGAAAAAAATGGTACTTTTACATTTAATAATTTGTGATGGATCCATTTGTTCTTATAACTTGTAATCACTTGGGTGGGTAATCTGTTACAAGATTGAGAGAACCTCAAAATGTCAGAACAAAAGGAATGAGAGAGGTTCTTGATTTGATTAATGTTTTTTAAAATGCCCTCCATTAGACTATGTGACATGTTATGATTTTCATCCTTCAGTCTGACCATCCATCAGTTTGTTCCCTATTGTTTCTCCATAGTGATGACTTTTCAACCATTTACCTGTACCAAACTTTGTAAATAGCTTGTATATGGTTGTTGTGGGCTTCATGCCATTTTTCAGAACATGCTAGGCTATAACAGGTGGAGGAAGAACCCTTGGGAAACACCAGAAGCCTCCAATGCACACAAAGCTACTTGAAAGCTTTTTCACCTATCAATGTTTTCCAGACAAGACTCTAAAAAGTCAAACAGACTGAGGTGAGATGTCTGTGATCTGTAAAGGCAAGCACCTTGGACCACTTGGCCTTGACCCAGGGACCACTTATATATGGTATAAGGAAGAAGCCTATAATTTTTTGTGTCATAGATAAATGTCACTTGGAAGAACAAAAACGAAAACCTTGTTCAACACAGTAACATTTGTTTTATATATAGATCTGGACCAAACATTGTGAATGTCTTGCACTTGGAGTAAGGAATAAGCCATTTGATTTGTGGATCAACAGGTCAAAGGTCAGGTTCAGTAGGGCTGAAAAAATATATGGTATAAGAGAATCTTATCAATTTTTGTGTCATGGGTAAATGTCACTGTGACTAAAAGATTTTTTTAAACACAATGACATTTGTTTTATATCATAGATCTGGACCAAACATTGTCGATGACTTGTATTTGGAGTAAGGAAGAAGCCGGTTTATTTGGAGGTTAACAGGTCAAGGCCACACTCAGTAGGACTGAACAATTGTTTCTGAACATATATTTTAGTTCTCAACAAGAGTGTGGGAATGATGGACACATTTGGTAAAGAAGAAGCCAATTGATTTGGGGCTCAAAGCACAATCTGAAAGAAGAAAAGTGGTTTTTGCTTGATATCATTTGTTCAAGACCACATACCTTGACTAAAATTTGAGGAAGGCTTGTGCTGTAGATAATGTCCAGCAAAGATTGCCACAGATTGTGATGTACAAGATGAGAAAGTACACAATAATCACTTTATCATATGATTTCATGTCTTACACACAAGGTTCTTATGTTAGTTTATGTAACCTTGAACAAATGCTGAATTTGAAGCATTACCTTAAAATCTCATTGTACTAAAAAAAAAAAAGAAAGAAAAAACACACATTCAGGTTATCCTTGAAAACTCCTTGAATTTGCTAAAACCTAAATTTATTTGAAGGGAAAAAAATGTAGAAACTGAATGAATTATATCACTTTATTTAAAGACTTGTTGTCATTGGCATATTGTCAAAAGATAGGAATAAAATTACAATTTATCATAAAATTTGGCATGTCACAACAATGTTAGTTAAGAAAAATAACAAAACGAGAAAGTTCAGTTTCTTGTGACAATATACTTCTTGACAACTTTTGGAAGTCCTTGTAAAACAACTCTCTTGGCAGTATGAACCATCATTTTATATTGACTCCACTTTCTAAAACCCTTTTAGATATTTCTGAATTGAAGGTTGTGGTGGTTTTATAATTTCAGATATTTTCTATTATTAAAATCTTTCTTTCCTGGCTGAATTGTCATTTGCTTTTATCATTCTCTCAGTTCCTTACTGCACAGCACCCTGTTATGTTTATGCAACATTGAAGGTCTAAAATAGAAGCCACTTTAAATTTGCATGTTTAGAGTTCATTTAAATGTTCATCAGTGCTCTCAGATTAAGTCATGCTTGAAGAGTAATTCTTAATCATCCAGTGACCATTTGAAATTATATTTTGCTAAATGACATTTTGACTCCAGTGGCTACTCACTTTTGACCTGGCATTGTTTATACTTCAGTCTGTAGTGAATAGCACCATTTTCAAATCAGGTGAATTTAAGTAGCATTTGTTTGTCTCAAAGCTAGTAATATCCACCAGATAGAGCTTTTGGAATTGAACACCTTGAGTCACTTATTAGCTGCCAAGAAAAGATATCATTGAGCATAAACAAGAAAGCTGGAAAATATTTAATTTTGCATTAAGAATAATTTGCAAAGTACAGTATACCTCATGTGATTTGTAATTTCTCTCATGTCATGGTGGAGTAGTCAACATTTGGCTCGCTCTGCTGTGAATTTCACAGTGGAGGGATAGATACCTACAAATCACCACTACAACTTGGCAGACATGTCTTTGGCTTCATCACCATAGAGGTGATGGTTAACATTACCACTTCATATTTGATTAGCTAATGCATGAAGACCACACATGGAAAATTGGAGACATAAAAGTGAGTTCCAGTTGGATACCATGTGAAGAATCATTTCTGTTATGCATTTCACATTTAAAAAAGTGTTTTATATTCAATAGTTCTTTGTTTAAAAATAGTTGATCAGCTTCTAATATACTTGTTTGCAGTTAATGCCAGTGTCCATTACCTATATGCATTCCCAGTTCAGCTTAATCAATGTAGCTTAAAAAGTTTACATAATCATCAGTAGAAAGTAGATCACTGACACTTCTTTGAATTGTAAATTTTTATTTTATTCAAAGAAATCTGAACAAGCTTACCAGCTGACTTTACATAGGAGGCCCAACACTTGGATTTTCTTTCCAACCAGAATATTTTTTTCTTTCATTACAAAATAAATTGGTTTTTTTTCAGCTGAAATTTGGTGTGAATTAAGTTCTTTCATTTTGCAAATCAAAGCAAGATCATTGCTCTCAAGCTATTCAAAAAAGAATTCTAATCGTTATCTCCATTGTACAAATTAAATGGTCTGTCTCAGAGAGAGAAATCAGATCTGTGTGTGGTGTGTGATTTAGATTTTTAATGTAGCTTTAACAAATTTTTAGTCATTTCCATAAGATGTCTGCAGTGTGACAGCTTATAGTGATGTCTAGCACTGGGGAATCATGCCACAGACATGTGGTATGATGTCCCACCCAGTCACATTATCCTGACACCAGACCAACTAGTCCTAACACTAACCTGTTAATGCTGAGCAGCAAGGCAACTGTTAGTACCATTTTTAAAAGTTTTGGATTATGATTTGGCTGGGGTTCAAACCCACATCCAAGGTGGACACTCTAACCACTTGACCACTGGAGTTATTATCAACACTGTTATAAAATATTGATAAGAGATATTATCAATGAAAAAGATCAGCCTTAGCTTGTCATTTATATATCACAAAGCCATTGACTTAGAGCATCATCTTTAAGTGACAATTATAAAGCAGCAATTAATATTGGTTGGTTAGTTTTTCCACAATTAAACTGAATTCAGTTTATTGCTGTAATGAACAATGTTGTTGGAAACAATTTTTATGATTCTAAGATTAGTTCCACACTTACTCACTTCAATAGTTAAGTTGCGGTCATAAATTTTCAGATTTTATTTCTAACAAAGGAGAAATAAAGTTTGCTTGTTGTATTTTCCTGTTTTGACATAAATTATATGATGCTTGAGACTACCAGATCTCACTAATGTCATTATCCAAAATCTCAATCTCTCTCTCTCTCTCATTGTCAGTTTATTTAGTTTACTTATTTATAGAAAAGATGTTTAGGTACATAGGCTGCAATACTTTGAAAAAAAATTGTTTTATTAAAATTTAAATTCATTCTTGATTTGGATACAGAGAAATACAAAGAGTGCCATTTGCATAGTAGATGAACCATCAATGATTATGTCTGCACCAGAAATTGTCAGCTTTTTCAGGAAAGGGGTGGGACTAGAATATAAAATATACTATTTATTCTGCAAACAAACAAATTGAAATCCAGTCAGCCATCCTGTTTTATGTATCTTTTTATTCAGTTTTATTTTAAATAAGTTCTGTCATGTAGTTGCCTTTCCTCTGCATTTCTGCATATTTTGATATTCTATCTTTGACATGTTGAGACAACAGACATCCAAGCCTTTAGCCCTGTGTTTGAATCCTTTTTTTTTTTTTTGCTATTTGTTATATCCTGTATTATTCTCATCATTTACTTATACATCTTTTCCCAATCATGGTCAGTTTAAAACAAATATGACATTATATTTTAGATGTAACTTCATGTCTTGCAGCACATTTTTCAGTAATCACTGACACTCCCCTCTGAGAAAGAATTTCATAAATTTTTTAAATACAATATATTAGTGTGTGTGTGTGTGTGTATATAAAGAGAGAGACAGACAGACTGACAGAAGTCTTTATCAACAAAAAGACTTTTAATGTCAATGCATCTGCTTAATGCATATAAAGAGAACCATGTTTTACCTATCCAAAGCTTCCATTTCACCATTATATGCCAGATTATAAAATTGCCTCAGTACCAAAAAGAGATAAGGCCATTGTTACTTATGTACAAATTGTAAAACGTGTTTTCAGTCTTGAAAGTTAAACATCTCAACATCAAAGTCTCTAAGCAGCTGACATTCATTTCATAAAGTAAAGTTCCATATCTTTGCTGACTTTGATAAGTAATTGTTGTCAACAACACAGCTCTAGGAGAGTTGGCCTATCTCTTTGATGGGATGCAAGCATTTGATATTTCATTCAAGATAAAATTATAAAATTAAAGCACTTCTTTCTGTTTTATAGATGTTAACCCAGGCAGTCACTTTATGTTTCATTCCATTTGATTGGAAGAAAATTAAATTTTGAGCTACTGTTGTGTTAAGGAGTTTACTTTTTGTATACCATTAGTATTTTTATTTATATTGTTCAAAACAAATTAATATCCATGTATTTGCTGGGGCACAAGCATGGTTCGGAATTTGATGGTTTCTATTTATAGATGACTAAGATAATGTTATCTAGTCTTGCTTTAACTATTTACTTTATTACCAAACTCTTTTGTGTATGTAAGTTGGTGACTGACAGTGCTGATATTGGGATGACATTATACTCGAGTTTGTTCCAGACAGCATTGTGAATTTTATCCTATCTTTAACTCATTAAATGTTCTGGACAGTGTCATTAAATGCAGTTAAAAGTACCTCATTCCTTTTAACTACTTCGTGTGAAAGAAATTAGTTAACTGATAAATTTACTGGAATTAACGGTGCCTTGTGGAATGAACTATATTGTCATAGTGTTTACTTATGATGCTGTCCATTATAAACGCAGCTCCTGTAAATTTCAAAAACTCATTAAATTCATTTTCTTACTCGAAAGTATAGAATACAGCACTATGCAGGTGATAAACCATGAATTGATGGGATTGGTTGAGTAGCATTTGTGACAGTTAAATTTGGTCTGTACCTACTTGTTCTGTCAGTGCTGGTAAGAGGTACCAGTAGTAGCACAATCTTAATGGAAACACTGCAATCTGATAACACTTTTTACGTTTTAATACAGCTCAATATGAAACTTTATCAACATAAAACATTGATTATATAGTTGGTGGGAGGGTTATATAGTTGGTGGGAGGAGGAATGCATGTGTCATGAAAATATGAGTACAGATTCACGTCTTCAAAGGTAGTGAGAACCTCTCACACACATACACATAGACACACACACAAGTAATTTTTAAGTACATTGTATTTTCATTTGGCATTCATCTGATAACATTTGATGTTGTATAAAATTTGATTTTGAAGAGTTATAAAGAAAAGAATGTCTCTTAATTTATGAGGGCAGGAACATAAATAGCTGAGAGCCCAATAGTTCTTCCTCTCCACCTCTCAATGAAACTCTTAGCACATGCTTGCTGTAGTCATAAATAATCATGTCCACTTAGCAGTAAAGAAGCTGGTGGTAGGATGCAACTTTGCAAGAAAGCACGGTGTACAGAGATGTTCTTCGTAAGAAGCTGCAGAAAGTCCATTATGACTTGCAGAGAGATGATAGTGACTTTTTCTTATTCCTCTCAATGCTCTCTCCACACCCTCAATGATGCATAGAGAGAAAATAAATCACATGAGCTTTGCTGTATTTTAATCTTTTTTCACAACACATATTCTTCTGGTAAGGTTTTTCATGTTAATTTTATTTGGTATATCTGTATATCTTTTTTGGAAAGATAAAAATGTAAATCTTAATTGGATGCATTTAAAGATATTAGTTTTCATGGATGTGCAAAATGTTACATTTTTGTCATCACTTAAATTCATGTATTGTGGAAGGGTCCCTTAGTTTACAAGAAGGATCACCATTCATTGGGTCTTTAAATTCATGTTTTGTTGGACCCAAGACATCCATGAAGATTGGTATCCCATGAAAAATAGTGAATTTGCAGTACCACTTTTGCTATCTGATGACTTATCTTTACTTGTAATAATTGGAAAGAAAATTGTGTATACCTAAATCTTATAAATAGGTCATTAAATTTCTTTTAAATATTTCTTCTTTTAGTTTTTAATATTGTCTGCCTTCATCTATTTTAGTCAATATTTTTATGATTCATTGTGAAACAGCCCTACTGTCTGAGATTATGTTACTGTGTAAACATTTTCGTCTGGCATCAAGAGATACATTAGAGATTATTTTAGTCTTTATTTCTTGACTAATAGTTATTTAGGAATTACATAAAAGCAGTCTTTGAGTTCTACAAGATAGAGGACCAATATTACTGCCAGAAGTTGTATGCAATACAGGTTGTATTTTCTTAGAGGAAACACACCATAGATAGGGTTCAAAACAGTTAAACTAAATTTGAAAGATTTCTGCTAAAATACCATACATTTTTAAGGAGCTGCAAATAATGTAAATGTATCAAGCATAATTTTCACTTTGTATGTATTGAAATTTCTTACATTCTATTGTGCTTTTTGCAGTATGCTTGCCAAGCCTCAAATGCCAACAGAGATAAAGGAACCTGTCTCACCATTCCAAATTTGTCGAATGTTATTGGATCAATTAGGGCTTTTATCCTGGGAAAAACGGTAGGATTTACTTCAGTTTTGAAGATTTCTTTGACTATAATGATGTGTATCAAAGAGTGAAAAGGTCTGAGAATGGAGGTATACTAAATTATGGAATATCTCATAAGATACAATTGTGTATGTTCATTAGCGTGCAGAGAAGGAATGTGTTTCTTGGGACTATTACGATGCTTTATATCAAACTACAGTATTTACACTTGTAAAACAATATGTTTACCTCCCCTGCTTTTAAGAGCCAGTAGAGATAATAGTATATGACAATGATCATTTTAAAGTTTACCATTTAAACTTTACATTGTTGTAATTGCTCCTCTGAAGAATTATATAGTATACACTTCCTGAAAATTCCAGTTACTCTCCAGTATCTGAATTGTCAACTTGTATGCCTTTCACCAGCCAGTTGCAAACATGTTTGGATGGGGGTTTTTTAAATTTATAATTGATATGCTTGTTTTGTGCAAATTGGAGAGACATTTTAGATGGCAATTTACATCAGTATGGGAGGGTTTAGCTCTTTTGCACATGTGCTGGTTGCTTTTTATGCACACTGTTTGCCATCCATAACAAAAAAAACCCTGCTGTTGTTGCCAATAAAACTACAGTAAAGCCTGTCTTGAGAAACCACCTCTTCCACTGCAAATTATGGTCTCACAAAACAGATGTTTTTTTACAAGATGACAAGTTTTCAAGGTCAAAATACAAAAGGGCATAAGAAAATAAATCACCCACAATTACTGTACATGCATTTTGTTCTTTATTTATAGTTCTTGTTAAAATATGGCAATCATTTCATCTTGGAATTATTTTTATATACCATATTAAATGTTATTTTTCATACCCTTTAATTGTTCATACACCATCAAGCCATACAAATAATAATTAATTAAAGCTTAAAGCTACCATATTTTTTCGTACACAACACTTCACATTTTTGTTTTGGTCAACCTACTACTTTTCTTACATAAAATGATGTATCACTTAGATACACAAAATGACCAATTTATTCTTTGCCTAGTATATTTGGTATAATCCCACTTGAGAATATAAATATTTGTTTCTTCAATGAAACACAAACCCACTTATCTGATAACTGAGGCAATTAATAATGTAAAAGAAATAAACAACCATCAGTAAAGAAATATTCACCAATTATAAGTGTGTAAAAAGCTCTTTGCTCAGGTTACTTGGAAAAAGCCACTATTTTGTTAACTGAGAATCTATTTTCATCCATCATATTACCCTTCTTTGTCTTTTGTATCAGCCAGAAAATATGTTTTTGTTCTGTTGTTGTCATTACAATTTATACTGCTATTCATTAACAGCTGGACAACATCATTAATGAGCTCTCTTTATTATGACTGTCTGTACCCAAGAAAATGAGTTCTGAAGCCATATTAATTTATTTATCCAGTAAAAATAATATCTCAGTAGAGGATGAAGTGAAGACCACAGACCACTAGGCAATTAACCTAGTTTTTTGATATAGTAATGCAGTAAAAGCCATAAAAACCCAGTTAGTTTGATTTATATATAGGTAATAACCAACATGGGATCACAAATTTTATTCTTGAAAAAAAATATGTGTTTATATGAAAATATAATCCAGTTAGTTTTAATCATAAATGCAAAAGTCATTGACTATGTAAGTTTGATTTATATATAGGTAATATCCAATGTGGGATCACAAATTGTATCCTTGAAAATAACGTGTTTATAATATGAAAATATTTTTTGATTCACATTGCTTTGTTGTTCTCTCTATTTTAAATTCATTTGCCTTTTTTCAATGGCTTCAGCACAAGTATCTGTAGATTAATATTGTTCTTGAGCTCATGGGCTAGTCATACACATTTTCAACACCCCATGGGTAGCTTCATTTCCCTACGCAGAGCCTCCTTAATTTGATCTGTTGAGGTGAATCTGGTCTTCAATCTAGTATTTACTGGAAAAAATCAACCTAAAGGTCAGAGTATTTAATTAACATGTATATTATGTCAGCATAGGCATGTGGCCTTGATTCATCATTGTCTGTGACCCCTGCTGGGACATAGTCCACCAACAAACTCTCTCCAGCCATCCCAGTCCTGAGCAAGTCTCTCCAGCTGTCCCCACATGTGGCCTGTTTTCTTTAGGTCCTGTCGAAAGGTGTTTCTTGGCCAGCCTCTCTTCCTTTTCCCCTGTGGCTTCTAAGTAAGTGCTTGCCTGGTGGTACTGGATGCAGGCTTACAGAGTGTATGGCCTATCCATCTCCAGCATCGTTGGAGAATTTCTTCCTCTGCAGGCTGTTGTTGTGTTCACTGCCACAGTTGTTCATTACTGACAATGGATCCCATTATTGCCGATACAACAAAAAACAATTTATTCAGGTTTTAAATCTCTCTCTCTCTCTCTCTCTCTCTCTCTCTCTCTCTCTCTCTCTCTCTCTCTCTCTCTCATCTCTCTCTCTCTCTCTCTCATCTCTCTCTCATCTCTCTCTCATCTCTCTCATCTCTCTCTCTCTCTCTCTCTCTCTCTCTCTCTCTCTCTCTCTCTCTGTGTGTGTGTGTGTGTGTGTGTGTGTGTGTGATCAGAGAAATAATAAGAACAAATATGTTGTCCTAGTGGTCTTACTGTTCAGACTGAACCAACCAGTTCACACAAAATGGTCATTCTAACCTCAGTCATCAATCGAATTTGTATCTCATTATGATAAGGAGGAACATCAAGCTCCCATATTTGTCTCTCCAGTCCCAGATCTTAAAGCCAGGACAGTGTACTCCCTTTTATGGAATTGGAATTGGATCATGAATAAATCTTGATTGCTCACTTACGTAGTATAAATCTTGAATACATAAACTCTTGAGTCAATTTGTTGAGATTCCCATAAAAATCCTGCCCTCTTCCTGCCTGCTGAAACTGCACAATCAAGTTTTACATCCCAATCTTTAAAAAAAAACAACATGTATGTCTTGCTCATAGTAATCAACTCCTCAGACAAATAATTCTGTGAACAAGTGGACATAATTATTTGGGCAAGAAGGTCAAGCATAGGGAGGAAAGTTGAGCATTTTCTTCCAAATGCAAGCAGAGAAACATTACATTTTTACAAGCCACCTGCTGATTTCCTTCATTCATTTTTCAAGCAGATGTAGTTAGCATCAATCACAAGAAATAGGTACTCTTCCACCATACATACGATTTTACTGGCAGTAATGCCAGAATTATAAATTTAGATGCTTTCTATGCATGTACAGTTTATAGATAAAATCTGCTTTTGAAAATCTAAATACAAATTTATATTTTACTCATTTTGTAAATACATTAGTGAATTTGATCAGAACCAATCTACTGGGGCCTGGAAATGTTGCAGCAGCACAACTCCTAGGGCAAAGATGAGTTGCTGAGTAATCAGATTAAAGTTGTTAAAGAATAGCTGTGTTCACAGCAAGCTGACAAATTGATACATTATTGTTATAATTTGAAGAATTTAAGGCCAAATGAGGAATCTTTTTGAGGTGCATGTAATAAAGGGATTAAAAGTGGGCTATAATGGTTTGTGTCTTTTTATAAAGATTAGCCAACTATGAAAGATATTTCAGCAGGAATATTTCAGGATAGCTATATTGTTTAATTCATGTGAAAATGCAAAAATGTGAGCTTTCACCAAGTGCTAATAAGTTTCTGACTAAACAATAGTACAAGTTCAACTATGCTTGAATGTCATAGTTTAAGAATGTGACAAGTATGTGACGGTAAGTTGCAAAGGTGCAGAGTTTCCATTATGTTTCATGCAAAGTCGATTCTAAGACAGAATATGGACAAATAAATTATATTCCCAGGCATATGAAGATAGCATTGCATGGGAGCAATGAATCTTTGCTAACAAACACACTTACTTTGAAGGCCTTATTTGAGACTGGACCAAAAGTTGATATCGTGTCTGCCTTTCCGGAAGCTGCAGATGTAGAACCCTTGCCGAGTCGTACCATAGACTTGTAAAAATGGTACCAGCAGCTTCCTTGCTTGGCACTCAGCATTAAGAGGTTAGTGTTAGGACTCGTGTGTCTGGGTGCAATATGATGCTAGATTTCTGCGGCATGATGCCCAAGTGCTAGACATCTCTATCAACTGTCACACTATAGTGATATGACTAGAAAATTATTAAAGCTATGATAAAAGATGAAAATCACCTTGATGCTTATAATACAAGGGAGGTCATTGTTTGAAGATTTTGACTTTAATAGAACAAAAAGAGAGCAGAGCAGGAAGAGAGTCCGGTTTATAAGTGTTAAGTAAATATTGAACTGGGGGGTCTTCCCCCCTCTCCCCAGGTTGCTGAGTTGAATTTAGCACTTGCCTTCATCAGTCACAGATATCTTACCTCTGTCTGCATGTGTTCTATTCTTGGGCTTGGCCAACATATGCATTTGAGAAAGTTTGCCAGTAGCTTCCACTGGTTCAGTAGTTCTTCCCACATCTTACTAAGGGTTCTTCCTCCACCAGATACACTGGCTGCAACGTATAACCTATCATGTGCTGAAAATTTTTCCATAAAATCAGAAAGAAGAAAACCACTATCCAAAGCTTGTTGAATCACCTTTCAATGAAGACAACTAGTCACTTTAAACCCATTGGGTACAATTGGTTATATTAATGCCTTACAAGTTAACAACTTTCATTTCAGAAGTTCCACTGCAGTAGTTTGATTTTTTTTTTCATAACTGCACCAGTTTAATTGCAATGAATAGTAATTAATTGAAAATCTGTTTATAATGCTTAATACCTGATTAAAATACAGGTTAACACTCCCTAGTGATCTCCACAATTGCATCCCTGTTAGAGCATGCACTTCTGCTTCAGAAGTAACTGATGAATAATGTCAATTCCTCTATCCAAGTGGAGAGCACACAGATTATCTTGTCCTTCTCAACATCTTATGATGACACAAAAAAGAGCCAGTAGATACGGTTAATATATCTTGCTGCTTCTCATTGCACAGGATGGTAGACTTTGTGAGGCAGTGGAATAACTCCAGATGTATTGTGATTCAATAAGCATTTTTAAAGATATACATCTTGCATCACAAATTTATTTTTCCATATTTAAACAAATTGTTGAGAAAAAGGAAAGAATATAATTCTTTGTTGTACATTACTAAGTAATGATATCACATTGGTCTTAAAATATCTGACAGTATGTGATTGATTTTACTGAAGCAGATATTGAAAACCAGAAAGTGTTGCATTCATGTGTTTATATAAAGTATTCAACTTAAAATGGTATTTGGGAAATATCAATCAGCAGTTTGCATGCATAGGAAGCAAGTGTTCAGTACTAAAATTCTTACTTTTCAGGAGTGGCTGCATAATTTTTTATGCAGATAGAATGTAAATTTTTATTTTGGGCCTTTTAGGATGGTATGCAGAAGGATAAGATAATGATTCCATAAAATTGATCTTGACTTTCTACAATACTTGCATGTGGCACATTTTCTCAGCATGTGTGTTCCGATTCATACTTAACATGTATTTTAAATACAAGTCAATGAAAATGGTTAAATTATTTTTCTTGTTTTTTGCAGATGTCAGTTTGATCTTCTGAAGAAGACAGACAGACTGTTGAGAGAGTTGAAAAACTTGGATATGCAAAAATGGTAAATATGATTAATTTGTACCAGCTCTTGCAAGTAATTTTATCAGAGTTTAAATTTATTTATTATCCCCACATATATTGAATGAGTATATTGTGATAACCACTATTGGTCTGTCCATCCATCAATCTGTCCTTCTCTCTGTCTATTTGTTACCATTCATAAAGGGGCCCCGAGTGGCCGAGTGGTCTAAAGCGCTGTCCGTTACGGATCACTGCCATCTCACCTCTGTCTGCGTGGGTTCGAGTCTAGGATTCGGCGAATGTGGATATGTGAGAAAGCTTGCCAGTAGCTTCTCGTGGGTCGGTGGTTCTTTCCGGTGATTTCCAGGTTTCTTCCTCCACCATTAATACTGGCCGTCATGAATAGCCTATCGTGTGCAACAACAACCATTCATAAACTTTGTAATGATATTGCCCTTGCAGTAAACATCTGTACAAGGGGAGCAACCTTGACTCCTAAACTTGGGCCTGTGTCTTCTCTCTTTCTGATTCTCCAGTGTTACCTTTCACACACACCCAGAAAGCTTCCTGTGGAATGAGAAGGGGCATATAATCTTGTCTTCTTGCTCTAATCTCAAGAAAATTAACCATACTCTCACTGATCTTTCATCAGAATAATTGCAAATAAATTATCAGGTCAACTTGCACACTTGCATCTAAGTATACCATACATGCTTTGTTCTACAATAATTGTGCTATAACAACATTATCATCAACTACTTCTGACACATGCATACACATTCCTAATTGTTAATTTCTCAATACAATAAACACTCATCATTGACATCAATCATGTGCATTTCCTACCCTGCAAATTATACAAGGTACATATGAATATACAAATACCTAATGACTAACTCTACATAATTCACAATCTATATATTTATATGCTAATAAAGTACAATTTCTAACACAATCCACTAATAAATTCAGTTATGCAATAAATGCAACATAATAAATTACACAATCCAACAATCTACATATGTTATGCTAGGATATGTTGATAATCAGCTATACATGGAAAATTCCATTTCTAATAAATGTACATAATAACATACCAAGCTTAGGGCACCTAGTTGTGAAAGTGAGAAATTCAGAAAAAGATAATTTAGCCCAAGAATCCTTTGTTTGCAACCCAAACTTAGAATTTCATTCCAGCCTTTTAACAAATTCACAACCTCAGCACTTGGAGTATAGTCTAATGCCTCCCAACTTCTCCATGATCTGCCTTTAGTGATGTTCAAACATGTACTAATGGAAAAATGGACTTAGTCTGAACAAATCTTATTGTGACTCCACACTAGATTAAATCTGTTTCATGGGATATATTCTGGTCTCTGAAAACTCCTTAGGGTAATTTAGCAATTACCTGTGACTCTTGGATTTCCAGTCTAAAAAGCCTGAACTTGCTCCAAGCCAGTCATGACATCACTGACTGAGTGCAAGACAAACATCTGGTCATTTGGTGTGCAGTATAGCTCATATGAGGACATTTAGAGAGGGGGCAAAAAATGGCCCTTACTCAATATAGTCCTTTAAATAATGTATATTACAAACAACATATATGACTAATGCATGCTGCATTAGTGCAGTTAAATCTGATGTACATTAATTTGTAGTACTGACAATCATGTAATTGTTCAAAATCCTTGTTATTGTGAGGTTATATTTTTCACACACAATCTCTTCCCCAAAATGAAATATTTTCTGAACACATTTTTCTTCCTTTTGGAGATTGTTTTTTGTGAACAATTGTGACGTACTATAAAGTGATCCAGATGACAAAACTTGTATACAAGTCGATTCAGAGTATAAGATGAAAGTAAGTTTTTCTGGTTAAAAAACGTATCATCTTATAGGCCACCAAATATGGTATCTAGTCTAAGGTGAACACTTGTAAGACAAGGTATCAGTTTCCAGAAAGAATGCTTATATTGCAATTTATCACCAGTACAGAATCTTTTTAATAAATCTTGTTCTCACTCATAACAAGTGACAAAGGTATTAAAGTTAAATTTAATGTGAACTCTTAAGCAAATCTTCCAAAGAAGCTGATGTTTCTTCTGCCTCCATATATTCCTTAAATGTAGTACATCCATCCACCCCACTGCACTTGGACATGCTTCATGATTATCTTTATGACTAATAGTATATATTACAAAGATGTAGTGTAAAGTAGTGATATTCCGATTGTCTGACAGGTGATCTGAAGTTTTATACCCACTAATTGACATTTACACACACAGTCTAGACCCACCAAGTGATGGGTTCAAGTTCTATATCCTATACACAAACTATGTAACTGTCGTAGACTTTGAGAGTACTTTCACAAATTACATGGTTTATCTCTAATGATTGTCATGAATCAGTTTCCAAACAAACATTTCAAAGATTGGTATGTAAATACTTGTAATGCAGTTACATCCTCAAGATGTTGATGTGCAATACAAGTAAGGTCCTTGCCAATATGCTAAAATACAAATACATACACAAACACAAACATAAGTATGCAGTCTAGAAAATAATGTGTTAAAATTTTCATATTTTTTTTTCTTTTCTGTTTTTTATTCATGAAAATGCAAGATTTACCCTTATGTCCAGAGATGCTTGATTGTGTATACCTACAGAAGTTATTGTTTCCTCAAATAAATTAAGCATTTTATGAACTAAAGCAATAAATGGAAACTACATTAACTTTCAGACTTAAAACCTAATTTTTCCAAAAGATAATTGACTTGCTCTGTTTGTTTCTCAATAAAATTATATCTTCTGCTATATATTACATCTTCATCAATGTTATAACTCAGACATACTTCATCACTTATACTGCTTTGTGGCCTAGTTGAGTAAAATAGTTTGCAAAATGTCAGAAATGTTAATTGATTGCAACAGATCAGGCTATTCCACACATATCATTCTTAAATAGCAGCTGCTCTTGACAAGATGTGATTTATTGCAACTGATATGGCCATTCCACACCTATCATTCTTAAATAGCAGCTCTTCTTGTCAAAATGTGATTTATTGCAACAGATATGGCCATTATATACCTATCATTCTTAAATAGCAGCTTCTGTGCTTCTGTTACAATCATCCAATGAATATAATTTGTGTGTGTGTGTGTGTGTGTGTGTGTCCCCCCATCCATCCCCACATGCTGAAGTGTGAGTATCATTTACAGGTATATAAAACAAGATTAACCATCATGCCATATGTTACTTGTGTGCACCTATAGTAGCTATAAATGTAGCAAGAAAAACAGATTTCATGCACCAGAGCTATAAATAGAAACTGCATTACCTTTCATACATAAAAATTATTTTGGTGCCAAGGACCTTTGAGCTGTCACTGTTTATCAACAAGGTTTGTCTGCCACTAAATAACTTCAAGTGGTTGAGTTGTCTAAGGCAACAAAGTCACTTGCCTTAACAAATCACTTACATTTCACCTATGTCAAAGTGGGTTTTGAGTGTAAACTCAGCCTATGTTGGTATGGTGAAAGCTTACAACTGTTTCCAATAGATTGGTGGTTCTTTTTAGGTTCAACCTCCACCAAAAATATTGACCACCATGTACAGCCTGTTATGTTTTAAAAATATCTTTAAATCCAACAAAACCAAACTATTTCCCCTAATGTACTACATTGTCAACACTTGAAATACAGTTTACAGCATCACTTAAACATTCTTTATGGTCAGATTGGGTGAAATAGTTTATAAGAGGTCAGAAAGAGTAGCTGCAATTCACCTTAATGTCTGCTGTGTTTATGATACCCAGTGATCACAGTTTATGTTGAATTGAACTTCAGAATGTGTGTGTGTGTGTGTTACATCATTTGAAATTTAATACAAGAGCAAGTTTGGCACATACAATAAGATCATTCTTTCAAAGTTTAATACTCAATATATTTCATTTTGTGGTACAAAAAGCAACTCTTGACTTGCCACTCATTAAAATCTAAAGTTGTTTTTGGTACCTCAGTTATTAATCCACTAACAAAATGGGTGATAATTGAAGAACAAATAATTATATTTTTGTATGGATTGATCAAGCTGGCTACATAATACTCATAAATGCAGTGTTTAACCTTAAAGTTGAGTTAAATCAACCAAATTATCCTACATTGAATAATGTTATCTGCTACAGCCATTTGCAGTCAATGAAACTAAGAATCAATACCTTTATTTTGCATAATAGGTTAACTTACAACTCCTTAAGTTTTGACCAAATCACAAATTTTTCATATTTGATATATTGATTCCTTGTTGTTAGGTTGGATGTATAGTTGTATATTCGAACACTTTTGTAGAATAAACCAAATATTTCATTTCAGTCGTGAAACGCATAAGTTTGCTGTGATCTATGTGGCTGAGGGACAAGAGGACAAAAACTCGATCTTGTCCAATGAAGGAGGAAGTGCAGCATTTGAAGAATTTGTAGCGGGTCTTGGATGGGAGGTGAAAATATATATCTGCCCAAATTTGTTTCAAAAAAGTTTTTTAACAAATAGTTAAAAAAATGGTGCCTTGAGAAAATCAAGAAGTTTTGTTTCTCCTTTAAATACATCCCCAATTATATTAGGGTTTTGCAAAAGTAGTTCAAGGTGAAAAAAGAGGGTGATGATGCAAATTTTAAAATTTGTACAAGTACATATGATTGTTAACAATACCTGTATCATATATTATTTTATAATATTGTTTTAAGTCATTTAGGATTATGACATTTAATTTTTTTTATTTAGTTCCTTGTCTGGCCTGTCAACATAGGGTGATTCTAGGATGTAGATTTGTAGTGCAGTTATATTGTGATTGGATAATAAGAAGACAAATAATTGTTGTTGAAAAACTTGGAATTTAGGAAGGGAAAAATTATTTAAGTGTTCAGGAACCTTTTTCTGATGATTCAGATTTTGTTTGTTTGATATACATTTGATGTCTAAAAGCACTGCATTAGGATTCTTAAGCTGTATTTAGCTTTTGTAAGAGTTGTGAGAGCAGATTTGATTTATTTTTAATTTTTTCTTCAAAAATTGCAGAATGGAAAAAAGGGGAAGTTAGAAACCAGCTTTATCCATCCCCAATCTTTTTGTCTCCCACAGCTAACTTAACACTTCCACCACCCACAGAAAGTCTGTCAAGGGTGCCAGACTCCAGCGATTCTTATCACATTGTATCAATATATTGCCACAAATTGAAGGGGTGATCCATTTCAGATGTTATTCAGGTTTCACTTATTCCAACCCTCCTTCTTGTTCCTCTTCCCTTTGAACAGAAGTGACACCAGATTCTGAGGACAGAATCTTTCAGGAGGTGATACAGTTGCTCATTAACAAGTAAGCAATGAAGATGGGATGAAAATCACAATCTCCAGGTTCTGGTTACAGCTGCTTTATAACACAAAGGCTAAATCAAGTTGATATCAATCATAGAACAGTCACCTCAGTGAATTCATTCTTCTAAGGTTCAAGATCCAGACAGCAAGGTCTATAGGTCTCTCTATCCACAGGGACAAGTATGCTGTCTTGAGCTCTCAGATGCCTACTTTCATATCCCTATTCACCCAACATTGCAAAGTTTCTTTGGTTTGCTTACTGCAGCAAGTTTACCAATTTTGAAACCTATTTAGTCTAAACACCCAAGTCTTTACCAAATTAAGTAATGCATCATCACGTTGTTGCAGTAAACTTCCTTTATGGCAGTGGTGGCATATCTGGAAAATCCACTCAAAAAGTTTATGGTAAAGTCTAATCTCAGAGGCAGAAACAAATCTTTTGTCCCTTTTGAGTCACCTCAGTTTTCTTGTGACTTGAGGAAAAATCCAACCTTAAACTATCTTAGTGTCTATGGGTTATAACTAATCTCAGTTATGTATGTCTGCATCAGACAGATTGTCATACTCATAGTTTTTTCCAACAGAATGGGGATTTAAGTGAGAGAGTTACTAGCATCTCCTTGGGTTATTTAATATGGCAGTAGATTTGATCTTGCTTGGCTGCCTTTATTTGCACCTGTTACAAATGAATTTGCTGGTCCAATGGAACTATTTTCCAGCACACTCAAACAAAACATATGTATAACTAATGAGGTACAGATACTCCTGTATCATTGGAGCAAGTAGGGTTGGGTCACAACATGAGTTTCTCAGAAAAAGCCCCGACTGTAAGTGGTTGTATGTATTAAGGTTGGCAAGCCTACTTGTTCAACTATGGTAAACAGCAAATATGGACCAAGGGAAATGCCTTTTCACACCAACCTCTATACGAAAGCTATCATAAGTACCTTTCAGGGTTAAAGGATAGAATCTGCTGGAAGTAAATCCTGATTATGTCAGACAACTCCTTTGTGGTGAATATTCTCCCCAATTTGTCATCAGATTCTGAATCTGATTTGCTTTATGACTTTACTGTAATGAGAATGCTTATAGTGAAAGAATGCATTTGTGTTGTTTTCAATCCCCTTGAAGAATGTAAAATTATGGTGATAATAGAACTAGTGGTTTAGAAGCCAATCTGTTGTTCAAAATTTGCAATTATCCTGGTTTGAAATCCTGTTTTTGTCACATGCATGCCTTGATAGTTGGTCATATCAGCATTGTGCTTTCACCAGAAGATTTCTTATGATGTCTAGTCAGTCTTAAATGGAAATATTTTGGATCCAATAGTCATTATGGCCATGATGGTAGCCATCTTAAAAATGTTGTTGTTACTACTCCAAAAGAGTGATATCAACATGGAGTTTTCACCAGAAGACTTCTCAGATCTTTTTGGTCATAAATTAGTGTGGTGGCAACCTTAAAACATTTTTTAATCACTACTCGTTTTATATGGAAAGTCATTTTGACATAGGATTTTCATCAGAAAAGTTCTTATTGTATCTTGTTAAACTTAAATGACAATAATGTAAATTGACCCTAAATATGACCAACTTCAGAATATTTTTTTTTCTGCATAAATGGATGATTGTATTAACAGCTGGTTTTCACCAGTGGACATCTTATAATACCTAATTGGTCTTGAATGGAAACTACTACTGAGCCACCATGGCTTCTCAAAAAGAAAAGAAGGGGAGATAGGGCATTTTGCAGACAGAAGAGATGTGTTCATTTTTGATGCAAAAAGACATATAGAGAATGATACCAGGTTACAGGATGTTGGGTTTCTCAAAAAACTATAGAGACAGACTTGCAAACTCTTACACTATTGCCTTAATTCTTACGAAAATTACCCTTAAAATACAGACTTAAGACATACAATCAAAAAACTACAGGAAAAAAAACAATCATTTCCGAAAAATCAAGATAATTGGTTTATCTGTGTTTTATTTGGATCCAGGTTTCATATTAGAAGAAGTGAAATTAGTTAGCAAGCCAGACAAACTTTACAGCAGCACCTCAAAAACTTTAAACTGCACCTATTTATTCATATAAAGCGTCTGCATGATCAAATTGTTGATTATAGAATTTTTTTAAAAATGGTGTCCCGAAAGTGATGCATGTTGAAGACAAAAGAGAAAATAATCCTCTAGAAAAGTGTTAATAATCAACACAGAAGAATAAAGATGAATATTCAGATTCTTGTGAATAAAAGGTGTAAAAGACACAATTACGTTTTTTGGACATCATATGCCAATTTAAGTATATCTCATGGAGGGAGATAAGATTGCCATTGTCGTATGAAATGAAAAAGAATTTCCAAGAATTAAATAAAGTTGTGAGATAACAACAAGCCATTGAGTTGCATAGGGTTTGGGACTAAAGTTTGTGCAACTGTAGAAGTGGTAAATAAGGTCTGCATGTACTTTACAAACTTTTCAGTTGAACATAATGTCATTGTCATTGCATTGATCTTTTAATTATGTTTTCCAGCTTTACAGTAGCAGTTATTGATATTTTGTTACACCTTACTGAAAACTGGTCAATGTTATGGGAGGAAAAAATCAGCTTTCTTAATGAGACAGACTCGTTGGGGTTGGCAGGTCTGTAGAGAGTCACTTTTAAAACCAATGTTGATAAGATCATGCAAAATATCTATGTGATTGTTAAATGCAATACTCATTTAAAAATTCAGGTGAAAGTGTATCAGATCATCATCTATCTGTCCTTTTGTCAGTGATTTAAGTCTGCGGTACTTAGGTAGAATTTGAGGGGCCCCAAGTGGTTAAGCGGTCTAAAATGCTAACTGTATCACTGTCATCTCACCTAAGTCTGCATGGGTTCAAATCTCAGGTCGCCATGTATAGCCATCTATAGCCTATCTTGTGCTGACAAATGGCATTAAGCCCTTTAACAGCAACAATGTAGAATTTGTGTTTAAATATATATACATGTGTGGTCAAGATCTTGCAGAAATGATTTATTGGTACTGATGAATTGTATTCTGAAGGAGTGAAGTGAATAAATCCATTCAGGAGCATAGCAACATTGAGTGCAGCCAACAAATCTGCTTATGGTGCCTTATTCCTATAATGTAACTCATTTCTCTGCTACAGGTGGATCTGGAGTGCCATAAGGGTTTTCTTGGTGGTTTACAGCAAAACAGAAGCACTGGAGACACAGCACCATACTATGCAAAGTCAACATATGAGATCCTGTATCATGTGTCTACAAGGATACCATCTGGCAATGAGGAGTCTAGGCATATAAAGGTGAGAGATAAATTAGTGGTTGTGTGCACATATTGGAATAATAATCTTGTATTAAGTGATCAATAACCACCATTGAAGATAATTTTGCCGTCAAAAATCATATTCCCCCAAGTTCACCACTTCTTGTTTCTGCACACCCTGCGTACATGCAAGCTATCAGATAAAGTGGAAGCAAGTGTTTTCCCATGGTTTTTATTCTTATTAGAAAAAGAAAAACATTGTTTTTCTCTTTTTAGAAAATGAAAAATAAGGTTTTATTTCAATTATATTAAACCAATCACAATCTAAATCAGTAAATGGCCATTTGGGATATGATTTGTTTTGTCATAAAATGGCAACCTTTGCATGGAAATTTGGATTCATCATAAATTAAGTATTTGGAATTTGAAGACAGATATTTAGTAAAAGTCATCCTAAACAAAAGTATTTTTTTTATCTCAATAAATTAAAATCTACAATGAAATTGCAATCAGTGAAAAATATTGGTAAATGCCTACTGATAGTAACAGTTTGAAAATAAGTATGATTTAAATAAGCCTTGTTAAGTAAAACTTATTTGCTATTTTTAACTGGATTTTAATGTGTACCACATACATGTGACATGCCTTCATCTATTCAGACATGAAATGAGTCATGCCAATACCTGCTATCATTTCCACAAGAAACTAATTACGTGCTTACACAGTGACTAAGCTGGCACTATTTTGAAATTATTGAAAATTTAATGGTCTTTTGAGATGATGCACAAGTATATTATCAGTTTTGTCTACAGCCAATTAGTATATGATGGGTCCCAACATGACAAGAACATATATCCTGTTTAAATTACCCACTGGAAAAAACTGGTCCAAAAAAGGACATTTTTCCCTCTGTATTTTGTAGTGCAACTAGAACATCTATATTATTTGGTATCATCGTAAAGCTACATCTGTCTACATTTCTATAATACCACCCACTTTATTGTGTCATACATGACCTTAATGCTGCAGAGCTCAAAAGTAGGCTACCACCTTATAACTCATAAACGAAGCTCCAGGGGTTAATGAGTTAAACCATCATCACTATTGAAACTGTTTGTTAAGTCATTTGACCTTGCCCAACTCACCATGCTGGAGGAGCATTCCCCTGCTGAACCACTCTGCTGGACATGACTCAGCCAGCTTTACTTACATGCATGTATCTGACAGGTGGAAACTTGTTAACACATGTTGATGAACTGACATCATTACTGCTGTACAGAATGATGTATACATTGTGTACAGGAGATAGATAAATGAACAAGCCCATGGTCTAACTTGCCAAACATTCTGACCCAACCATGGAAAGGATGAAATTCAGTTTTATGCCAAAATTGAAGAGATACAAAATAATTTGGCTATGTCAAAAAGCCCTTTTCAACTTGCAGTCAATGCTACATAAAAGGGCAAGGCCTCAATGGACATTGATGAAGATGACAAACTTCATCCTTCAGAATCTTACTTCAGTTCTCAATTAGTGCGCATAGTAGATAGATTTTGAGGACTTTCTTTTTGTTGAGTCAGATGCCTGATACCTGCTCCACACTCATAAAAATGGAATCCCAATGTTCATCATTTGGATTTACCTAGTTTTGACAAAAGTTATTATTTTCACCATCTTGCTGGCTTCACACTAAAATTACTTATAGAATGACATGGTGACTTCCTACTTAAAATGACATCTCTGTTCTTTCCCCAAGTTAAGAAGGCCAGAAGTGACTATGCCTGTGCATTGGAGTTCATATTTTGAAGGTTGTCTGTTAGGCTGCTCATAATGTTAATGATTGTAAACACCTTAATGGACACTTGTAACCATGTCATGATGAGTCAGATCTTGCCCTCCATTCTCAGAATTTTGTTTATGTATGGAGATTCTAACTTGCATTTACTCTCTAGCCTGCTTAATATGGAGATGGAGCTGTTATACCTTGGCATCTTTTACATTTGCCCTCTGCAGATTCCCTTCTAGCACAATAGGGTATGATTTTGAGTCATTAGATCACCAAATTACAATCTAAATCAAGATCAAACAATGTCTTCTTCACTGGGAAGACAAATAGCAAACAGTAGGAATATGTTTAGAAACCCCAAAACCAAATTCACAACCTGTACAGAAACCAGTTGCTGGGTTGAAGGACAAATTTGCTACTGGACTTTATAATGGTCAGCAGCAAGTTAATGCTACAAAAGAAGGCTTTTCACATAAATCCTACGGAAATGGTCATTTTCATTTTTCCCATGCATGGGTGGAATGCATCCATAAATGGTTTTGATGTTATTGCACAATTCAGTAAAATAAAAGGGATGAAATCACTAGGACTTTGTATGGGAGTACCTTTAAGTAGTTGGTGTGATCAATATTATATAAACATACACATTCTATACATATTGGTGGGTTTAATATCCTAGATTGCTCATTATCAAGGCAATGCCTGTAGCTTCATACAGAGTTGTCTCCCCATGTGTCCATCTTTCTTAGAGTCTGCGCCCTATAAACAACTGATGCTAGACCTATTTGTGAGGAGGTAGAACAGTAAATATGCACCTTCTCCATTCCCAGACCTAAATGGATAATCCATAGAGTCCCTGTCAATCAGTTTGGAGAGAATATGGGCATTCACCTTCTGTCCAACAGGTATCATAAAACAACTAATCCAGAAAATGAGTGGCAGGCTTTGCAAAAAAGTTGTGATATCCCCTTTTTGATGGGACATGTCATGGATCAATGATCTGATTAATCTCGAGATGATCAAACCAAGCTTCTCAAGCATCCAAGGTTGTGTTTATTCCCTCTGTGTCTGAAGAAACTCTTTCATGCTTGACTCTTGTCAGTGATACCATGCTTGAAAAGTTATGCTTTTCAGTTGTGGAGAGGATTCCAACACCAAGATGGTCCATTACTTTGCCATAGGAAAGAAATACCCCTTTCCCCAAGCAGAGCCACAAGTGTCAGAAATGGATAACTGTTCCGGATTGTTGCCAACTCATCACTGTCTTCGTAAGTTTGAGTCTCAGGTTTAGCCAATGTGGGTATGTGAAAAAGCTTGACAGTAGCTTCTCTTGGGTTGGTGGTTCTTTCCAGGGTTTTCCCAGGTTCTTCCTCCACCATTTATACCAGTCACCATGCAACGCCTATCTTGTGCTGAAAAACGGTGTTTAATCCTACAACAAAAAACAATAACAACAACCCTAGTGCCGGCCGTTTGAATAAAGAAGATTTTTCAATTGGCATAGTCTGAAATCTTAAAGGATCAGATATGACTCATGAAGGTTTCAACTCATTGAATTTAAGCGTTATTCATGAAAGTGACTTTTGAGCATGAATTCACTGTTTACTTTTCTTAGCTTTTCATCACATGATCTCATACAGGAGAGAACTGAAATCTTTTGGGCTACAAATAACTGCCCAGACACTTACCATGCTCTGTTATACCTCAGGAGCATAAAAGCTTTTGCTGGATTTGCCTAGTAAAAGTTTGTTAGGGAATAGCCAGGTCTGGATCCCTCAGTGATGGCACTTGCACATGTTTAAAACACATAATCTTGGGTTGTAAGAACTTCACATTAGGAGAGGTTCATTCTTTCAGCACAGTAGTCATATTATTCCTAGAAGCTGATATGAATACAATCTGGATGCTAAGGCATTTACTTGTCTTTTTACCTATTATCCTAATGTTAATGTAATTGGGTAATCTGCATGATGGAGAAAAGAAATTTTATGTTGAATTATGTTTCTCATACCTGATCATATTACTATCAATCCCTTCCACCCTTCCCTGATATGTAAGCATACTATTAAAGGTTTTGTTAAAGCTTAAACTATTAAACATCTGGGAGACAAGTGACCACCTAGCAGAAATGAGAGGAATTAATCTACAAAAGTTCCTTTTATATATATATGCTGTATGGATGAAACAACTTGTTTTTATCATTCTGGAAGGGCATGATTCATATGTAGTAGAGTAATTGCTTAATGTTAGTGTGATTGAATGTGTATTTTCAGAAAAAATAATTTTCTAAAATATTTCCTTTATAATTTTTCTCTTCGGTCAATAATTGTTCATTTTTTAAAATCCAGATACTGTGTTTCATATCAGTGCAACATGTGTCTTATGTTTAAAAATACAATCAACATGGACTTATAGATACCTGCCATATTCCCAGATGGTGTTATATGGTTTGGAAGACTAAAAATGTTTTGAGGCTCAATGCATGTCACCTAAAAAAGTGACGTCCAGCTGACAATAAGTTACCTTTTCTTTCAAGCCTATTGAAACATTTCTGGCAAATTCATATTTTATATTAAAGAGAGCATTTTTTCCTTTGATTTAATATATCTACAAGCCAAACAATGTAGAAGACTTGAAACTGTCCATTATTATCACCACACACATGCAATTGCTGTACCAGCATGCACATAAACAAAATCACACAGACATTAAATATTTAAAAAATATACCATTTTTCTGTCTTTAGAATCCTTTGGACAGTGGAATATTTTCTTAATTATATGCAGTCTTTGCAGCTGTAAATCATTGGGAGGAGTTTAAAGAAATACAAATGTTGATCACGTTGATATTGGTACTTATTTGAGACTGGATGGTACTGTTCAGAGTTCACCAAAGATATTGTTGATTTTTTCCTGAGCTCAGAAAATGATCTTTTTGCATCTGCATTGCTCTGAGAGAGTGGCAAACATGCTGCATGCATGGTGTTGCTATGTCAATGGATGCTCTACACTACAGAATGACTGTTGCCAATATGGTGTTTGCAGTATGTGGAAAGAAACATATTCTCTCTTGCTGCTGGGCTTTACTGAGTTTGCAGATGGATGATTTTTTCCTAAATTAAAACTATGTTTCAGCATTTTGTTCTAAAAAAAATAAATGACATGTACACTATTCTGACTGCCAATATAATCATGTTTTGCATTTTATATGGTAAATTCTAACTGATATAGTACCTTCTGATCACAAACTTGCATATAATAAAGATGGGTTAAACATTCTCATTCTAGAGAGTAATGTGTAATAGCTTTTCTTCAACACTCCTTCAGTAATTGTTCCTGAGAGAATTGAAAGTGGTTGTACTTAACCAACGTAGTTTAGCTTAATGAGCATTCCCACAAGTGTTCAAAAGACTTAACATGGTATCATCCCTTTTATTCTCAGCCAGTTCAGTAATCTGTGAAGTACTGGTGGTTTATCTCTGACCACCTTACCTTTTAAGTGACTCCATAAAAATATGCTTTAGAAGCTATCCTAGGAATTTTACATAAGCGCTAAGCAGGATTGTTTGCTATTTATTTAGACTATATGCATTGGTCATGTATCTTTGTGATAAAAAAAATGTCTGGATAGGTTTTAGAAGATGACCATCATGAAAATCTTTTCATGACTCAAGAATAGATGATCATATCAACATAGGGTTTTTCACTAAAAGATTTCAAAAGATGTCTGATTGGTCCAAAATTAAATTTTTCTGGATGATATATTGATATGAAGTTTTCATTAAAGACATTATATTGTATAATAGATGTTATTCTAACATCCAGCATGGACACCTTAGTGTCTGTCTTGAAAATCTTGTTCTTGCTTCTTTTTGTGAGCAGATGTTTATATCAGCATGGGTTTTCATTAAAAGAGTTGAGATGTCTTGTTTATCTGGTATAATGCTAGATTTGCCACCATCACCTGCAAGGCAAATCATACCATTACGTTAATCCAGACATCTTGCAAATATGTTAAACCAAACATTTCAGAAAATGTCTTTGATCCAGATTTGGTACGTTGGAGTTTGAAGCATGTATGTGTGTGTGTGATTTAGATCTATAATATAGCTCTAACAATTTTTCAAACACATCACTATGATGTCTGCAGTGTGAGTTTATAGTGATGTCTAGCACTGGGGCATCATGCCACAAACCTTTAAATGCTTAGGGCCAATCGAGACAGCTGTTAGTACCAATTTTAAAATTCTTTGGTATGACTCTGCCATGGTTCAAACCTGCGACCTCCCACATTTGAGGCAGACACTTATCCACCAGGCCACAGGAGTGCTCCAGAACAACTTTGACAAGAATATCATACACCTTATCAATACAAGGCAATTAATTAAGAAATAAAATCAGAAACTAATGGGTTGTCTTGGATTCCTTGAATATCTTTTTTGGCCAGCAGACCATAAGGTCCTTTGAGAGACTCGAATAGCAGCAGTCCATATAGTGCATTCATGTATTCGTATAATATATTGTTGAAGTCACCTTGGTGGAAGCTCATCATAGTGATCACATTTGTGATTAGTGTATGTATATTCATCAGTATATCTGTAATTTCATACATTCATTAGTCCACACCATAGAGCAATGTTAACCAAACCCCAGAGCAGTGTTTGAAGTTTTAAGATAATAGGTCAATGTTTGTACGTCACTTCCTTACTAATTAAAAAGCTTTCATGTTCTTGCATCAGCATTGTAGAACTACACTATATGTAGCCTAGATCAGCATTACAATGACAACTGACCAACGTACATCTGATAGATATGAAACTGGTGTCTTCATTTCAGACTGCATTTAAGAAAATAACAGGAATTGTGTCATATTTTAAGCATGCTGGTTATTTTAATACTGTACAGTGATTTCAAAACTTGAATGAGAGTCAGAATATAGGAGTTGTGATACTGACCAAAACTACTGACATTTGACAAATTTTCCAGACTTCAGGACCAAGGTTTCATTTTAAATATTCTTCCTCAAACTTGGATTTTGAAAGTCTTTAGTACTCTGCTGTCACTAGTAGTTCCAGGGGTTACAAATCAGTCATAATACCTTGAATTCACCTTTAATTTTTTTTTTATATCTCTGAGGAAAATTTGATGAATTACAAAAGTTAAAGTCCTCTGATATTTTCATAAGATTATAAATAATCACAGGTGTGCAAATTTTAAATTTAGGCTAGTTTTTTCATCTTTTTCAAACCAGGAGTGTTTATAGTATTGTCTGTCATCTGATTGTTAGCATGAGTTTGTTATCACTACTGTAAACTACATGGAGGTTGGCCATGAAACATTATATACACAATCATCCCATGGTCTAGTTGGTCCCAAATGGATATAGTGCTGCTATGACATTCACTAAGGCCATCACAGTTGCCATCTTCAAAATCTTGTTATTGCTACTTCTTCAGAATGGACAGTCATATCAACATGGGGTTTTCTTTGAAAGAATTTTTTTACCTACCTGGTTGGTCACAAATGAAAATTGTATTGATTTGATTATACTTAATGATGTCTAGTTTGTACTAAATGAAAATGATCACCACTGCAACCATGTTGAAAATTTTGTGACTGCTATTCCTCTGCGCACAAAGTCATAAAAAGTCATATTGTTTTCACCAGAAGAGTTATAAAGTTGTCAAGTTGGTCCTACATTAAAATGGTGCCACATGCACATCCAGTATGGCCACCACTGCAGCTATGTGGAAAATCTGGTTATTTTTTGTTACTCCTGAATGGATGGTTTTACCAACATGGGGTTTCACTGAAAGGTTTTTTATTATGTCTGATTGATTTTAAAAGAAAGAAATGCTTATCTAACCACTGTTACGGTCACCATATCAACCATACTGAAAAACGTCTAATATTATTCCTTCAGACCAAAATCTAGTATGATAACCATCTTGAAAATCTTGTTATTACATTTCTATTTTGAACTGAAAGTTATTTTGACATTGGGATTTTTATCAGGAGACTAATTGTGATGTCCAGTTGAATCTAAATGAAAATGGTACTGACCTGACATTCAGGATTTCCTCCAGAGCAGCCTTCTTGACGAAATGTTATTGATAATACCTTTTAAAAGAAAATCATAAAGCCTAGTGTCCTCATCAGAAGACAGCTTATGATATCTTGTTACTCTAAATTAAAATAGTCTGATATCCAATATGATGGTCATTTTGAAAATCTTGTGTGTTTTTGTTTGAATGTGTGTGTCCAAGAGATTATATTATTATAAAAAGTGCCAGTTAATAGACCACTTTTTCTAATATGTATAACCAACCACCTGTTTCTTTAGATGAGGCACCTGGGAAATGATGAAGTGCACATTGTATGGTCAGAACACACACGAGATTACAGACGTGGCATTATTCCTACAGACTTTGGAGATGTCATTATCATTATTTATCCTCTAAACAATGGTCTATTCAGGATACAGATCAACAGAAAACCAGAGGTATGGCCATAGTACACAATTAATTTCACTATATTGTCTCTACATTTGTTTCTCAGTACTGAACTTTCCACTGTGTGACAATCAATACAAATCATATGTTAATCTAAAATACCTTCAAAGATGACTTTACGGTTTAGTTCTTGTCAAGGGTTGACCTGTTTTTTTTTGAAAGGCTGAATTGTAAACAAAACACCAGGCAACGGAACACAGATTTCACTTCCGGATCATCACCATGACCTTTTTTCTCAATGTGCACTGTCGCAGAAATACACACAGACAACCACACCATAAGCTCACATTTTAAAGAATAAACAATTGCCTTTAAATCCTTACCAAGAATGCCAAAATCAGACTCTAGTATCACCACCAAACTTTGACAGGAAAAAGTTATCTAAAAATAGACTGGGACTATATTCGTGGGTACTGAACCGGATTTTATTAATTGTGTACTGATTCCATATGTTATAATTTAGCAAATAGTGTTTAATCTATGCCACTTTATTGAGTTCTTTTGCACTAATTGTTCATTCCTCCTGCACACAAGAAATAATGATGGAGGGTCATGTTGTTTTACCACATGAAATTATATAAATAAAGAAGTGGCTTGCCAGTAGCTTCTCTTCGGTCAGACGTTCTCTCCAGGGTTTTCCCGGGTTCTTCCTCCACCATTAATACTGGCTGCCAAGTACAGCCTATTTTGTGCTGAAAAATGGTATTAAACCCCACAACAACAACAACAACAACATTGGGAAGTGTTGTATGTAAAAATGATTTACCCATTTTTAGCTCTAATGGTTAATGACAAGAACTTATTGCATGGCCTGTTTTTTATCACCTGTCTGTCCATCCATTAGCAGAAGTTTATTTCGGCTACTCATCTTAAACTACTTGAGGATTCCATTGAAACATTCATCCTCTAATTCATTCTAAAAAAAAAAAAAATGGTGCCACTTGGACAGTAACTACAAAAGCTTCTGGCAATCATCTACAGGCACACATTCATCAGGCATCATGCAATAATCCAGACTCATCTTTATGTGCTTCATGATCCAGGTGTGGAGCAACTAGTAAGCAACCAAAGATATATGTAGGGTTATTTTGAAAAACAAATTTTCAAAGTATAATATTAATTTCTTTGGATTCATCATGGCCTCATTATTGCATATTTATATTTTGAATATTTCACATTCCGTATTGGCACTTTTCTACCAATTAAAGTCATAATGTTTTTTAGTCATACTTTACTGACACTGATGTCTTTTTCCTAATAAATTCACATTTCCTTCCAAGGAAATAGACACTTTTTCAATTTCTGTTGGCCTAGATTTCAGTTGGTTGGAATGCAAAGGAAGCCAGGAATACCAAAATTGGTCAAAAGGATCATCAGATTCTTGAACAAAACAAAACCATCTAAACACTTTCTTCAATATTAATATATTTTTATTGTTTCGTTAAAGGATAATTTAGCTTAACCCAACTCCAGCATTCCTGGTTTCCATCCCTTACCAAACCATATTAGAGTTATCCCCACATTGCTTGTGCATAGCTAAAAATGATTCTGGATTTTGCTTGATTTTTAAAAAAAACATACCAACTCTGGATTAAGAAAAAAGTAAATATTGTTTAAAAAATATTAATTTTTATAAGTAAAAAACTGTACAAAATGATTGTATTACTATACACTATGGAAATTTTTTTTAAAAGTACAAATTACTGGTAACCTGTACAGGTTGATGGGTATGTATGTTTGATGGCTTGTGTACAATAGTACAATATACCTCCATGTACATTTCTAACACTATCGTTATATTCTCTTTACAGCAGCTGTATGGCATAGTTCAGAAAAAAACAGACTGGTTTCTAATTTTGAATCTTTGTTGTCAGATTCTTTGATCTGATTCATATTTGACCAGTCTGTAGTTAACACTAAAAGTAAAATCAGTTGAATTTTAGTTGATGCGTGTTTTAGAGCAAAGATATTTTTTTAAAATAATTTAACAGATGAATTAGAGAAAGACAAAAAAAACAGAATCCTCCAAAGACAAATACATGGATGACTTAATATAGTGTTCCATTCTATGGCAGTATCACGTGTATTGAGTCTGTGTGGAAAGGAGTTTAATATTGGTTATGGTGGTAGATTTGATTTGTAGAAAACAATCAAAATCAAAGAAAGACACCAGATTGGCTCATCACACAAACTCAGATACTAAGGTCACTTCTTTCTTACAGCAGAACTTCAGTGTCAACATGAATACTAAATGCAGAGGTGTTATTTACTGAGTTCTTAATAGAACATGGACTATCCCTAGTGGCAGCAGACAATATTGGTCCTTTGTTCAGACTGATATTTCCCGAGTCCAAAATAGCAGAAAAGTATGTACGTGCAAGAATAAAATCATCTAATATTGTTTGGTGTTTAACTGAAGATATTTCACTTAAAATATCAGAAGACATGAAAATTGAGCTGTTTAGTATTACCACAGAAATGAGTAGTGAATATGACTTCAAAAAGATGTACCTCGTTTGTGTCAGAAACTTTGACAGCAAAACAGGTAAAGTCATGAGTGTTCTTTTTTTTACCAGAACAGCAGATTCTACAGAAAAAAGTACTTTTGACTTGCTTGACATAAGGTGGCAGAACTGTATGGGGTTTTCAGTTGATAGTGCATCAGTGATGACTGGAATTCATAAAGGAGATGCATTACATATTTTGAAAATGTCCCTAGCAGTGTAAAGAACAGGTTGTCCTGTCATTTGATGAGCCTTTGTGTGAAAAGCTGCTGATAAATTAGAAGTAGATATTGGTCATTTGCTAATGGACAGCTACTATTATTTGGTGAAAAGTAGTAAACTGAAACAAGCTCAAAAGTTGTTGCATGATGAGTTTGACCTTGAGGACTATAAAGGTATAAAGCATGTGTGTTCAAGATGGTTATCCATTGGTAGGTTATTAGTTGTTTACTTGAGCTATGAACAGTTACAATCTTTCTTTCAAACTGAAAGTGAATCTGCAGAGAGAAACAGGGAAAAGAGTGAAGAAGAGTAGCACTAAAGTAGTATATAATCTAGAAGTACAAAGAGAAAAAGAGATGAAAGTATAGGTAAAAATATTAACAATAAATAGGATGGGTCATCAGAATGGAAGAAATTTAAATCCATGGAATTTTTATTTGAGAAGCCTATATCCATCCAGCATGGGAGCCTTTAGTTCAGTCTAACATTTTGAATAATATGTGTTGTGAACAAACTCCAGCCCATTTTTAGTTGTTGTTGTTGTTGTGGGGCTTAATGCCAGTTTTCAGCACATGATAGGCTATACATGGCAGCCATTATTAATGGTGGAGGAAGGAACCAGGAAATCCACGGAAAGAACCACAGACTCATGAGAAGATACTGGCAAGCTTTCTCACATATCCACATTCGCCAAATCTTAGACTAAACTTACACAAGAGGTGAGGTAACAGTAATCCGTAACGGAAAGCGCTTTAGACTACTCGACCACTAGGGGCCCCCCCATTTTTAGTAAAATTTACCAATTTTATCTGGTTCTTCAGAGGACAAGTTTGGTACAAATGTATTTAGTAAGAAGCATACAGGATCTTCATTCTTCAAAGGGTAGAACTCTGGAAAAATCTAAAGTTTGAGATGGCATATATGTGTTGGGCAGAGACGGTCACTATGTGTATGAGGGTGCAATTGAGGCCATACTGGCAGTTTGTTCCCACTCAGTTCTAAGTATAATTGGGTAACAATCTCTGCCAAGCAGCAAACTAAAACATGTGAGAGCTTAGAACATAACTGCCATTTCCCAGATCATGTTCAGAAATTCAAATCTGAATAATAAGCTAACGTAATGGTTTTTGAAAGCATTTAGTACACTTACAAAGCAAAGAAAATGTTGTTGGACTTCGCATTGTCAAAGATCAATGCCATACATGTGCAAACACTCAAATAATCACAACCACACTGACATTAAATAAAAGCATTCAAGTTTCTGTCTTTCAAATACATTGGATGGCAAAATATATTACTTTAATAGTCTTTTCTGCTTTCAATAGTTCATTAGGGTGTAAGAAGGTAATGCAGGTGTCATTAGTGTTCATCTTTGCACTCACTAGACACTGGATGGTACTCTTGTCCAAACTTTCCAGCTGGATTCTCAGAGTGAATCCTGATCAGAACTGAGTTGTTCATGATGAATGTAACATTAACAGTGTCAGAACTGTTGTGATGCATATGAAATATGCTTGTCTCTTTTTAAAAATAATTATTATATATATATATATACCATTTGCTAAGGACCATTTCATTGGGGAAAAGGGAAGAATATATTTTGAAGTCTAATGGGGTTCTTTACAGGTAATACAGCAATAATAAATGTCTCTGACCAATTCAGGTGTTAATGCTTTCACAACATTAATCAACTATGCAAACACAAGTGAATAATTATATTTTATTTCAGTTTCATAGTTAAAATCATCATGCAAAGGATAGATCAAATAATATTTTAACAAGATTAAGATAAATAAATTGTGAATATAGAGACCTGTATTCTTTTCAGCATGTCAAATATGCTCATTCAGATGGTGCTCCTATTTCAGTGGGTGTCACATACTTAAGATATGGTTGCAGTATGTTCAATAAATTTATGCTGTCCATTACTGCTGTTAATGACATTTAAATTCCATCAACATATAGTATTGAAATTTATTTTTGTTAATCTTTGTTTGCTTTGTTGCTAGCTTATTGCTTCATTAATTGCACTCTTAAAAATTGAATCACACTTGAACACTATTCCAAAAACTGAAATAATCATGTTTTGTATTTTATATCTGCCATTGATCACAAACTTTAATAAAGTTTGCATCAACATTCACATTCAATGCAGTGAAGTCTCTTTCATGTACTTTAGCATGTCTCTTTGATTGAATTGGCTTAGATGAATAGGGTTGATTCTTGGAAACAGAATTCTAATCAAGTGAACAGGTTTGTAGGATGGTTCACCTATTTGGCCAGCCTGAAAGGTCCTCCTCATTTTTCTCATCTTTGCTATGAAAATGATCACTGGAATCTAGTTCTCTGGGCCTGCACAAGATGGGCCTCTTTGGTAGTTGTTTCTTGACCTTTTCCAGCTTTTCATGAAAGAGAATGGTAGAAGAAAACAACTGCAATCAAAGAATGTCTTTGTGGTGTCAGGAAGTCAGACATAGATGTCTTTCTGCAAACTGTAAACTAGCAGTTGGACACTGTTATGTCACTGACAAATTTGCACTGAGCTACTCTTGTAAACACATGCACCATGCAAGACACTAACTCTCAAGTGTAACTCCCATGATTATTTGGAATCTAATATCTCACTGCTTCATGTGCAATAGGAGATCAGAGATATAGTCAACTTCAGGGTATACGGTTGAAGTTTTCATTTTTGTCTTTCAATTTTCTTAATGTATTTTGATTTGGTAAAATATTGCTGAAGAACCAGTTTGCAGAGTAAAGAATGTTTCTTCGAGAAAACTTGCACAGTCCCAATATAGGCACAACATAAAAATGTGTGGCAAATATCAGCTACGGTCAATTAGTTTTGCATTGTTGGTTATGTACTTTTGATGTATTTTGATCGAGTAGGTATTATTGAAGAAACAAATTGTACTTCAAAAAATTTGATTTTGTCATTGAAAAAAAAACTTGTTCAAAATTTATGGTACTTTCACTGGTGATATCTGCTTGATCCTCCAATAAAGGACAGTGGTTAAATTTGACTCTTACAAGTCTGCTGGTCCCAGCCCCCATTGCCAAAGTTAAAGTAACGCCATAAATTCCCAAAAGAATATCACTTTAACAGCCACATATTTTGCTTGCTCCAGTCTTCAAATACAAGGGTCAAA
Organism: Potamilus streckersoni; assembly: GCA_016746295.1. Taxonomy (NCBI): domain Eukaryota; kingdom Metazoa; phylum Mollusca; class Bivalvia; order Unionida; family Unionidae; genus Potamilus; species Potamilus streckersoni. The sequence goes on from JAEAOA010000314.1 coordinate 373,791, forward strand.
TATGCATTCATCAGTATCACTACCTAGCATTGGTTTTCCAATTTAAACATTTTTACGTTGGGTGCCATCATAGATCACTTAACGGGTTTGATACCCACCCAAGTCAGCTGTTTTGGTGTTTCTTTGGAAAAAGCACTTAACTCCAATTTCTACTGTTCCAGAATCTAACATATAAACAAAAATTGGATGATGCAGTTGAACACCAATTATAAGGATTTATAGGAAGACAATTGTGTTGTCCAGAAAATTGCTTTATATTCAGACAAGTTATCATTTTAATCAAAGGGGAATTAAATTGTCATGTAACATTATAAGTTTTTTGTATAGCAAATTATAGGGATAATCAGCATTTGGATCTAAACAGTACTAATCTTTGATCCTTTATCATTAAATTGTCTTGTATTCTTTATGCAGTTTGAGTATATATGTACATATTAGGGATTAATGGCACATTTGCACAGTACTGGGTTTGATATCCTTATTTGGTTATAAGGAGGTTTTGTTAAACTTTATTGGCTTCATACCAGGATGGATGATTTATGGCATGATGAGTGGAATTTCCTGCTGAAAGATTGATTTAGATTATTTCTTTTTTGGCCTTTTGCTTTACATGGTCTTGCCTTCATTAAATCTATTTTGGCTATAAGTTGTGTAAGAAATGTTTAAATGACCAAGATCAAGCTCAAAATGTTTATAGTTCACATTATTAATGCAGTATGTTAATGTTTGGATTAGGTTTATTTTATCTATTACAAGAATAGCATGAAATTATGTCAAATTAAGCAGATGACAAGTCAAAGGGCACAACCTGTAAGGTCAGCAGCAGCTGTGCTGTTGACATTTATCACATTTGAGTTGATATTGTCCATTCATTGTAGTGTGTTGTTTGTTTTTGCTGTCAGTCCTATATAATTTTTTTTCACAAAAGAGCAGTATAAATTGTTCTTTATAATCAAAGCACAATTTTTCCATATACCTAAATATGCTATCCATATATATGGTATGAGGACCATTGTTTAAGAAGCATAGTTTTCTATATTTAATATGAGGTACTATGACAGATAACAGATGATATTGAAGAGAATTTTTTATGTTTAAGAAACTGGTACATAACCAACAGCTGACTATGAAATGCAGAGCTGCCTATTCTTTGCATCAAGATTGTAGTTGAGACATTCGAGTGTCAAAGTACTTTTTCTAGCAATGTACAAAAACTGTTTGATGCTGAATAGCTGTTATATTATTGATGATAATTTTGCTCACAGAATCATATCACTGTTTTTGTTTGCAGGTTGAGTTTTTTGGACCTCTTTTTGATGGTGCAATAGTGGACCAGAAGGTTCTTCCAGGTCTTGTCCGGGCAACTGCAATTAATGCTAGCAGAATGATTCGTTCTCTCAACAAATACTACCATACTTAGTATCCTTCTCAAGAATTTACTTTGATGATGAAAATAATAGTACAGAAGAGTAAAATGAGAAGCTAATATGTAGTAATTGTCAACAAATGCAGTGAATTGATACATCATACTTTACTTTGACCAACCATAGTTATTGTATTTTTTAAATATCATAAGACAAAACTTAACTCGTAAAATATTTACACAGAACTCTTCATTGTTTATTTTAATGTGAACTTGTAATTAATTAAAGTTACCTCACAATTTATTGAACTTGTAATTATAGTTTCCTCACAATTTATCACTTATTTTACACAGTGCATGAAGCAAGTCATACAAGGAATTCTATTAAGTATTTCACCTGGTGCTTTTATTCCCAGTGCCAAAGAGTGATTCTAAAAACTAAGTATTTCAAAGAAAATATTTGGCAAATGTTTCTTCTTTACTACAACTTAGCTATGAGGAAAGGGCCAGATGCTTAGATGCAGTTATACAACAACATGTAGAGAGTACTATGTTTGAAGAATTTTCAGCACAGGTCTTTGCTCCAGTTCTACCTCCAAATTCTGCAAGTAAGTGTCCTTATAAATAGCTTAATCTTCAGTAGGTATCTTTTTGCTTATGTACTACATATCATTAAATAAAATAGTGTATAAGTTACAATCCATTGACAATGAGGAATAGATATTTCGTAAATGTCAGTATGTTTTCATCTAATAAAAAGGTGTGTGATGAGTTTTGATTAAGAATATGCTTGAAATTCAAAGAGTTCTGTATTAGAAATTCATTATTGTTGTTAAACCATGTTTTGAACTTATTTACAGAGATATCAACCTTTCCAATATTGGCAGAATCATTCAGACTTTAAACCTAAGATTTTCCAGTTATAATTGCTTCTATAAGTCTAATATTCTAGTTGAATAAAATTTTATATAGGAGAACCATGACTTTTTTAAGTAATGGTATATCTAAATCACTCAAACACATGTATTGTCTAATTGTAGTTCTTTTGTGTGAAAGCATACCTAAGCACTTATACATGTCAAACAAAAGTCAGAATCACATCAGTTTGGTGGTCTGATTCACCTAAGAAACAAACTTTTTCCATCCCATAGTTGTCATCTTGTAAATTATGTTATCACTGTTTCTCCTGAATGGATTGTCATATCAGCATGGGATTTTCACAGAAAGGCTTCTTGTTTAGATGGTCCTAAATGAAAATGGCTCTGATTTGACATCCAATATTGCCACCATAGCATTCATCTTTAAAATCTTATTATCAATACTCCTGAATGGGAAGTCATATAAAATGAGATTTTCACCAAGTATTTTTGTGATATTTTATTGGTTCTAAATGAAAATGGTGCTGCTTCATTATTGACTGTGACAGACATAGTAGCCATCTTGAAAGGTCATATGGATGCTTGAATGTTATAATTGCATGAATGGAAACTTCTATCAACATGGACATTTAAATCAAATTCTGAAGACTTCATTTAATGCTGAGCTGGTCGTATACGAAAATGGTGCCAGTCAAACATCAAGTATGGCCACCATAGCAGCTATCATAAAAATCTTGTTATTGCTATTCCTACTAAATGGAAAGTCATATTGACATGGTGTTTAACCAAAAGACCTCTTAGGATTTCTTGTTGGTCATAAATGGAAATGGTGCTAAGCTGACATCTAGTTATGACCACCTTGACAGCTCACCAGAAAATATTTACATCATTACACCATCTGAATAGAAAGTCATATTAAAATAGGGATTTTCAACTGGAGACATTTTATGGAGACTATTTGGTCATAAATGAAAATGGTGCCAATCTACATCCAGTGTGGCCACCATACAAATATTTTGAAAATCTAATTATCACTGTATGAGGGCTTTGATTAGAATCACCTATCATTACATCATGATAGTTGCCTTTGTAAGTTAGTTTTGTTGTATATAGACTTCACACCAAGGTGTGAAGATCTAAAAGGAAAAAATTGAGAAAACTGAAAAAAATGGCTCCTTACTTGATTGCAGAAGGATAAGACTATGTACTCAGCATCCAGAGAATTGATCAAAATGAACAAAACAGCAACAAAATGTTATTGAGAAATTCCAGTTACTAGATAATACACAAGACATCAAGATTGGATGAATATCTTGCCTATGTAGTCTTTTCTTGACTGACTTGAGCATGACATATAGTGGGAAAGATGACCATTGGAAGCACATGTAAGTCAAAATAACTCTGAATCCAGAAGGTTTAATGCTTAAAATAAGTTGTTGCATACAATATTTGTATACACCCATCAAAAGGCGGCAGATATTATAAAATTGTGTCATCCATCAAAGGCTCTACCCTAGTTTGTTTCCACACAAATGCCTTAACCCAGAAACCATCTGCTCACTTGTTGATAAATGACAATTTTTATCCTATATTGATCAGAGAATATGTATGCTACTGAACGTCAAGTACAGATTTGCTTAACACGTTAACTCCTGGAGGTTTTTGTCTTTTTCGCCTGCAGTGTGAGTAGGAACCCATTTTTGGGGGATATTTCTGAATACATCCTAATACATCAACCTCCAAGATATTTTAGGTTAACCTAATGCCTAGTTGTGTTAGAAACATCATTTTTCATTTTCTAGTTTGCCTGAGCATGAGTAGAAGGGTAAAAGTTGGACTTTTCTTTTTTTTTTTTTTTTCTTTTTTTTTTTTTGCTTAACAGATCCAGTCTTTTCATGTAGAAGCCTCTCTTTATTCTAAATGCCCAACTTACATCTTATCCTACTTTTTGCAAAGGTTCACCTGTATGTGTGCATTCATACCTATCGGTCTTAGATCTGAGGCCAAAAAGTCTAAAATTCGGACACAAAATTGTATTCTGACCCTGGGCAAATTTCAGCTGAAAAAAACTTGGGTCCAAAAAGTTATGTTTTTCTCTCTGTATTTTGTAGTACAACTAGAACATCCATATTATTTGTTATCATGGTAAAGCTACATCAGTCAACCTTTCTATAATACCACCCACTTTGTTGTGACATTCATGAGCTTGACGCTACAGAGCTCAGAAGTAAATTACCACCTCCTGCCACATAAATGCAGCACCAGGGGTTAATGAGTAGAGTTAAGAAAAGGTCAGAAGAAAATGTTTTTAAAGTTATGAAATCGAAAACTTGGCATGCTCATTTCCATAAACTAGTACACAATCTACATATTAGATATCAGGAACAAAAGTCAGAAAGCCCTGGATTTATGACACTGCTTATGGAAAACACATTGGGGAACGAACTGAAACTTGTTATTCTGACTTAACAGTATGTTTGTATCATGTAAACTTTACTTTGCTCAATTGTGGTTGCATTCACTTGTAACTCATACCTGCAGCTGTTTGATCCAATACAAATTCAAGGACTTTATCTTTATATGGGAACATTTAGAACTAACCCTTCAGAAAGCCTTTATATTGATGCCAATGAACTATCACATTACCATGGATGAGTGAAATCTGGCTCAAGTATATTACCAAACTGCCCTCTAATCCTTCTAATCCCTCTTGATATGGTTTTTGGGACCCAAACCTTGTATGCTCAGGAACCAAGATTCATGGCACATTTTGGCATACACATTTGTCTTTACCTAGATGCAGCAAAACTCAGTCTTGCAATTATAGCACAATTGTTATTCCCAAACACCATAATAATTGAAAATAAAGCTCATTAATTACTTTCTCTTTATTACATTAGAAAAAGACTTCTGCAAATCCTATGCAGTTTCAGAGTAAATTCAGTGAAATTAGATACTCCTTTCATGGCCCTGAGTTCTTCTGTGGATGGCTTGCATCAGCATTTGGGAAGAAACCTGTTGATTTTGAGGTCAAAAGGTCAAACCACAAAGTTGTTGTGACTGAAAGGTACAAATGGTTTCTCTACACTAAATTTTGTTTTTCATCACAGACCTGAAGTAAACTAATCTACCATTTACCTTCACTAAAGTTTGTAGATGGTTTAAACTGTGGATAAGAAATTGGATTTTTGAATTTGGGTCCAGAGGTAAAAGTTTTAGGTCACTGAAAAAAGAAAATGTTTTCTTCATAACAATTTCTGTTCTTGGCCCATGCCTGGATCAAAGATTGTGAATGGTTTGCACTTAAGGTAAAATAACAGTTTCCACAGTTCAGGTTACAGTTAATTTATTGTCAAAGAAATTGTACAAACTTTTCTATAGTCCAGTCAGAAATGTCTATAATGTTGGAAAAGTGAATATTTATTGTAGAAATTGAAGATTGTTTATTATATCTGGTTTGTGCTAAATTAAAATAGCACCAATCTTCCATCCTGCAAGGTCACTTCAATGGCCAGCTTGTAAATCTTTACTGTACTATCAGAGATGTTAACACTTATTACCATATTGTGGTGTGTTTAAATTGCATCATGATTTTCATAGAATGAGGTTTTTAAAAAAAAACACTTCTGCCATATAACACACAAAGGATATAATACATTTTAAAATCATGATAATTACATTTTGTTTCAGTTTGCAACAATAATCTGCCTTTTTTGGATAGTACCCTGATCATCATATGTTACATGATGTTTGAATTTGAATAAACTTTTACTTTACTTTATCCCTCATGTTTCCTATTAATCACCCAGTTATGACCAGCAACTTTTTAATTTAAAAGAAAATAAATATAATGAAGTGGCAATAATAAATTTATATCTTTCCAATTGTTAGTTGACCCATAAAAGGCCAATTTAAATTGATGGTTTGCATTGTTGATAGAATTCCATCAGTTGCAACAGATCCTCTGATTCCTTTTCACAGTCATTGAAAAGTTGTATGTTCATCATCTGCCATTCTTCTCCACTCCTTAGCAAAATACTCTCCCATTTACCTGGTATGATGTAATCAATAATTTGTTAAAAGTGAATTAAAACAATAGTTTTTAAAAGAACAACCAACATTGATCTCCCTCCAAGTTTTTCTGTTAGGATGTGCTTCTGATGATGGTTAACTTGTCATTCGCAGTGTACAAGTTTTTAAGATAGCCCATATTGTCTTTGTCTTAATTCTGTTTCAAGATGAAATGCAGGATGCTGTGTGAAATTTTGGGTCTAGTATTTTTAACCCTTTCAACACTAAGAAACTTTGTAGGCATAGAGTCCTCAACACTAAGTAACTTTGGAGTTCTAAAGCAAAATGACTTGTGGACTTTGAAACAACATAACTTTGTCAGTGTTAAAGATATCTGGCAGGATTAGGTGTCAAAATCAAGGTTAAAAATCAAATTTTATGACTAATTCATTAAAATGTGCATATATATTACAACTGTTAAAATGCAGGTGCAAACTGGTAACACAACAGGTAAATGCAAGTAATTTTTTTTATTACCTCTTAGTAAACTTAGAAAGTTCTCAAAACTTGTTTAATTGACATTAGATGTACTAGTGAATAATCACAGTAACAACACAAGTCTTTCTTTCATGGTGTCCATAATATATAAAATTCTATAAAATGAATCAAAATGATCTCCAAGGTGAGATCTGTCCACACATCTATATCGCTCTGCCACATTTGATCGTTGCATTGAAGTTCATTAAACGGACAATTTTTCCAAAAACTTCACCTGAATAGAATATTTGAAAATATTCTGAAGCTTTCCTGGAGCCATCTAACACTCAGGTGTGCCCAGTTCTGTCAGAAAACTGAAACAAATCTCTGGTTTTCCGGCTTGGTCCAAAACAAAACCACATGGTGCGTGCAATTCCTCTGGTTCAAAGCCTTCAAAGTTTTCTTCGTCATCACTGTCACCCACAAGTGCATTCCATTGTCTCTCCAGACATCTCTCATTTTCATCCAAATTTACCAGGTCGAAATTATTAAAATCCTCCGATAACCTCCTCTGAAGTTTGTTCAAACTCCGCTATTTTGGATACAAATTTCACCATTCGGAAAACATGTTAAAAGTTCGTACTTTATTCGATATTTCTAGTTGTATACAAGCTAAACTCACGAGATCATCCAAATATAACATCTACATTACAAGAAGGAAGTTATTAGAGATTACCCCGAAAGTTTTTTAGTTGGGTACTATAACATTAAAGAAGAACTCTGCCCTAGACCGAAAACTCATACATTAACTTATTCTTCTGTTTTACATTATGTGCCAGCATTTCCGTAGTAAACTTTTCTTAAAAAGGGTGCCTGCAAAATGTTCGTTTGTTGAGAACATTACCACTACTTGAATTCTAAATAATTCATGGGTTTTAAAAAAATTCATAAATGATGAAAAGCAGGTATTGAATACTGAGCATTTATAAATCTATTATATTTTCAGTGTGGTACTTTAGATTCCTAGAAATTAGAACAATGGTCCCTTTTAGGGACTTTTGTTTTAAAAAAATGTAATCTAGCTGATAAATTTGCCAGGTTTTGAAAAGTTTAGCCTAATTAGTTGGTAATGTTGAGTGTTTCATTTTTTTATAATTAAATTTCTGCAAATATATTAAATTCAATTTATACAAGTGAAAATGTTCTCATTGAAAATAGTGGTATTGTCTTTGTCCATGTATTTCCAATGGCTTCTACCTTAATAATTATGATTGTTACAGAATTTCAAGTTCAAAAAATGCTGCAGAGCTGTAATTATTCTCACCTATGCAAATGAGAAATCTAGCAGGTTTGCTAACCTTATTTTTCTTAACTCTTGTCTAATTGTCTAAACCAGGTCATCTCAGTCATGGTGTCCATGAGCTAATCAATTAGGATAAAAAGAAGAAACCCATTTTCTAATGTGCCTGGTTTGAGTTGTTCTAAAATAACAGCAACAGATACATAACAGCAAAGAAAAACATACAACAAATTATGGTCTCTCCAACTTTGAGAATATATCATGTAAAATATTTTGAGAGACAGACACAAGCAAGCACAAGAAGTCGAGATATTTGGTATTATGTTAGAAACTGTAGTTCATTTCACATGTCATGGTGAATTTTATCCTATCTGTAGGCTTAACTCTGGGTTTTCAGGTCATCATCATTAAATATGGCTAAAAGCACCTAATTAGTTTTAAATACTTCATGTGAAATGGATTAAATATTGTCAGCTGCATTTATTGAGGCTTACATAAAAATTTACTGAGCTACAGATAGGATAAAATTCATTGCACTAGTAGTAACAACACTTGCCATATTTCCATGAAAGAAAATATTAATTTCCAATAATACCATGTTTTAGAAATCTGATCCGTCCCTACACACTTAAAACTCTATTGTAGTCTCTATTAAGTATTGTAATATATTGTACCATTGCCTAGAACAAGTGAAATTTAAAAGTTATCTGAATAAAGATATTAATTACTTATTGTTATTTTCATATGACAACCATTCATTAAATGTGTAAAGACAGTAATAGTTCTATGTTTCTATTTTCTCTTGCATAGAACACTTTTACTTTGGGTAGACAAGTTGCCCCATTGCTGTCATTAATATATTCTTATAAATGTGCAGGACTATATTTTGAACAACAATAGCACTTGGCTCAAGATGTTTGTTGTGTAACACTTCCAACACCTAACAATTATAACTTTTTTCTTGATTCTTTTCCCTTTTTCTAGAAGCAACTTATATAGCTAGATTCTGCTTAGATATTTATTCAGATTTTCATTAAAAAAAGGTACAAGACCTGATGACTTATAAAGTAACAAGCAATAATAATACCTGATTAATAATACTGTTTTAAATCTGTTAACTAAATTGCAAAAGTGTGAGGTTAATTTAATCGGAAAACATTGTGTGAGAAAGTCCCAGTCATGAGGTTACATTATTTATCTTTCCCTTCACAGAGTCTTTGGGGAATATATATATATATATATCATATGCTACACTATTTCAGTACAATCACATTAGACTATATATATATTTTTCTAAACAATTTTGAGTATCTTTTATTTTATTTATTTTACTTTTTTACACAAAAGCAATATCAAAAGCCAAACTTTACAAAGATGTAAATATGATAGTACTATGGTATATTCTTGATACTTTTTTGGAGTGTTTTGTAATTGATTTCCTAATCATTTTCCACAGGTGATCATGTTGCTAATTGCCACAGACACCATATCATACTTGTACATACAGGAGTGCTTTCATTCCTAGTTATGTGGCTGTGTACTTTAAAAGAAATTTTATGAGTACTTCAGTCTTTCCATTGGTGTATTGTAAAAATAATGGCTCCATTGAATCCAAATTTGCATTAAATTAAAAGCATATTATGAAATAGTTTTTTAAAGACTATTTTTCACCAGATTATATATCATTCTTATAGATTTGCTCTTTTTGACAGGTGTAGGTGCTAGCCACAGTGGGCACTGTTTTGTCCCCATGGGTATTAATTTTGTGTGGCATATATGCATTGGACTTACTAATCAGATAAAATATACGTTCCTATGCTTATAAGAAATGCTCCCTACCCACTACCTCAAAGAGAGATTTTATGACACAATAAAGGTAGTAATTATGGAGAATGAAAGACAGAACAAATTGGTCTTCATATTTATTTGTTCTACCCATTGTCAGGATAGCTGCAGTGTCACAGCTTTCCATTTCAGAGCAATAATCACTTCAAATGAAAGTGTTATTTGAAATAAACGTTATTTCCCATTAGATTGTGTATTTTTCAGACAGGTTTTTCCTAGGTAACATGACACTGCCAACAACCCAAAAGAATTGTCATTGCAGACTCACATCTCAATTTGCCATTAATCAAGCATTATGATCTCCAAAGCTCTAGCATACTTTTAAATTGTATGTATTTTAATTTTTTCTTTCAAAATAAAACAAGATCCCAACTTTTATATGACTAAACGGCACACATCAAACGCTATTTTGGATCAGTAATGAGCAAGCACATTTCATTCATAATTTAAACATAAACATTACTTTCTGTGACTACTTGGACTTTGAAAACTTGATTTTTCATTATTTATTTTTTTACTTATGTAGTTATTTATTTATTTATTTATTTCAGCAGCAGAATTGGCTTTAAATTTATATCTTTCTCAGACAATATTGCATGTAATATGGCACTGAGCACTGCAGGTTTAATACAAATTCATCTCTGGATTATGATAGTTGTGCAGTTGATGCCTGTTTTTGAAGATTATGGTAGAACTTTGAAATAGTATTATACTATACTGTATTAGTAATATTTAGAGTATCTGAATAAATGCACCTACATAACCACATACATTTGAGTTGGGTACAACCTTTCTGGGAAATATGCTAATTGGTATTGATGGTTTGTTTGTTTTTTTTTCAGTGTTGATTTTCTTCAGAACATTCTATAGTGTCTGCATAACAGGCAGCTAACCTGACAATGGGGTTTTGGATCCTGAAAGTAATTTTGCAAGAAATGTATTTATTTATCATGAAACTGGTGGAACTAAAAGAAGTTGAACAAGTCTAGATATACAGTATACAAAAAAATACTTCTTTTACTTTGTGCAATTGCTTTTTATCTTGCCTGTAATGAATATCACAAAAGAGGAGGCATTGCAGCTACAAGGCTGTGTAAGTCAACCTTGATTTACAAGGTTTTAATTGCAATATCTCCTGTTTGTATTAGTGGATCAACAGCAGACTTTGCCCTCAGCTGCATCAAGGAGGAAGAAAATCCCTAGAGGTGGAAGTCAACAATGGTCAAAGGTTATGGTTACAGGTGGTAATTGTAGCTAGAGCAACTACAATGGCTCACCATCACAAATCTCCATTTTTTTTTTTTTACTTATTAATCCACTACCATCACCACCCCAACAGGTACCCCACCCCCTTTACTCACCCAATGCAACCCAGTCAAACTTAAAACATTGATCTAGTTGCCATAGTACAAAATCTGTCACATACCAAGAGTAACATAAGTTTTTGGAATTTCCAAATAGCCTTTAGTCAGAAATGTAATTTATGGGCAGGTGGATCGATGGATGGACAGACAGAGAGATGGAAGGTATCACAACATTACCTGCCAAAGTATGGTGCTAAAAGCTTTAGGTGGGGGAGAACTGTTAATGTTGTTGGACTTTGTCTCCTGTTTTCATAGATAAATTTTCATCAGACATTGCAAAGAAATTTACAATGGGACATGAATGTCTTTAAAGTTTTGCAAGTCCAAAGGCTAAAGTTTCAACTATGATAAAAATCCAATGACAAGGGTCATTTGGTAATGTATTACCAAGGGAATGGTGACATTTTTCTGTGTCAATAAAATTAAAAAGTTTAAGTAAAAAATGTTGTCTTTTGATAAAGTTATGGTCTGCTTCAGATACATTATGAACCATACCTTACCTTCTATCACCAAAAGTACCTAAAGTTTTTGCCTGACACAATTAGTCTAATTTAAAAATATTAATTCTCTTTATACCTTGGAAAATTTATAACTATTGGTTGCTGCATGATTGCATACTTTTGTACTTTGGGAAAATATAGAAAGTGGTGCATGCAATGGTGAATTCATGTTATATTTAGGTGCAGTATGATGTACATGATGAACTGCAACCAAAGGTAAAACAAAGATCATTTTAGACTAAATACACTATACAAGATACATGTACCTTCAACTATAATGGCTGCAGTTGTAGGGAGATGACCAAATTCTTTGAATCATAGAAATATCCTGTTAAGCAGAGAGCAAATTTTCATATATTTTATTTTCATGCCAAGCTATCCTCATTAATGCAGTCTGAACTTAAGTGTATTTTTAAGTTTTAAAAATTCATATCTCAGTTATATTTAAACTGTTAATGTCTGATTACAGTTTTGAATCAAAATTAATATAGAAGACAGCAAGAACAGTTAACTTGTCAATGTGAAAATTAAGTAATAAAATATTCAGATAATTTTAACAAGAATAGATGATAAAAAATGGAGCCAATATTCTTAATTAATGGTGATCTTGTGCACTTTAATTTTAAGACATTTAATCAGATATTATAACCATCAAATTATTTTAATAATAACAGAGGAATTATTTGGGGCTTCTTTAAGATTATATTTGTTGTATGGCATTAATAATGTTTATATCATATTTCCTTTTAAATGTTCAAACTGCAGACAAACCCAGCTGAGTCATACCAAAGACTTTTAAAAATGGTACTAACAGCTGCCTCGCTTGGCGCTCAGCATTAAGAGGTTAGTGTAAGGACTGGTAGGCCTGGTGCCAGGATAATGTGACTGGGTGGGATATCACGCTACATGTCTGTAGCATGATGCCCCATTGTTAGACATCTCTTTAAACTGTCTCACTATTGATATTGTAGCAATATGACTGAGAAATTGTTAAAGCTACATTGAAAATCTAAATCACACAAAAACTGCAGACATGCTTAAAGACCAATATTGTGGAATGTTCTGTATATAATAAAAATATTTACAAAACTTAAAATACAGGCCATTATTTTTTGTAAGTATTTTACTTCACATGTATAAATTATCAGTCTCACACATATACTTGCCTGAGCAGTGCTTTTTAAAGAGACAAAAAATCACATGATAGTCATATAAAACCAGCAAGTCACCCTCCACAAGTCATTTTTCACTTTATGAAAGACAAAAGGTTATATGGACTGATATTGAAACAAACATGTATTTTATAATGTTTCTGAAAATTAAGCTACCAAATGCTCATACATACATACATACATACATACATACATACATACAGACATACATACATACATACATACATACATACATACATACATACATACATACATACATACATACATACATACATAATTACATACATACATACATACATACATAATTACATACGTACATACATACATACATACATACATAATTACATACATACATACATACATACATACATACATACATACATACATACATACATACATACATACATACATACATACATTACCTTGAATACTTCTGCAGTCAGATTGCCCAAACTTTACAAATCTAACACAGTTTTATGGCTACAGACATGGACAATTTGCTGTAACACCCAATTAACTAATGATGTCAGACTCTTCATGGTACCGATATTAATGATATTGGAACTGTGGAAGTATCCTCAATGAGGAAGTAGATGAAAACTGAACATTGGGAAAGAGAAAAATCTAGTGCCAAATAAAGGCAAAACACTGATATAAAAGAAAGTCCATTGTGATAAAGCTGGCAAAAACATGCATAAAGAGAGATAATTATTTCAAAAGAATGTCTTATGGATAGCCTGACCACAGACAACATTGGGTTTGCAACTGAAGAAAGGTCATTAGGGCAGAATTTTGTCAAATTGATTATGCATGGAGTTGCCTAAAACTCTTGATTGATGGATATAATTTCAAAGTCTCTTGCACAACTGATTAACACTGTAGCAATAGTACAGTGTGTAGCTGATGAAATTTTGGACAAATACAAATGCTCCAAAACAGCAACAAACTGTGTCCCCCTAAAGTTACCCCAGAGGTTGGAAGAGAATTGGAACAGAGTTGCACAGTCCATTGACAAGAATTTTCAAGAGACACAACTTTCGAATGCAGCTGCCATGATCCCCATAATTGAATTTGCTTCTGGAAAAAAGCACAAATAGTGGCTGCATTTTGGATGCAATGACCCTAATGGCCACATTCAGTAAAACATTTCTCTCCACAGGGAATATATATTTAGGCCCCACTTGGAAAAGCAGTCTGTGCAATCTGAACACTTCTATCTTTTCTTTTCTTTGTGGCAATGTGGCACAAGAAATAAAGAAATGTGAGGCTGAACTTCACCTAAAGTGAGATGATCATACTTATAGTTTCAATGGTAATGGTAGGAACTGCTATGGGGGGGTACCATACAACACAGGAGGGGAGGATTCAGCAGATTCCAGCCATATTATAACCCCAAACAATATAGCAATATAAATACAATTTGTGTCATGGAGAAAATGCAGTGGTCTCAGCTGGGAAACAATAAAATAACTGATGGGTAAGAAAAATAAGCAAGTGTCTTGGAGCGTGAAAGCTTTTTTGTTTGTTTGTTGTTGGGCTTAATGCCATTTTTCAGCACAAGATAGGCTATTCATGGCGGCCAGTATTAATGGTGGAGGAAGAAACCGTGAAATCACCGGAAAGAACCACCGACCCACGCGAACGATACTGGCAAGCTTTCTCACATATCCACATTCACCGAATCCTAGAGTTGAACCCAAGCAGACAGAGGTGAGATGGCAGTGATCCGTAACGGACAGGGCTTTACATGGAAGCTATTGACTTCTGACATTTGGAATTTGCAAACAATCATTACAAGATTGGATTTTACAAAATTCTATATCAAAACCAACACACCGCATGGCAGGACATCAACTTTTCTGCTTAACTGCATAACTGGTGCAAAATGAAGCAGAGAAAATGTTAAGGAAGGAAGCAATTGTACATTCTTTTCATGAGAATTAAAATTTTATTTCAAATCTGTTCATTGTACCTTGGACCACTCCAGTGGCCTAGTGGTTAGAACTGTGCCTCAGAAGTAGGAGGCCACAGGTTCAAACCCCAGCCAAATCATACGGAGGACTTTAATTAAAAAAAAGAAATTAACAGCTGCCTCAGTATCCACTCAGCATTGAGAGATTAGTGTTAGAACTGGTCAGCCTGGCAACATGATAATGTGACTGGGTGGGACATCATACTGCATGTCTATGGCATGATGCCCCAGTTCTAGACATCACTTTAAACTGCCACACTGCAGACAATATAGTAATTAATATGAGTGAAAAATTGTTTAGTTACGTTAAAATTGCCAATCACTCACAAATTCTTTCTTAACATATTACTCTGTGATAATCTATGATCCTGTCAGAAATAGTAAAGTGGAATTAAAATGTATGTCTGAAAATATTTGTTTTTAAAATTATCGTATCAAAGTCATATGAAATTTGTCTCAAGACAGATGCATCCACACTTGGGTGAAAAGCTCTTTCAACAGAATCAATGGAGTAAGCATCATGCTGAGCATGTATATACCCTTCTAGTGTTATGTTCCCAACCTACCCTATTATGATGTGTTGTAGCAAACTAAAACAGGGTTCAAATATGATTCATCGAGGGTGTAAAGCTTGTTTTATAAGACTGTGTATCATGATTTTGTTTTTGTTTAACAGTATTAATAAGTTATACATTGCATAAATTTGAATATCACTGTGATGGTGGGTTTTTATGTGATGCTTTTTGCTTCAAACACTAGATAAAGATACCAAATACTGTTACAAATCACACTTGTCATAATCTTTATTCAAAAAAATTTCTTGTTTGTAAGATAAATGTAGACATAAACATATCACAGACATGAAGATTAATGTTATTTACAACTCTGCACACAAAAGAGCATTAAAATTACAAAATACATGATACAAGAAATTTTATTCAATTATTGTAGTCTATGGAACATTCTGGACAAGCTGCTATGCTGATAATTTAGCACCTGATACATAATTTTCAGTATGAACAGTAAAGACCACTGGTCACCATTACACTGCATCACCTTGTCTAAAAGTGAGTTGGTGGCTATTAGTAGGAACTAGTTTCATCAAACATCACAGAGGTATACAGTACAAACACCATATCCCTTATGTCATTGACTGTTGCATCTCCAAACATTATTATATGCTCATTTTTATTTTTCTCCATTAACTTTACATTATCAGAATCATTCAATATTCTCCGATATTGAACACCTTAATATTGCACTCCTCGTGCTTGATGCTCTTGAGTGTGCGGTACACTATAAAGTTAAAAGGTCGGTGACAGGAGCTATACAAGTACTATTATTGTGCATTGAAGGAATCTGTGATTCTGAACTTTATTATTTTAATAATAAACAAAATTGAGCATATAATAAAAAGGTCACTGCATTTGAATGGAAAAATATGAACTCATTTTTTTCTGATGGATATACTGCACTCCCAAGGTTGAGCAGTATAGCCATCCGAAAAACTCCCAAGGTCATGCAGTATAGCCATTCAAAAAACTCGTTCATATTTTCCCATACAAATGCAGTAACCTATAAGTATCAAATGTCATCAATCAGTTCTGCAGCAATAACAATAGTATTTGGGTAGAAACTCCAAGAATTTATTATTTTGACTTCTTTAGTGCAGTACCTAAATAGTCTTGTGACTACACACTTGTATGATGGGAATATAATTTGGCCCTTTATATGTGTGTGTGTTGTGTCCTTCAGTGCCACATTTGGCACTGGTCATTGTATCCAGTTCAATAGTCATGGGGACCAAGCAGTACTGCATTTACCCTGTGAGCCATTGTCTTCAATATATCACATTAAGTTTGCTTTCAGTACTCCATTTTGGAGAATATTACATAATGGCATGCATTTATCCACTATCCATTCATCCATCCACTATGCACCAAACAAGTTTTGCTTGTAGTTTTAATTAACCCTTACTAACTTAATTTTCTAACTGAATGACTCCCATTTACAGATACTGCAATTAAATAGTTTTTATAAAAGATATGTTATTTTCTTTACTTATATTGAGAAAGATTCAGTTGAAACAGAATTTTGGCATTTTGATCTATTGACTAAATTCATACAGTGTACAAGTCAGAGGTACATTTATGTTCTTCTCTATTCTTTATTATAATGGTGTAGTACAGTTTTTAGTCTATTTCTTGAAATACATTTTCTTCAGTTTTTTTTTTTTGTGTTTTGCTGATTTTAATAATAATTCCCATGATACCAACTTTAAAATGGATATATCAAAGTGTAGACATTTTAAGTAAAATGCACAAAAAGCTTTTATAATTTTTATGAAGCAGTTCTGGTCAGCACAGGTTGGTGAGCTTTGATATTTGATGACAAGGAAATTGGAAACATGGAGTAAATCACCAACTTTAGATGGTCAGCAATTTAACTTTGTATGGATTAAGCCCAGGAAAAGAAATGTGCATGCCTTTACTGGATTTATGTCTCACATTTAACTATGTGAAAAATACTCATTTATTTATATTAATTTTACTGTGTTAAAACTTTAACTGATAAAAGTTTTTCTGTAAAAAGTATGAAAACTGGTCACTTGGTAGCTCAAGTATAAAGTTTGGAATACGTTTTAAAGGGCACACTTGATTCTGTTCTATTAATTTCCCAACTTTCATGTTTTACAGCCAGAGCCTACCCCCCCTCCCAATCAGACTATAATTGAACATACCCAGTTGCCAAATTTAGCAGCATGTTTGATTTAAAGTGTATCTGTGGTTATGGAATAAAGATCTATATTGTTTCCAAGTCATGACCCATGGTAAGAATAGACTTGGAGGCAAGTGCCAGTTGCATATATGAATTCATCTTTTCATACCCATTATATGTATACAGGGGACCCTGAGTGGCCGAGTGGTCTAAAGCGCTCACAGTTACAGATCATTGCCATCTCACTCTGTGTGGGTTCAAGTATCTGGTTCAGCCAGTGTGGGTATGTGAGAAAGTATACAGTTATTGAATGCTATTTTGTGGTTTCTAAGTTGCAACCCAGGGGCCACAAATCTATTTCAGGACATGACTCGGGGGTTCCCATTCAAACCCTCGTCTGATCTATGTTGAGGATCAGGTCAATAAACACATATTCTCAGACCTGTTGATCCCATAATTTGGGAGTTATTTTGTATTTATGTAAACACACCTCTTTAACCACACTTTGAGGGGCTGTTTCAAAATTGTAGAACATTGTGCACATCAACAGACCACTCAGTCAAATCCCAAGGTTTTGGGGTCGCCATCTTGAATGGTTTAGGAGAAGTTGAACAATATTACTAACCAAATGCATGCACATCAAATGGACAGGATAACATCTTTTCTTCAAATAGCATGTGGATTATTAGTGATGGTGCATTTTAGTATGATGAACAAAAATTTTAGAAAACTTTGATTCCATTTCACCCTAAGTTGTTGACTAATGGTAGAAAATGAAGTAAGGTTGGAGTATTCCCATCCACACTGCTAAAATTCCAAGTATTGATTTTGTCCCCATTTTTAGTTGAAAAATACTTGGCACAGACATCAACTGGCAATTGTATTCAATGGTATTTATGTTTAGGCATCATAAATTTCTTAATTAAATCTATTCATCTCTAAATTAGCCACATCTGGAGATAATAGAGGGCACTTAACGTAGCAAATTCAGCAGAGAAACACAAAATTTGCTAAATATTTCTCTAAAATGTAAGTTTTTAATGTTATTTTAAGTGCATTTATGAAGTTATAAAATATGATCCAAGCCAAGAATTTTGTTCTCTGCCATTTCCAACATTGCTAGAAAGAACTATACAGGTGCAAGAAGTGGTTGAACTCTTTGTCTGACTAGGAGAATTTTGAAGTGCACAATTAGTAAACTTTATCTTTAATGGCCATCATTTGTATACTTTAATCAGTTGCATTTTGTTTTAATTCTACCAGATAAATAGCTATCCTTCTCAGCATTGACCATTTCTCACTGAGTGGCCTATAAGTTTAAACGTAAAATTTGAAACCATTTTTCCAGTAGAACAGATAGTGTCTGCCACTGGTCAGTTATGTCCAAAAATAAAATTGTGTGAATGACAAAAAAAATTTTATAATATGTGTATGATTAAAACCATAACCTATTCAAAGTTTCTGGTAATATGAAAATTAGGGGTGAAACAGTACATCAGTGTTGTGCATCTATACAATTCACAGCCTTTGCTATGCTAAATTTTTGATACTCATAGTAACTTGATGGTCTTTCCATTGTTATTAGGTCTGTTGGTGGTAGGAGGTGCCCCTTAATGTTAAGGGTTGTATTTCCAGTATGCAGATTGCAGACAGACATATACTTAGATATATTTATATGCCATTCTTTTCAATGACATGGTAGCAAAATTGCTTTCAGAAAAAATACCTGTTGTCAGTGAATTGTATTAAACAATTTAGGCCCTATAAGTCAACTCCATTTGATCAGCTGCATGACTCACTCTAGCCACCTGACAGGTATTTAAAATATCTTGTTAATTTTTTTGCTTGTGATATAATAGTTTATCTTAATCCTTCTTGTTATATAATAGTTTATCTTAATTCTTCTTGTTATATAATAGTTTATCTTAACCCCAATAGGGAAATGTAGCTTTGTAGCACATAGATCAGGCAGGTCTAAATTGCTTGATAAATTAAATGAAAATTGCATTCTACTATTAAATTTATGTATTTTAATTTGGCTTGGTATACTGTCTTCTCTGCATTTACTGATTTTTATCCACCCAGCATGTACATTGCACTCAAATTTAACACCATTTTCGGGTTCAAAATTACCCACAAGTATTTTTATTAACAATTTCCCAGCTCCAGTAATGACATATTTCACAACTTTAAAAATTATCATCATAGCTACTATCAGCCTGTATTTGCCAAACGAAATCATCATCTGAAGATAAACCAGACTGAATATTGGCCATTTTGGGTGTACATACCAGGTAGTGGATATTTTAAAAGGCATTTGTAAAATTCCTTGATATAAGTTCAGACTATAACAAAATGCTTTTTCCAGGGCACACTGTCCAATTCAAATTTTTTTTATGTGACTAGAAATGCAAATAATAAGTTCCAGGACAAATTTCATCAACACTAGATTTTTCTCATGCGTCATCAAATGTTACACTCCCAATTTCTGAGAAAATAAATCATGTACCCTATGTGCCAACACTGAATGGTATTGGCAAATTCCAACTTTTCGATAGGCAGTTGGATCTTAATCTACACCCCAACATAAATATCCAGATTTCACAAATTGGGTGGCAAGGGTCAGAGGAAACTCTTAACTACTTTATTCGGAGCAAGCTGTTGCAATAAAATATTTACCATCGCATGGGGGGGTCACATTATTATTAACTATGTCTCTTGGTGTTAGTTTGTAGATGGCAAGTGAGTGTTAAGTTTTTTTCACTTTAACATGGAAAAATTAATGTCTGTGCCTACAACAGCTGTCTTAGATGAATTTTCATTTTAAAGAATAAAAATGCAAATGACTAATACAATTTTTGACAACTGCTGAAGATTTTTTAAAAAAATCAGTAATTATCCTTTTATATCATTTTTTACCACATGTTTCAATATGCATATTGGTGCAGCAAAAGTATTGATGCATTAGTATATCAATGAATCGTGTTTCACCCCTAGTCAGCATTATATATTGGGTTTGTTTTTTCAATATTACATGACAGATTTCAATGTATCCATCTGATGTTGTATGTATGTAATCATCATTTTAAGAGTGTGAGCAAGTAAAATAAAGATTCATTTTTGAATTTAGACAAAATTACATCATAGAAAAAGAATTTACTTTTTGTTTGATTTAGGCTAGTGCATATGTTTGCTCATCATATGTACAATGTGAGTGTATTCTGCTTTATCTGCCTACAAACTTAACAGTAGTTTTATTATTATTTTGTTTTTAATTTAGATTATCTCCAATGTTTCAGTTCTTGAATCACCCTCTGACTGCAATCTTTCCACAAAGAGTTCCACATCTTTGGTGGAGATAAATAAGCAGGTCGAGCAGCAGCCACAACCATCAGTGTCACCACCATCAACTAGGCAGAGTAGAGGTAAGGATCATCAGGATGCCTTCAGAATGTTTTTTCAGTTGAAGGTCAATGTTTACTGCTACATTCCTTCATACAGCAATAAACTGTCATATGAATATGTGAATACAGAGGTTGGTTTTTATGATTTGTTTAATGAATAAAGCTTTAATTAACATACTGAGGTTTAAAAATGCAACAATCAGATGTTTACATATCTAGATATATGCAAGATAGAGCTAGAAAAGGAAGAAATGTATTATTTGATTCAGACAATGCATAATGTTTATATATTTTTTATTTTAAAAATCCTGAAATATGTACTTATTATTTTTGGCTGATGAAGATCTTCAAAAAAGACAATTACGTGCCAGAAGTTTTCCCTTTTTTCATTTGTTTTTTCTTTTGTTATGATCTTTTAAGTTTCAGATAGTAGTTGAAGCTGATTTGATGAACTGTAATTGGCGTGCCAGTTTACAGTATAGAAAATATTTATGGTGAACAGTAAGTCACAGTTGTCAAATACTCCCCAACCATGCTACTTGTTTGCCTGAAACAGTAAATTGAATGAGACAAGAAGAAAAATTTGGACCAGTTTAAGGCTACATATTTGTTAAAAAGTAATAAGAAATAATTACAAAAAATGTCATAGAAAAGTCATAAAAATTTATCTAATTAAATTTTCCTTGTAGTTTCATTTCTCAGATTCCAGTTTATCTAAGATGTGAATTTGCAAACATTATGTAGCTATGAAATTTTGTGATTGTAAGTCTCAAATTAAAATTTGTATGCATTTATTCAATCAGTTTTCATTTGTTTGCAAGTGACATATAAGGTTTACTTTCCATCACACTTTCCAGAACAAAGGGGCCGTTTTTAAGATGAAGGAAAGCATCCTCATTTGTGTTTTTATTTCTACACTGGATGAGTTAAATATTGCAGTTATCGTTATTAATAGTCAGTATATACATAATCATTCTTCTCTCTTACAGTTCCTGCAACTGAAACTAAGTAACTCAAAACCCAACTATTTTAGGAACTGAATGTATGGTTTTTAGCTCAATTGGTTATAGTCTGAAAGAGCTTATGGGATGACATGTTGTCTGTTGGCTGTTTTCTATTAGTCCTTCAGCACAAGTTTGTTATCACTACTCATCAAAAACTACACCTCTCACTCAATAACTCTTGCCTGGATAAAACAGAAACCTGCATATAACTCTAAAAGGATACTTTTTTTTTCCTTCCAGAACATACCATAAGAATCAGTCCATATTTGTTGAATGTGAACAAAACTAATAAATTATACCTTGATATAAAGCTTTTTTTTTATCATGGAACTGTATTTAGTACCCCCTAAATTTTATTCAGCATGACAAATTTTGCAACTTTTATTAAGAAATATTGTATTTTTGTAAAGTTTTCTTTACAACAAAAAAAATTCAGTATACTGTAGCTGACAATGTTCATTGATATCCCGATCCATGAAGATGTCAGTAATACCTACTGGTGGCTGCACTTTAAAAATAAAATACTAATTTAAAATGTCTCTTCAAGTGAAATTTTTGTTTTAGTTCTAATTCAGTTGCAGAGTAATTGTCATAAGTGTTCTTTGCCTTCTTTTTTTCAGACCTCAAAATTGTTCATCTACCATCACAGCTATGGCTGTGAATGTTCTGATAACCTAATTAAGTACAGACTTTTAATCTCCATTTTTGGAAATGTTTGTTGTATTGTTACATTCATTTTAGTAAAATGTTATCTGCTTTATATTATTACAAAAATTGTGTCTTTGGTATCAAATAAAATAAAGGGGATGGAATAATAATACAAAAATGGTAAAAGGGCATGCAAATCCAACCTGTGAAGGAGCTAGCGGTCACAATAGCAGACTTGCCAACTCTTATGATTTTGTTGTAAGTCATATGAACATTACCCTTAAAATACAGACTTTTGGCATACAAGCAAAAACTATGGAGAAACTGTCATTGCCAAAAAATCCAGATAATTGGTTCTTCCGTGTTTGATATGGATCTGAGTTTCGTATTAGAATTAGTAAAATTAGGCAACCAAACTAACTTTATAGCAGCACCCCAGATGCTTTAAACTGCACCTATTTGTTCATGCAAAGCATCTGAATAATCAAACTGTTAATTATATATTTTTTTTAAATGTCATTCAGAAAGTGATGCATGTTTAAGGTAAAAGGGAAAATAAGCTTAAAAAAATATTAATAATCAACACAGAAGAATAAAGAGTATTTAGATTCTTGTGAATAAAAGCTGGAAAGGAAAAAAATTACATTTAATGGACATCACATGCCATTTTGAGTATATCTCGTGGCAGGAGATATGATTGCCATATGAAATGGAAAAAGGGTGAGAGATAGCAAAAGCGATAGCGTTGCATAGGGTTTGGAACTGAAGTTGGTACAACTGTAGTAGTGGGAAAGAAAAGTCTACTCATACTTTACAAACATTTCAGTTGAACTTGATGTTTATCATTGCTGCATCAAACTTTTATTACATTTTCCAGCTTTACAATAGCAGTTATTGATATTATGTTACACCTTACTGAAAACTGGTCAACCTTGTGGAGAAAAATCAACTGCCTAACTGAGACAGACTCGTCATGGTTGGCATGTCTGCAAATACATTTCAGTGAACCAGTTGCAGACTTATAAATATTACTATGTAGTATACATGATTGAAGTATCTAGTATTAATCAAGGGTTTATACTATTAATTAGCAAGGAAAGCAAGCAAAAGCTGTACTTGGTGCATGAAAAGCTACATTTCACAGATATTTATGGAAAAGTGAGTTCAATGTTTGCAGTGAACTTAAAATTTCAGAATTGCAACTCAAAGCATAACTGCCAAGTGTTTCATTTTGCTCATATTTGCCCCATCTTTTATTACTGAATACAGGTGTACATTTTTGTGTTTAAAATCCAATTTTTTTATAATATCAAAATCTTAAACATTTCCTTGCAATTTTCTGTTTAGAACAGGCACCTGGATCCATTATTAGATTAAATGTATTGCATGCTTATACGGATATGTAGTTCTAAAATACAATTGGTTCATTCAAAGTAGAGGCTACCAGGCCAGTTTTAACAACCATATTGGCATGTGCAAAACATGTGCCACTATCACTATATCTCTTTATCATCATGTCAGAAAGGAAAACAGAAGATTCAGAATTTTCTCCAACAAAGAGAAAAAACAGAACTGGAAGGACAACAATTATGCCATCATGTTTCAGTGTGTGAAACCATCTAGTAAAGGAGAACACTTTTGGTACTTAATGAAATGATACCTATCTAACATTACAATATTTCCACAATGGCAGCTGTCTTGGAAATCTTGTTATCTTTACTCATCCTAAATGAAAGTCACTAGCATGGAGATTTCATCAAAAAGTCTTCTTGTGGTGTTTAATAAATAAAAATTGTACCAATATAACACCATGACAGCCATGTTGAAAATCTTATTTCTACTCTTCCTAAATAGAAGGTTATATCAACATGAGGTTTTTTTTAAAAGACTTCTCATGGTGTCTAGTTGATCCAAAATGAAACCTATGACAATCATTATATCCAATTTGGACACCATGGAGCCATCCTACAACTCTGTTACGAGTATTCCACCTGGATTGATGCTCATGTCAACATTTGGACTTTCACCAAAAGAATTCTTGTGATATGAAGTTAGACCTTAATGAAAATGTTGCTAATCTTGTGTCTAATATTGCTGCCTCTGTAATCGTCTTGAAAAATCTTGTTTTTGCAGCTCCTTACAACTGAATGGTGAGATTGTTATGCATTGATCTAGAATGAAATTAGTGCCATTCATGCCTCCAGTATAATTGCCACAGCAGCAAGTTTGAAACTCTGTTTGCTCATTATCAGAGTTGATTTCAAAACTCAGTTGTTAAAAAAGAAAAATGGTTTTATTGTGGATTTCTGGAGATTTTTCTGAATTAGTAGAGTATCAGTCTCTTTGAGAGACTTGGGCTTACGTTCTTTTTCTGAATTCTCTGAAAATTGCTTCTTTGAAGTAGCCTATATTACAGATTGTAAGATCCATTGTTGCCTCAATTGAATAGTTCAATCTTTGCAATTATGTCTCGTATCTGTTAATGTACTTTCCACTCTGTGGTTCTAGTCCTAACACACAGTTCCACTGGGGCCTTTTTCTGGACCCCAAGCCTGCGTCGGCTTCAAAGTATCACAGGAAGCGACAGCAGTTATACTCCTGCATCAGAGAATCAAAACCCTCCCTCCACCACTCTCTAGGCAGGTATATAATGCATACAACAACCATCACATGGCATGTCAGTTTACTATGTTGATTTGAATGTAAACTTACCATGCATGACTGAGATCATGTCCTTGCCGTAGATTTCAGGTCTTCTCATATTTTGTTTTCCTTCATAGCATAAGAAATGAAGTAGTAGTTTCCTACACATTGTTCTGTTATACCATACAGTCTGCATCCATGGGTTTTGACATTCATTTGGATACAGACTATGTATAATATGGTAAGTTATTTTGAAACCAACACAAAAAAATTTTGAATAATTTGGGAGTGTCTCAAGAAATCATGACTTTTTCATTGGAAATTTACATTTTGCCTAGATTGTTAACTTTAAATGGAATCCAAAAAATCTAGGTAATCTGCATTCTTTCATGCTGAAGAAATCTTAGGAACTGAACCAGTGTAAGGTTGGAAAATGGGAATTGAACCTTCAGACAAAAATTATAAATAATACTTTTGTCTTAAACCTTTTCAGCAATGAAGTAATGTACACATATAATGAACTACTTCTAATTATTGACAGTAATAACAAAGTCTCTGATCTGCCAGGACTTATTATGCTACAGAAGGTCAGGTTCTATGCTTTTTGCAGCTTTGTATAAAAAAAATCTTTGAATTATTTAAAAACATCCTTGAAGTTCTGGAAGTGGCAGAGTCATACCTAAGACATAAGAATTGTTCATTACAACTGCCTCACTTTGTGCTCAGCATTAAGAGGTTAGTGTTAGGACTGGTTAGCCTGTCAGGATAATATGACTGGGTGGGACATCATGCTGTATGTGTATTGCATGATGCCTCAGCACTAAATGTCACTATAAACACCACACTGCAGACATCGAAGCAGCTAAAAATTTATTAAAGCTACATTAAAAATCCAAATCACAGACACTTAACAAGTAGTGTTTTGATCAAAACAAATGTTAAATGTATATAAAGTGGAGTCTTGTAAGCTCAGAGTTCACTTATTTAGACAATTATTTGTTGGTGGAATAATTTAACAAGGATGCATGTAAACAATGTGCTGGCATGCTGACAAAAGTAAACCAAACAAATATGGCATTTGAACAGTCTAGTCAGAAATCTTTAACCCTTAAACAGAAAGCAATGTGTGTGTATAACTTGAAGTGGGTCATGGATGTATCATAAAAGGGATGGATTCAGCCTTTATGGGGAGATGAGTAGAAGACTTCATCACTGCCTGTGTCCATGTTATAACCATTTCAAGAATGGGAGAATGTAGCACAATAAAGGCTGGAAAGCATAAAATGTATGTTCTTAACTCTAAGCCTGAGGTAAATATTTTCTCTTTAAAAACAGTATGATAATTTATCTAAACAGTTTACTTAAGCCACTTTAAAAAAACAAACATCTTGAAATATACTTCATTATAAAGTTGGATCACAATTGTTGCATGTTACCATTCAGAAAATTATACAGAATAATGTGTATGATTTGTAGGTTTCAGAGGAAATGCAATGTGTATGGTTTATTTCCATAGCAGTTATTAATCCTGCATGACCATGTGCACTATTCATTAGCCTATATTGAAATCAATTATTTCTGATGAGTGGTGTGTGTTCCTAGATATTTGTATTGATTGGATGACAAAAGTTTGTCTTTCATTAAAGTGTACTGTTTTTATACTTGCGATATGCCTAGTCAGGTTTGGTTTGTGGTGTTTTTGTCATGTCGATTTCTGCATCTTGGTCAGGGGAATGTGATGGTTTGATAGCTACAGTAAATGAATAGATCAGACTGTTGTAAAACTTAATAAGCAATGTCATAATGGTATATCAAGCAGTATATTTAACATAATTTTTTTGTTGTAGATATATTACTTGAATAGATGTATATCATTTTGACAGTACATTCTTTTATCACAAATGATCTTTATGTTGTGAAATATTTTCATATTAAACTCTCTACAGTCACCTATTGCATACATTTATAATGAGGATCAAAGTCAGGGCTAGAGATGCATTTCTTCTATCAGGTCATTCACTGGGTAATATGAGTACCGTGACAGTTTACATAGTGCTGATGACAGTGTATGTACATAAACTTAGCTTTTGCACTCAGAAATAAGGTAAAACACATGAATTGAAACATTAATTCTTTATTTGTGAAATAAAACAACTGAAACATTCTCATTCGAGTTTTTTTGATTGGCAAGTAAGGATGACTAATTATTTTTCTTCCAGCCAACATTGATCTTGCCCAGTTCATCAACAGATAAGCCAGACAAAAGAAATAATAATTTTTTGGACAATATATTCAGGATAAATGATAATGTTCATTAGCATATAAATTATCTAGACTGAGAAAATAGTAATTCCCTTTTTTATGTCCTATGATTAGCATTAATGATGTTATTTGTGAAACAGTAAGATGAGAAATTGAATTTTATTTAAGACTGTTTTGCTCCGTTTGTGTCAGACATTCCTGAAATATGCAGAGATTGAACATAGAACACATACAGTATGCATGCATGATATCTTGGTCATTTTCACTTACCAGAACAGATGCTGCATGAGAAAACCTGAGCTTCCCTGAGGCCAGAAAATTTATGGAAGCCACAACTCCAGCCATTGCTGGTAATTTCCATGCCAGTGCTGCTAATGTGGTTAAAAAAGAACTAAACTTAAATTCTGTCCTCACCAAGACCAACTATACATGGGCCACACAGCAAGGCCAAGCTAAGTTTACAGTCTTGACACCTGTAAAATTTGTTCTAATGCCATCCATAAAAGATTGAAGTGAAATAGGAAGTTGGCCAGTCAAAAAGTATTACCAATAAGAAACCCAACACTGCTAATGCAAGACCAATAAAATTAAGTCCATGAAAGAGCAGCAAACTTCTGACTTAAGTGGTTAAATCAGTACTGTGCCACATGAAAACAAGCTCTACAAGTGAGAAACTGATAAGACCTGACTCACCAGCAGAGCAGCAGACCACTAGCACTAGTGGAAGTATGTGCTTCAGACTGAATAAGGAAGAATTAAAAAATCTGCTGGACTCCTGAAAGGATTTGACAATCCTGTCATACTCTTAATAAGTCTATGAGTCTATAGAGTATAGACATTGTAGAGTGCTCATACAATGCCAGGGAACACAGAAGCCCTTTACTTACACCACAATTCTGTGGAATTGATGAGGTTTAAAGACAAAATATTTTGAAATTAGTGTTCTCGTTCAAGAACATGAGCCATTAATTTATGCCTTTGGGAAACCTTTTTAAAAGAAAAGAGTAGAGTTGATTTTAAAATATTATAACCAATGACATTTCAAGACATACTGATAAGGCTAATGGAAAAGTGCCTATCATCAATATAAAAAAAAACTCTTCACAGCCCAATTAATCTCAGTACAGATTTACAGGCTTCCCCTCCAGGAAATTTAATCAATCTGATTTTTACCCACATATTGAAAAGTTATGACACCTTTATTTTGCATCATTTACTCATGGCTGTAAAGATTACCATGAGCAAGGGATGAAAATAGGAGACTTTGTTTCAAAAGACAATCTTTGCCATTGTAATGACAAATTATATGACTACCTGTATCCTGCCACATTATCCTAGTCATCCTTAGATATGACCATCTGCAATCGATATGATTTCTTTTACTTGACTATTCAAAATAAGTTGGTGATGACCTCAATGGTTGTAACTGTTTTCCAGTACACACAAGATGTATTATTCTCAAACCTCAAGGGCTAGGGCAGAATCAAATTTGTCAGTTGCTCATTTTGACAACATTGTGGATCCATTACTTATATTTACAAGATATTCCAGAATATTTATGGGGATACAATACCAGAAACTTAAGCAATTCCTAAATGTGTCAACAAACCATGGTTTGATGATGCATATAATAATGTTATCATGGAATGTTGTGCAGTTAGTCTAGTGCATGGGGCCAGGCAACTGAATTTTCTTCTATGGTGCTCAATAAACCATGTCACAGAACAACAATTCACTGATATAGCTTTCCAGTGGAGTGCAGGCACTTCAGCTTGCTGAAGATGACACTTAAACAGATGAGCATATGATATATAATCATGGAAGGAAAGAGGTTCTTTACATTTTAATGCCAATCTAAAAACTGAAAATATGAATAAATGCTGTATATACTGAGCTAAAACTCGTCATACCATTAGAGATAGCAAAAGGAAATCATGGTGGTCCTATGTCTTTAGGTTGAACTTTAACTTCTATATTAACTTGGTATATATATATATATATATGTGTGTGTGTGTATATATGTGTGTGTGTGTGTGTGTGTATGTATATATATATATATATATATATATATATATATATATATATATATATATATATATATATATACATATTAGGTTAATACATGTATTTTCATTATTTTATGGTATTTCATATACTGAATGTTATTAACTGTGCATTATTTTAAATTTATATTTGGTATTTTTAACAAGTTTTTGAAAGCAATAACCAAATATGCTTTTCACCAGAACTACTAAAAACTACCATTATTAACATGAATAATACAGATCCACTAGTTTTTTTCCCAGATGTCAACCATAGAAATTTTCTGATGATGAAGCAGAATTTTAAGAAACTTGACAAATTCCATATTTCTGAATGTTGTGACCTAACTGCATTTAAGTTTGTTCTTAGGTAACAATAATGTTCATTTGTCAGTATGTTTCACACCTAGTGGATATAGACTAAAATGAATGATGGCAGTAATGGTTACATTTGTTTGCCATTTGCTGATTATTGTCAGATTTATAGCAAATTATATATGATAAATAAAAATTATTTTTCATGTTATACCATTTGGGACATTTATAAAGAGGGTGTATATCTGTGTAAAACATCATGCTTTGTACTAATAATGGCAGTGTTTTTTTTTAAAGAAATATAATAGGGTCATGCAACAATGGTTCATTTTCTAGAATGAAGGTAAGGGAAATGTTTTTAAAAATTTTTTATTCCAGTAAACCAATATAAGTTTCTAGAAACACTGTTAATTTGTCAGGCCTAATAGACAGTGTGGCAACTAAGTGCTCCAACATTATATCTATTAAAAAAAGACTTGTATTCAAAATATGGTAGAGCAAGGTTAAACATTTATTCAAAAACTTAAATATTTAAACATTTTACTTTGTAGCATTGGTATTTTATTACTGGTGCATCATATACGACTTGGAGCTGGAGACCCACTTTGTGTAACGAAAATGAACTGCAGTTGTTTGCCATATCTTTATATTTTCCTAACTGTATTGTATTTAAAATTACTTGGAAAAGTTTGAAACAACTATATTCACCTTTCTTGATTTTCTTTTATGTGTTCTGCAGCCTTGCTACTGTACCTTTATTTTTTTTAAAGTGGCACAGTGGAAGGTTTCAGTATATTTTGGTGTTCAACAAACCAAAATATTACTCACCTAGCACAGAAATGAAACTGTAACTAAAGATGAGTAGATATTTGATTAGTTTTAAAAAATATATAGTGCAGATTGAAATATTTTATATTCAGATTGGCAAGTCTCTTCCATCCATATCTGTGGGGGATATTTATGACTCCTGAAAAAACTACTAAATATATAATGACTATAAATTTGAAGTATAGTTAAAAACATTTCATTGAAATGATAGTTTTAGAAATGTAAGACAGGGTCAGTGTGGAGTATCCTTGAGGTAAGCTACATTGTAAATATCATGTAGATTTCATTGAATCGGGAGCTTCAGGATGGACATGAGTCCTACAATGTAGGAGAGCACATGTTGTTTTTATTTATGTGGTCTGTCTTATTACCCAAATAACAGCCTTACATAGCCAATTCCAATGTTGACATTGGAACAAGCAGTTTCAGGAATATCTCACACACTTGGCAGCCTATATCAACACTCATTCACTAATTTATATGTAATTAATATACCTACTGTGCTGTCTTCAACCAGGTAGAATCAAAATATGACACTTGCAAATGGATGCATTTTCGTATTCTGTTGACATATATTTGAATTTGTTGCAATGTGACAGAAGTTGAGGTATGCTGAAGTATGTTCCAGTAGGTTCATGTGAGAGATACGTTTCATGAACAAAATGAAACGTGGCTTATAGTTCCAATAGGCATAATTTATTTTGCATTCATTTCATTAAAGAATAATATTTTAATCAAACCAGATTTCAGCATTCCTTGCTTTCATCGTTTTCCAGCCAACTGAAATGTAGGCTAACAAAACATTAAAATAGGTCCTTTTTTGTGAGAATTTGAATTTATTAGAGAAAAGACATGAGGATAAGTAAAATCTAACAAAAACATTATAACTTTACTTTGTATTTGTATTGTATTGGTTGCCAGATGTGTGTGATATTCCTGAAAATTTGACTGTCATTACACTGTGAATCGACATCAAAACATGCTTCACAGCGCCATTAGTCAGACAGTAGGGCCCATCACCCAACCAGAAGAAAAATATCGGGGTGGTGGGGTTTGCATTGTATGTCTAGATGGTCAAGTTGGTGAAGTGACTGCCTATCATTAAGTTTACCTGTAAGGTGGGAATATTTATTAATGAATCCTATGAATATCTTAACTTAATATCCTTTTTTGCATTAAATTTTAATAAACAGCTTCATGGCATAACGACAAAAATGTATTTATATCATCATTTTACATTTAGAGAAAAATTCATGAATAGGCCCATGAATGAGACATTGGAAATGTTGGTCTATTGTGACTTTTTACACAAATTTAGAACAATTTGGCAGGGAACCTTGCAGTGTCAAGACAATGCACATGTTTGGAACTTACTCTGATGTGTCTTCAGATATAGCTGCAGTACTGAATATTCATAGCACAGCATAATCTCCTTAAAAGTTCTGTGAGGAGCACACTTGCATGGTGTTATTCTTTGCTTCCATTGCTATCTTTGCATCCCTTCAACTGCCCCAGTGGCCTAGTGGTTAGAGTGTCCACTTCAGATGTGGGAGGTTGCAGGTTCAATCCCTGGACCAAAGACATAAAAATGGTACTAACAGCTGCCTTGCTTGGCACTCCTGGTGTCAGGATAATGTGACTGGGCTGGATATCATGCTACATGTCTGTGGCATGATGCCCAAGTGCTTGACATCACTATAAGCTGCCACACTGTAGACATTGTAGCGATATGACCAAAAAAGTTTTACAGCTACATTAAAAATACAAATCACTTACTCTTTGCATCTCTTAACAGTTTAACCCACTAATTAAACTGAAGTATCATGGAGGTATGATTACAACTGCTGGCATACTAGTTATGAAACTGTTAAAATAAGGCTTGTTTTGCCATATTTGAATATTCTTTGATATATTATTCAATGTATACCTTATTACTATAATCTGTTTACATTTCCAAATAAGGCAACAATGTCCTTATATATAGCTCACACAAAAATGAGGCTGAAAATGGAATTATTTATCAGTTGAACTAATATGGCAGACATTTTTTTTTAAAAAATCATATAAAGATGTTAAATGATGTTTTACACATATGCATCATTTCTTGTATTAAATAAGAAAACTATTTAATTTCTTTTGGTATGTGATACACATTGGCTCATGTTGGTACCCCATCCACAAAGTAGGGGTACTGATATTAGCACTAAAATTTATCTTGCACTGATTTGACATCAAGTCACAGAATGATTTTTTTTAAATTTACTATTTGTTTTATTATTTAATTGCATTATTTTCACTACATCAGCAACATAGATAGGAAAAGCATAGAGAATCAAAATCTGTAGCTAACTTTTCTCAATCCATTTGATAACCTTGTTTTTATAGCAAGCATTTGATGGAACTTGGTAACAGATATAAAAAAGCAAGTAACAAAATGTTTAATTTTTGGTCAGAAAATGACCAGAATTTCTGAAATGTTTCTTGTTGAGCTCACATTAGTAGAAAGTGAGACATAGCTTTCACTTTTCCATCACTTGCATCACCAGCATCAGTTTGTTGGGATTTTGATTAAAGTTATTTTCTTGCATTTCCTAAACCCCTTGATTTTGTTCTTAATTATGGTCTGTCATTATGAAGTTAAGACAAATAATTC
Organism: Potamilus streckersoni; assembly: GCA_016746295.1. NCBI lineage: Eukaryota > Metazoa > Mollusca > Bivalvia > Unionida > Unionidae > Potamilus > Potamilus streckersoni. Next base: position 407,190 of record JAEAOA010000314.1, read on the forward strand.
TGTGATGCTCTTGTTTTTGACCATTGGGTCTAAATCACATAGAAAGAGTGCTAATGAATGCTTTCCAGCAAACAGGTGGTTTATGAAGATAGCAGATGGATTACACAGTGAAACTTCTATAAACTAGATACTGTTAGAATACAGAAAAGTGTTTGCTGGGGTTTTTTTTAAGAGATTGCAATGTTGAGAGCTAGGAAGACAAGAACAGACTGAGTGGAGGGGTTTGTGGAAGGTTCACTGTGTATGAGCTATCATGCAATTATACAGCTTTTAATTACATGTATACATGAAACACAACTGCTGCATACATGTATGTAGACAAATTCAGATAAATTTATGCAGTTTTAAATGTTGCATGATATAGGATAGAGGTTATTATCTTAGTACAGTTCTTGTATCATAATGCTCTTTGGTTTAAATGGTTCTGACCCAACCTTCCTGTACATTCTTTATAGTTTTATTGTATTGTCAACATTGCCAAAAGTTAAATATTTTAAGACGTAAGTAAGATGTGATTCTTAATTTTTTTCAAAACATTAGTTTTCACAGACTTGTTCAAGATTGGATGAGGGAGATGGTAAGTCTGTGTATGACTATTTTTGAATGTTTTTCAGTTGATTTGTATGTCATTTTTGTTCCATTTACATTTCACCATGCTTTCATGTTATTAGCACATATTAATCTTAGGGAAGTCAGTGTTTCCATCCTTGTTATGAACCTTGACAAATGCCATGTTAGGAAGCATGTTATATTTCCACACATTTTCTCTAAAGTTATAACACCTTTTAAATGCTTAAAGTTTATTATGAGCAAGGATGCTCAAAGTTTATTATGAGCAAGGAATGGAATGGAGTGCAATAAGTCTTTCATATATCTTAGAAAACTTCTCTACATCTATATTTTAATATTTGACTGTTTGACATATGCTAAAATCTTTTAAGAAGACCAGAGCTGTCTCTGGCAGACATTGAAGAAGTTTTATGAGAGTTGTTATGATTAGTAAAATGCAAACAGAAAGGAAAAAAGCAGGTACATTATAAATGGCATATGGAAATACCAAATTAAAAGAAAATATGGTAATGATAAGCATCTTTCTGTGTATTTGATGAATAATTTGTCATATAACATTAACATTAGGGCAAGAATTGTATAATACTAATCTGCTGTATGAATACATAAGGGTTTGTTTAAGTAATCTGTTGTTTAAGTAATCTGTTAAGTAGCTTTGATTTTCGGACTACATGCAGTGATTGGAATTAAAATGAATTTACCTTTGTAGCTATGAAAGCAGGGATAATTGGCATATTTTATTATGTCCTATATATTCTTGAATAAAACAAACTCCCTCCTTAATATATAAGCCTATCAAATTATATTACTTGCCTTGAAATTACACTATTTTGCAGTCTTAAACAAAACATAATTGGTATATTGGTTGGTCATCCTTTAAAATATAACCTTCTATGTAGTGTGTAGTCTATTTTCAGTTTGGGCTTATGTACCTATATTAAAGTGTGTATGTGTGTGTATATATATATATATATATATATATATATATATATATATATATATATATATATATATATATATATACATACATACATTTGTCAAGTATAATAATTGGCATGGTGTGGTTTGTCAAGGAGATTTTGTTAAATTCTTTATGGTTTTAACTGCTATTATTTTCACAGAAGTGACATCTACTTTATTTAAATAAAAAATATCCTGCTTTAAGATATAAACAAACATTTATAAACAATTATATAGATTTTACTTTTGTTTTGTAACATCATCATGGGGGTAATGGGTTAATGGGATAGTGATCTTGCAAGTCCTGATTATTTTGTATTAACATCAGTGGAAATGCTAAATGAATCTGAATCATACAAGATGTTTATGAACATTCTTTTCTGTTTAAAGAATTTAATGGCTTTATGGCTTAAGCTGTAAAGTCGGCTGACATTACAAATTAAAAGCCAAGTTCAAACTATCATCGTTATTGGCGAATTTCCATTAATTTTTATCTTATTGTAGTTTCATCAGAGAGCATTATTAGTATTGTATAGATTCATGTATAACTCGGCTATAACTGCAAACTGCATAGAATCAAATTTACTATGCAGTGTGAGCTAATCCATCAGGGTCAGTGAGTAAATATATTTATATATTGTCTCAAGCCCACCATGGTGGAAGCTTAGCAAGGAGATCACTTTGGCATCTGTGCAGTTAACTACCCATATATCCATTTTAGCATCAATCCACTTTGAAAATATACCACATTTTTAATTTTATTTTTTTAAACTTCATTTTTATCTTTTTACCATTTTTTTACCACCCACTTCAGATTTGGAATATAGCTTGAAGACATATTCAGTATGCAGGCCATAGGTTAAAATATTTTTTCCTTCCAATATGTATATGTGTGGAGAATCTTTTTAAATTCTGAAAATGTGCTGACTTCTCATCACATCGTTCAGATTTCATTTCATGAGCCCTGACAAAATTTAAATTGCATTCTAATCTGCCAAATCAATTTTGTCTGTTTTTATGCATCAGTATAAGCTTATATTACATTTAATAACTGTGACATAGAATGACGTATTGTGCTGGGCGATGAACAGAGGATTGTTTCTTTTATCATTGCAAGCATATAATTTTGAAAATTTTAAGACAGTGATATAAAGAGTACAGGATGATTCAGATATTGTAAATCAGATCTATATATAGCATGTGTAGTCCCTAAAAGTTCTTATCAACATCTCAGTTATATTAGGATTCCATCCAATGCATAACATGTATACAGAATCCAGCAATATTTGTCAAGGTGTCATGCAGTAAAGCTTCTTGATAACTTTATATTAAACTTCTTTTTTCTGTGCTTGCAAAATGTTATTGCATTTTTGAGCATGAAGTCTTCAAGGTATAAGCATGCTAGTTATTTTGTTATGTTTATGTTGTATTTTTAACTTTAATTGTTCTAGAATGAAGCTCTTAATATTGCATCCAAGTTACTTTTAGTATCATTCAAAGTAATGCACATTCAGTTGTATCTATTTTCTTTCATTCATCAGCATGAAATGTTGGTTTAAAGCTTGACCATATGATAGTGTCTCACTTTATTTCACTAATTTGTTTTCTAATTATGCTAATGAGAATCAGTAAAGATATTTTGATGATTATTGTAAATTAGGGGAAAAGCATAAAACGTTTTGGAATTATATTTATGAAGTGAAGGAATATCATTTTCATTACCCAGTTTTAGTCAAGGCAGAATCCTTTAAGTGCACATGTTAAGAAACATGTTGTGAATAATAGAGGGTTTACATTAAAAGATATTGTGAATGAAATCTTCATTTAACTTTTCAACTAAGATATTTTCATATTTTACCAGGTACTTTATGTTAAGGTAATGATTACGGGAATAACTTTTTTTAAAATATTAAAATTGTATGTCATTTTGTTGTCCAGTTGTTATACCACACAACTTTTGTTGTTGGGGATTATAGTTTACATCATCCATGTGGATGGATGGGCTAGTTAGTGGGCATCCCTTCATATTTTCGAGATGATTTCTAAATTTCTGAAGAGCAGATTTTTATAGAACTTTATACATATATTCCCTTAACTGTAAATTTTTTTTAGGTCTATAGCAACCTTAATGTCACTGGTTCTAAAAATAGATTTTGCTGGTACATTTCAGTTCAGAATTTTTACTAATTCTGTAACAATTCAACCAATTTTAGTACATTTGATCCTCTCAACCCCAGAAAGAACCTGATTCCAGAGAAGCACAAAATTAATATCAAAAGTCAGAATTAAAACATTTATTACAGAACCTTTCATAAAGAAGGAACAAACAGCAGCCATCTTTTCTTAGAGAAACCTTATGACATCACATGGAAGTACAGTATAATGAATGACCTATTCAACCTAGGTCTTTGTTACTGCCTGCTTATCTATATATCCAATTTTTGAAAAGATAAAAGCTTCAGAATTTTAGGTAGGTACAACCATTCTGAAAGTTTTCCCCCCGAGAATTTTTGTGTACATGAAGAAAGCATATTGTAAGTCACTCTTCTCAACTTCAGAATTAAGAATAGTGTGAAATGCCTAAACCAGTAACTGGCTGCACATTTGTATGTCCATTCATTTTTTTTTTATCTTCTTTAGATCAGGAAGTATGCATGATATTGAATGCTTTAAGAGTTCAGAAATGGTAAAAGAAAGTGGGTTCAAATTTTGGCAGTCTAAAACTTGATGAATTGCCAATTACATACAATTCAAGGTCACCCAAAACTATTTTATGGACAAGAACAAATTTTTAATGCTTCTTTTTTTCCATACACTCTACATGCTTCTCGTGGGTCGGTGGTTCTTTCCGGTGATTTCCCGGTTTCTTCCTCCACCATTAATACTGGCCGCCATGTATAGCCTTTCCTGTGCTAAAAAATGGCGTTAAACCCCACAACAACAACAACAACAACAACAACATGCTGGTATTAGATACCTCAGGGACAAAAGTCAAAACAAAACATTTTTAATTTTAATATGGGTAAGGTCATTAGCAGATGTAATGCAGAACAGATGGTATTACTCTGGTTATAAAGGACATCAGAAAGAGCTAAACTTAACATTGGCTGGATTGTGTGCATATCTATTTGATATGTTAACCTGCAGATGCTTGATCTAATACACCACCAGGGACTTGGACATCATCAGAGATCACTTAGAACTTTCCCTTCAGAAAGCCTATATTTTGAGGTAAATCACTTTTTCTCAGATTAACAAAATTGGCATTTCAGTATACTGCAAAAACTATCATTGATCCATCTAATCCTTCATATGATGTCCTCTTTTGGCTCCAATGCCAAACTTCCACACTCAGAAACCGAATTTGTTCAACTTGTTTGCATACAAATTCAACATAATCTAGAAGCAGCAAAAATCAGTGTTCACAATACTGTTAAATTGCCAGTTTGGTTATTTGAACCCCACATAATAATATCGGATCTTGACTTTCTAAGAAATCTTTAACCAAGCCTCTGTTATTTCAATGTTTATTAAGTGAAATCAGAGGCTCCCATCATTGCCATACATCCTTGTATACAAATGGTTTAGAAGTTTCAGATAATGTTGCTGCTACCATCATCATGGCCATATTAATTCACTTACAGTTCCAAATAAAACCTCCATTTTAATGTAAAAGTTACAGCCATTCTCTTGTATTTGAATTACATTGAAACTTTGTAAAAAGACAAAACAAAAAAATGCATCTTTTTATTCATCTTTCCAAATGTTTTGTGATATTTCATTAGTACTTTATGAAACTGGTGCCAATCTGACATAAAATATAGCTGCCAAAATGAACATTTTGAAAGTTCTTAATTCTCAAGAATATTTTAGCTCATATCAGTGTGGGTTTTTTTTACTAAAAGTCTTCTTGTGGTATCTATTCTATATTGAATGAAAATAGTAATGATTATTTAGCCATTATGGCTGTCACAATAGCTAATTTGAAAAATCTTACCATGCAAGAATATCAGAGATGATTTCAAAATGCATAGTTAAAAGGAAGACATGATTTTATCTTGATGGAAATTCTTCAAGGACTGTGGAGCATTATTCCCTTTAACTCTTGTTTTGAGAGATGTGCTTTCAAATCCAGGGTTGCTGTTACAAAAAAAAACAGATGTGGACTAAACATTTCATTCTGGATCAGGTTTTGAGTTCCTTGCAACTATTTTCAACCATCATGACTCTTATATGACTAATGTACCTTGGAAAGAGCCCATTCTTTTTTGGGGTCAGTAACTTGAAGTTGAAAGTTGGTGTTTGTAATAGTATGTTTTGTCCTTGCTTTTCATTTCTGATCAGTAACTGAACTTCTATAACTGATTTCAAGGAAACTACAAATTTTCAATTTGCCTGAAAAAAAGAAAACTAGATACGCAAAGACTGCAGAAAATACATTCAAACAATTAATCTTTTGTTGACATGGCATCATGAACCAATTGTGGTACTCTTCTTTGTAAGTGAAACAGTGTATTCAGAATCATTCTTACCTTCCTTCATCATTTTCTTTATCTTGAAAGTAATTATATTTTTGATGTCTTTGCTCTCCAAACTACACTTCAGGTTGAACAGTTATGTGCAGAAGATGTCAAAACATTTTACAAACAAGACAAAACAAAATAGTGAAATTACTTTGCGCTGTTCATTTATGTTTTTTAAAATAAGTAATTCAGGAAGCACAGGATCTTATGTCTGACATAAATAAAATGTTGAAAATAGACTTTTTGGAGACATAGTTTTATTAGCTACTGAAGCAATACTGAAATGGTGAATTGTTCCATTATATGCAAAGTTAGTTTCTTGGATAGGAACTTGCTGAAAAAGAAAAAACAAACATATGAGAAACTTTTTGTTGCTTTTCAAATTTCCTTGTTTTAAAAGTATAATAGTTAATGGATTTAAATCTTCTTTAATTATTAAAATGTCATTTTTTTAACTGTTTATTAGTTCTACTGTTTGAGTCATGGTCTAGCACACAATTCTTGGTACTGTTGCTCATTAACTGAAGCCATGGTGGCTGAGTGGAATGTGTGCAGGATTTTCAGTCAAAAGGATGCAGGTTCACATCCTACAGTCAGTTTATTCTGGATTGACCAACATGATGTGCCTCCAGGCAAGGTACTATGCTCCATTTGCCTCAGCATTAAATAATCTACTTGTGTTGTAATGCTGTAAAACACCAAAGCAACCATAGACTAAAGTACTGCTAAATACTTTGAAGAAAATCATGAAAATTTGGCACACAATTTCATCATGAGGTCCAGTTGGTAGCCATCATAAAAATATACTACTACTGTTTATGAATTGATGATCATATAGACACAAAGTATTGGCTAAAAAAAAATGATATGTATATGGTTCTAAGAGAAAGTAGTGCCAACCTGACCTTCAACATGACAGTCATGGTACCCATCTTGAAAATCTTGTTATTGCCCCTTGTGAATGAGTTCGTAAATCAGCCCTAGGTGTCATCACTGGTATATTTGTGCTTAAATGAGTTTATGAACACAAATATAAATATATACCAGACAGAACAGACTGTGTAATCCCTGGATTCTGTAGTAGAATCTTGATAATAGTGAGCAGAAATAATAGTTTAATACAAACAATACTATCATACAGGTTACACATATATAAACATATAATTATTTGTAATACAAAAATCCTATATACCTTGATTTCTTTCATAGGAATCTGGAACGACTGTGTGTATATATGAGAATTAATTACTAGGTCGTCATGCGACATTTGGTCTAATTATAACAAATAACAGGGTAATTAAATTTTCTCAAAAATAGCATTAGGACATTAAATTTTTTTCTTACTGGTTCACACCTTTAGGTTGACCTTGTTAAAATATGTCCACATACTTTAACAGTGAATGTTCTATGCATATTTCTTGGAATGTGTGTGTATAATAACTTTCCAAGGAATATATATATATATATATGTGGATCAAAATAAATTGAATCATCACATTTAGAGGTATGTTTAATCAAATTTGAAGAAATTATACCCATTGAAGAAATAGTCACTAGTGAACACCTGCATAACCAATACAACTTGTACTTCAGTTATTTTAGTTTTCTTAAAAATATATCAGATTGTTTCAGTACACAACAATTAAAAATCACAAAAAGGGGGAAAAGAAAAGACTTCTCGTGGATTCTTAGAAAGGGTCTCCTATTAAGAATGTTTGCAGGTAATACACACTGCAATTAAATAAGAAACAAACAAAGACAATCTGCAGCAAAGGAAATAATATGACCGACTTATCTGAAGAAGTGTTTGCTAACAGTCCCCTCACCATTTGTTTTTCCAGAGATGTGAATCCTCTATAGTCATCACTTTATCCACTGTCAGTCCATTGGTCCCCATATCCACACCTATTAGCATTAACCGTCGGTCATATTTTCATGCCATCTCACTTCAGACTGACCCTCTCATGACAGTCTTTTAAGGTTTTCATTCATTTTTCATCCATTTTTATGGAATCATTCATTTGATAATTTTAGTTCATTATGGGAAGTTAATTGCCATCAAGAGTTGAATAATCATTCAGCATACTGTTATTCAGTTTAGCTTGTAAATATATCAGCATATGCAGATATGCCTATGTAAACATATCTCAGCACCTTTTTTGGAAGAAGGCCCTTTTAATTGAATGAAGTCTTCATAATTCAATTACTTGTAACCAACCCAGCTCAGGAACAACTCTACATATTGTTATGCCTTTTGATTTGTACACTACCTTTACATGGAATATTCAGCCTTATTAGTGCAATCTCTGTTTATTCCGTTTCTATCCTATATCATATAGGTGAAGCCATAAAACATAATGACGTTTGGTGTATTGGAGTTTCTTGAAAATATATGACATATAATGAAGTATGTGAATTTCTTCTATGGATATCTTATAACTATCATAAAGTGTAATTGAATTCCATTTGATATGTCAGCTGTATATATTTATATACAATATGTGTCTGTTTATGCTGCTTGTATTTCGTTTTGACATCTTATGCTTTGATCTAAAACAATTCATTTAACCTCTGTTAAAGGGTGGGGTATGTGCCAGCTACCATATCTTTTGCTACTTTTATGAAATTATTATTTCAGTGTGTGCTTGTTTCAACTTGCAGAATTATGTTCCACACTTATCAGCCCCAGTTCTTTTTTCTTACTTTTGTACTATGGACCATTTTGAATCTGACACATTCTAAGGATATTCATGTACAAATATTATCCCATTAGTCTTTAGTTTTCTATTCAGAACTTGAAATGACTGAAAGATTTCACTCATCCTGTTAGATTTTGTATCCAAGTGACTAAGATGCACCACAATTGTATACAAAGAAAATATCAGGACTGAAATTTTTTAAATCCTTCATTAATTTTGCATGTGGTGGATTGCCTTTGGTAACTGAAAGTATTAGAAATTGCTGAAGTTTGGCATGGATTTTCTGTATGGATGGTATAGATGAATGGGTAATGCAGCAGAAATATGTTGTGAATTGAATTAAATGAGATGCTTTAGTCACCACTTTTTATGTCCCACTGTATGAGTCATGGTATCCAACTGTCCATTCCATCATGTATTTTTTTCCCTCTCATCATAACTTTGAAGAACTTGATGGATTTACACCAAATATGGAATGAAGATGTACCCAGAATTGATCCAGCCTAGATTCAGTTTTCACTATTTCATGAAAAATTTTAATGGAGTTATGCCCATTTGACTTGGGCTATTGCCATCCATTTGCTTCATATTGATGTGTGTGCATCAATGTCATGTAGACACATTTCTAGGTCATTCAATTTTAATATCAGCAATGGGAGAGGCTTCATACCAGCTTGTTATTATATTGTATTTAGCATTAATAATACCTTTTATTTTTTTATGGTCATATAAAGGATGGTATTCCTTTTTAATACCAAATTTAACTTGGTCTGGTTAGGGGTTTTAGGTTTTTTTTTCTCCAATGCTCAGATAGTCAAGTATTACTGTCATTTTCATGCATGTTAAATTTGGACTGGCTGGGAAGCTGAAGTATTGCTATTTAATTTACATTTAGTCTAGTTTCCATGCAAATTCATGTATAGTATTTGTATTATGCAAGATGATCTAGTTTGTAGAGTTTTTTTTACAGCAGTGTGTGAGAAAAAGGGTTGGTAAATAGTTTGGCTGGAAAATGCCCTAGAGGATTTGCATCCAACCTACATGGCATGTACCAATTAATAAGGACAGATGGCTGCCAGTTTTGTTCTGTATGGTCATTCTAAGTCTGGGACCTCACACAACACAGACATACAGGGGATAAACAATGCCATCCTCTTCTTTAGAATTATCAGGTTTTTCAATTGCTGAGACCTATTGGTCCTTTATAGACTAATAAGGTCCATAGGGCCCCACCCAAGTTGGTAAGTTTCAAAGGATTTATCACTGAGCCCCTCATGACTTAGAACAGGACTGGAACAATCTTTTTGAAGACTCAAAAGGTCTATATGGCCCCTCCCAATGCAGTTAGTAAGGTATCGATCAATGAGTCGATCAATGAGTCCCTCGATGCTCAAATTAGGACTAGATCAGTCTCTTGGAGGAAATTAAAACCCATGGGTAAACACCATTGTGGGTCCTAAATTTTTAGTACAGCAGTCATGTTTTGAATGGTAATCCTCCTTGTATTTAACCATGAATTAATTATTAGAGTCAACACCTTCAAATTGCTATATGCCATGTTAGGACTTGTACAGCAATAATTTAATATGTAACTGATAACAAAAAATAAAAATATTCTTTATGTGTCAGAACTTGCTTTAAATTGTGGATATTCACATTATCATATCAGTGTGAGAAAATGCATGACTGACTTTGCCATTGACTAGATGGAAATGATGATGAAAGAAGTTGTTGACAGTTATGTAATAGATGAATATGGCACGAATAAATATTAAATAAAGGTGATATGTACATGTACTGTGGTGAAATGATGGGCATAATGCATGCAGAACATAAGCATTACAAGCAGAATACAGCCCTCTCTCCCCCTCTGTCAGTTTTCAAACCTGATGTCTGATGTGGCTCTGTGGCAGTCATACTGAAAATCATATTATTACTGCTATTTCTATCAGCATGGAGTTGTCACCAGAAGACTTTTTTAAAGAATGATACCACCCAAACATCTTGTTATTGATACTCCACTTAATTGGGATGATCATATCAATATCAAGTCTTCACTAAAAGATTATTTTTGATGTCACAAATGAAATTGGTCCAAATCTGAAATACAATATGGCCACCAGCAGCCCTTTTGAAAATTTGAAATTACTTCTCCTCCTAAACAAAAAGTCATTTTTTATTGGGTTTTCAGCAGATTTCTATTGTCACCTACCGTATTTTCCACCCCATAAGTCGCTCCTGCATATAAGTTGCAGGAGGAGGAAATCCAGAAAATTTAGGAAAATTCAACAGATAAGTCACTCCTGTGTATAAATCGCTCCTTTGCACTTACCATCTTTGATACAGCCGGCCCTTGCATGGGACTTGATAATTTCCAAATTCGTGTAAAAAATATTATGCAATTGTTTAAGAGTTATATAAAAGTCAGTATTACAATAGAAATAGAAAATAAAAGCAAATAACATTTATAAGTAATATTTATTAAGTAAATAATAGCACCACTGTTATTTCTTTATGTTGTCGCTAATCTGCCTCAGAAAAACAATCTTCGTCTTCTGTATCACTGTTAAATATCTGATAAATGTGTTCAGGAATTTCACTGCTGGTGTCTTCATTTTCATAGCTGTCTTCCAGAGTTTAAAACTAGAGCAATCATCAGAGGAAATATTCATGCTATGTTTTTTTTTATAACAAGCCATTGCGAAACCAACCAAAAGAAAATGATTGTGTGTTTTTATAAACTACTATTGAAGTAAATTATGAAGCACAACCAGAGGGCTGGAAACTCTTTACAATGACATAATTCATTGTTTACAATACCAAAATAATCCCAGTTCTGCATGCTGTATTTATTTGAGTACATCAAAAGAACATGACGAAATAGCTGAAAGGACTGACTAGCATCTTGGGTGGGAAAATGTGCTGAAATTTAATACTGAATTTAGAGACAGAAAGATTCTAAGATGTACATGCCAAATAATAAAGGAAATACAATGGCAATTGTTATTTCAATATTTTTTTTTATTTATTAATAACAACAAATTTTAAGACATATGTAACTAAATATTATTGGATAATTTAATTTGATAATCTTATAGTCTAATACTTACGTGTACTGTACGTAAGTTTCCAGCAATTGGCTCGCCGGTATACCAGCAGATGCATTTTGCTATAGCACAGCATCATTGCTCATCAGTCACAGTCGTTAAAAAAAAATTATTGTATAAGTCGCTCCTGCTTATAAGTTGCACACATCATTTTTAAGCAAAAAAAAACAACAAAAAGTAGCAATTTATACCCCGGAAAATGCTGCCCAGTATATTTGCCACAATGAACGTATTGAAAATCATGGCATGGAATTTTCACCAAAAGTCTTATGATGTCTAATTTGTCCTAAATTAAATTGATGCTAATATTACATCCAAGGTGGCTGCCGAAGTGCCTGATTTGAATATCTTGTCACTAAAAAATATCCAAGATGGTTTATACACTCAGCAGTTAAAAGGAAGAAATGTTCTTATCTTGAAATGCTGAAATTCTTTTTGGACATTTGAGACACTTTGTGCTTGGAGGTGGAGGTATTTTACCACATACTGATGGTGAGGTTTAAAATTAGTTGGATGAATCTGTTATGTGCATTACATTGTGAATCAGGTTTTTGTTAATGAGTTACCATATGAAATAAAGAATCACTAAAAAAACAAAAATGTTTAGTATTTTGTTACCACAGTATTAATACATGTACTTTAATAGCAAATAAGTTAACTAGTTTGAATGCAAATACACTGGAATTTATATAAATGTTGATTACTTTCTGCACAATTTCATGGAAATTTTGGCCATTAACATTTGTAGTCCAATATTTTTTCACTGTATATTTGGTAAACTGCCAGTGTTAGCAAATCGTGTTTAGACATCAAGATTCCTCAATGATGAATGTTTGCTTGGAGAATAGCCATCAGCATTTCAACAGTTGCTAATTGTTGATGTCAAATTATGTACAGAAACTTCTTTCTTGCCATTCCCATGGCACTCGAGCCAGATTCATTAAAAATTATATATGAAAACTTGTGCCATAGAAGAGACAACAAAAACAACTTTTAAAACCATTGTTTACAGTAACTAGCCTGACCTTACAAAAATTTTAAAATGTTTTAAGTGAATGCAAGAAGGGGAAATATCTGTATCTGATATTTTTGAGCAGATGATATTGCAGATTATTTACAGAAGGAATCACATGAATTTTGACAAAATTCCTTAAAATGATTAAAAACAACTCAGAGGCCCTTTCCATGACATTAAAGTTTTGAATTTGTGCTTACCAGAAATGTTTTAATTTTTAAGAAAATTTTGAACTCATTATCCATACAGTTTAGAGTTGTATTAGAATGGCAAAAAATAGGTTGCTTAAAAAAATGGCTGTACCAGTTTTGACTGAAACAGGGAGATGGCAAGCTGGACTAAAATCTTGCACAAGTAATTTTATTGTATTTGGATGTAAAGTGTGTTTGTGCTGAATGTAAATGTTGTTTTGCAGGGTGATTTAAAGAACTTAATCTTTGTTAACCAATGGATCTATATTCTTTGATAGAATGTAATGGAACAGTGACCTTTAACTAGCAGTGATGCATGAACACCCACATTATGTAATATAACATTTTCATTATGTAATACTATTCATGAAGAACCACATAGATGTTGTGGACAATTCTAGAGAATCAGGGTGGATATAGAGGTAAGAATACCAAGATTGGGTCCAAGGTTGTAAAACCTTGTGCTCAAACTTGTCTCAAAATTCTAATTTGTGATTTGCCAATGCTCAGTCAGAAATCAGTCAAGCTATACAATATTTATAGTTGATTCTGAGTTGAACCATTAAAATATTTCTATAATCTCCAATCTGGTTTTGTCTTATATATGCTATATATTTTCTAGGAAGTGATGTTGGTACTCCAGATAAATCAAGCCACACATCCGAGTCATTCAGTTTAATACGAAGACTATCAAAGAGGAAGTCTTCTGCATCCAGGATTCCACGTGAAGTTGTTACTCCCCCTGGAAGTCCCACCATGTAAAATGAGAAACATGAGGCATGATGCAGCAAATTACATGCCTGGTTATTTATTGAGTCATTGTCAAAGGATGAATTCCTGTAGTAATATGGCTTTTGATGGAGTGATTTGTACAGTTTCAGAAGAGGGAGGTCAATTATTCAGTACAAAAACCAAGAAAGGTGAAATATTTTTATGGAAGATACATTTGTTTCTAATAACTGTGTTGCATCTACAGCTTCAGATTCACAGAATCTGTTGTGGCTCAACAAATTACCTTATATACATCTGTTTTAAGTTGAGTCTAGCTGCAAACATCATAGACCCTAATCTGCCAAATCACTGGCAGATAAAGGTCTGTTTTGTTTGGTCTACTTAACAGGCTACAGAGACCCAAATTTGCCAGCAAATTATACAATGGAAGATCTGTGTCAGACAGTTTGAATTTGGATTCAACCTATAAGTGAGTATATATGGTAATGCTGCAAGATTATACTTTTTACTACTTTGGAATTTTTGGTGCAATTGTAATTTATTGGTATGTGTTTAAACTGATGCAATTTTTTCATTGAAATTATATTAGAAACTATTTGACTTCTGGGCCCATATTTCGAAACATTTCATTTGGTTACTTCATTACATACCTTTTCTTCCTGTTTTGCCTTCTGATTTTCTGTATAGTGGTTAGTCTGTGCTACAAAGAATTGCGAGATTGCTTGTGCATGCACAAAATGTAGTATCTGAATATAGTAGTAAAGTAGTAAACAATACAATTATATTTTAGTCCACAGCTTTCCATACAAAATGCAGGCATTTAATATGGCCTGTCTATTTTTCAGTCTTTCCATTTATCCATCACACTTTCATGTCCACATAATAGCTCTATTTCAGCCAAATTTTGTTTGCAGCTTGACAAGACCTTGGCTAAATTAGATTATTTGCATTTCTGTATCCTTGTTTAGTGTAGTTATAGCCCTTGACACTTGTTATTGTTATTGGATTTCACTTAAATTTTGCAAATAGTTTAATATTTATGAAGCCTTGGCAAGTTGGTCCTTAGCCTAAGGTATGCTTACTTACCTGATTGCAAATTGGAACTGTGCTAGTCCTCCAGGAAGCTTAGTATAAGCTAATGCAGATCTAATGCATTTGTAAATAAGACCACTTTTTTTGCAGGAGACCATGGGAGAAGGGAAAATCTCCCACTTAATTGTAAGTTCTAGAATAGAACCAGCCATAAGTTTCTTTTCAAGCACTGTACTTCATCATTTGGCAGAGTTATGGCCACTAAGTAATTGACCTACCCACTTATTTCCCACGCAGTATTTTCCATAATATTTATTGGATTTAATAGTTTCAGCAGAATCTGATTGTCAGCTTTTAATGTCACTCTTTCATGGATTTATAGCATTTTAATGTACTTTTGTTTCAGCACTGTAACTCTCAAATTCATCTGTCAGTCTGTTCATAAAGAATATTCTATTCAAAGAATAAATCTCAACCAAACTTGAAACACATGTCTAGCAAATAGTATAGAGGTTACTTTTAATATTAAGAATTATGATTTTTTTTAAAATTTAATTCTTTTACTGTGTGATCACTACACACAGAGGAAGCATCTTGATTTGTTCCTGTTCATCCCAAGATGCTTGTTAGCAAGATTGCACAAGAATCACTTATTCTAGACAAATAAACTTTAGCTTCTTTTTTTATACATATGTAAATGACCAGACTATACTGTCAGGCTGCTATAGCAATTTTAGAATTCAAATTTGCATATTTTTGAACTTTTGGGAAAAAACCTTTTTAGTACAATTAAGCAAGACCCACCTAAGATGGACAAATGAAATTTGATAGGAATATTTGTATTTATATGTAGATGACCTCATTAGATTTTCAGCCCATTATAGTAATTTTGCAATTTTCAGTGCATAATTTGACATACTTGAATTTGGGTATTTGTACTTTTTTTCAAATTTTTAGGAGTATTTTTACATTTTCTAACACTTTTCAGTCTGCCATGGTGTCCTACCAGTATTACAAATACAGATATAGTTAATGTTACCATGAAAACACAGTGTAACATAAATAGTATATAAATTAAAGAGTGGTGTACCTTATGGTACTAGCGTAAGTAGTATAAATAGAGCGAGTACTGGACTTTTGTTCCATTCAGTGGTTGACCAGTTAGAGTTGTCATCCCTGAACAACTTGTTGTTTCAGAAAAAATTTTATGTTCAGTTTTCTAATGGTGAGATATCAAATGGTTTCAGCTGTGAGTATGCTGTACCATCAGTGAATGTCTTTACAAATGTAGCTCAAATCTACTATATGTATACCAACATTGTCACAAAGCCCTTCTGCAAAATAAACTCACATACTTCTATTACTAAGCAAAGTATATAAATTCCATAATTTTGATTATTGTACAAGAATATGATAGAAAGAAATGTTTTTATATAGGGAAGGCACAAGTGCTTCAATATACTCATTGATCAAAAATGTATTTCACTAATTTTTATCAATTTGAACAAAAAATAATGGGAAAGGGGTTGTACATCTTCGCTAGCAATTGTTCTGATATGATAATCCTATCTACACTTTTATGGATTGAACAGATATTTTTGTGCTTTGTACCAGCAACATCTAATGGATTTTACGAGTTGACTCCCTTAGTATGTAATGCCACCTAACCAATAGCATACATCAGTTGAAAATGGTAGAGGCAATTAATTGACTTAAAAAGGGTGCTTTATAAGTTTAACATTGAAAGTATGAATACATACTAGAGGGAAGCCATTACAGGTGTATTTGAGTGAAAAGTATTTGTACAAACACAGCAGCAACAGTGGAAAATTATTTATCAGTCCATTCAAGTCATGTGCACCCCTTGCCTGGATCATGTTGGAACTGTGTTTAAATTTGTACAACTCAATTTTAATTGGAAACTAAAGCTTACCACCATAATTAATGAAATTCACATATTAAAAGCACAGAAATATCTGCTTTAGATGCCAAGGTGTAAATAGGGTCATCATATCAAAACCTTGGCTATCAAAGATGGGGGAGGTAATGATATAATATGTATGTGCAATGTGACCAAGACATGAAGTCAGAGGCCAGATATGTTTCATCACCTTTGATACTGTCATGATAAGATGAAAAAAAATGTTGTTTTCCACTGTAACATGTTAAAACTTTTGTCGAAATGTATCACACCTACCTGAAAATTTAAGTACTACATGATAATATCCTTTGAAGATTAAAACATGCTTCAGATGCATAGGTCTCGTCATCTTCATGCTTCTAATGTAGATTTTACTTAGTCTAGACCAAATAAACATAAACTCTGGATCAGCTGGTCAGGCAAACTTTTTATTGATGTTATCCTTTTTCTAATTGCAGTACAGTCTGAAGACTGTTTTTGCCAGTTCAAACAGTGGATATTATTTTTGTATTTCCATTTGACCACATGATAGCCTCCTGGCAGGGTTTTTCATCTTGAAAATTTTAACTCCTTGCAGAACAGTTTTGAAAGAAGCAGGTCACAAGTTTTTTTATGGTTTTACAGTATACTTTTCCATGTTTCTCTCAGTATTGATAATTGTTGCACTTCCATCATAGAAAATGAAACCTCAAAACTTCACTGATATTTTCAGTCTATGATGTACTCATCATTATTCTGTTCTCCATACTTTATCACTCATTCTTCACACCAAACACATGCAAATCTTGTCCAGTAAAGACCTAGATCTCATAGAAAATCTCACTTTTGTTTCCCTAACATAAATCAGTTGTACCTGCTAGTCTACCTTCATACCAGTTTAATTTCTTATTAATAGGAAAATTGTGTCTTTCTGTCTTGTCTTTTGTTTTAGCCAGCATAGTTAAATCTTCTCAAAATGGATCAGACTGAAGGTTGGACTGGCAATAATGAATTTGTAATAATTATTGTCTGATTTTTCTAACTTTATTTGTCTTCACAGTACTCAAAATGACTCTTGTTACCTTGAAAACATGTCATTCTTCACAAATATATTATAATTTCTTCAGTTTTTCTGCAGTCAGCCATTATTGTTCAGCCACATATTTCTTTGCATTCACCTTACATTTCTATTGCCCTACATGCCATGGGTTTTATTTGAGACAAGTTGACTGTAAGTAAACATACCCACATGGTCTAGGTGACATAAATTCCTGCCTTGAATCTATAATCAGCCAGGGTGTATATGGCAGGCATTGTAAAACCACACCATAAATTATTCTGCTGTACCTGTATGTTTCATTGTGATGTCATCCAAGGTTTTGAAATGTATCTGACCATTCAATGTAGCTGTCATATCATTTTGTTGACTTAAATAAAGATGATTAAATATCTAATATGCTAGAAGTAAAATACTCTTATTTAATCTGAGTTAGATTTAGTTTTGCACACATTTTTAAAGTCGCATCTTTGTAATATGCAAGTACTTTAATGGTGATTTGTGACAACTATTACAATTTGTGACAATCAGTACTAGAATAATAGTTTGTATTGTGTATGTACTTTACTATGTATTATCATAAGAATCAGCCATTTGTAGTCTGTAAGACAGTTACAGAGTAGCGGACATTAAAGACCAATTTTACTGTAATACAAAAATGAAAGAAATATGGCACAACTCACTTGTAAAGTCTTGAAATTTATACATACCACCATGGTGGTGGAGGAAACCAAAACTCCCATCCTTTTTAATAATACATTTTGGTTATCATGATATCAGCCATGGTAGTATTGTGAATAATAATGACCTGTTATAACTACGGGCAGTTCAAAATGGACAAAATTCTGCACAAGTCTGTATTTGTTTTGCAATTTATATTAAAATTGAACCAAATCAAATCAAACATAGATCAAAAATATTCCTGCAGTGATCCAGTTCATCTGCACCAT
The DNA here is from genome assembly GCA_016746295.1 of Potamilus streckersoni. Lineage (NCBI taxonomy): Eukaryota > Metazoa > Mollusca > Bivalvia > Unionida > Unionidae > Potamilus > Potamilus streckersoni. Next base: position 425,926 of record JAEAOA010000314.1, read on the forward strand.
TATATTGCAAGAGAATTGTTTCTGACATCTTTGAAGGTTATAAACAAAAAAAAATGATCTTAAACACTCTTTTAGGTTGCTTATTGTAATACCTTGGCACTTAATTGTCCAAGCTGAGGGCTGTTCCATTTAAACATGCATGCTGCCAAGGTAAGGCAGTTTTTTTCAAAAATATATTGTTATTGTTGGGCTTAACGCCATTTTTAAGCACACAGTAGGCTATTCATGGCGGCCAGTATTAATGGTGGAGGAAGAAACCAGGAAATCACCGGAAAGAATTACTAACGATAAGTTACTGGCAAGCTTTCACACATATCCACATTCGCCGAATCCTAGACTCGAACCCACGCAGACAGAGGTAAGATGACAGTGATCCGTAATGGACAGCGCTTTAAACCACTTGGTCACTCAGGGCCCCTTCAAAAATATATGACAGGGTGCTTTGATTTCACATAGTTCATATTAAAATGATTAGAAATTTCTAAATTACATCTATGGGTGCCTTCCCTGGGTCCCATGAATATTTAAATGCAAAATGGTAGGCAAAGTTTTTGTACATAATATAAGAAGAAAAACAAAATATTTTTATGTTACAGTAATGTTTTTTACATTTAAGCCTGTAAATGATGGCATTAAAAAGAATTGTGTATTATCTAGTTTGCTCCAGTTTTGTAAGCTATAGCTTCCTTCAGATATAGCTTCTCATGATTTTAAAGAATAGTCAGTATTGCATACAGTATTACTTGCCTTTATGGTCACACATGCCTTTGTTGTTGTATCTCAGGAATGCATGTTTTGATTTATGCTTAGAACAGAAGGCAGTGTTGTGGCTTATGTTCCTCTCACCTCAAAGATAAAGTTTTGTTCATCCTTGGTATACCAAACATACTCAGATTTTACCCTTGTCTCAGTGTAAACAAGAAAAAAGTGTTTGTATATTTGCTCATAAACGGAAGATTGTCGTTTCTTCACCATAAGTGCAATTTATCATAGATGTATCAGATTGAATGTTACCATTTCAAAAATTTGCAGTGTATTTAAGATGATGCTTCCATGTCTAATCACAGTACATAATCTAGAAATGCAGTGGATGATGTTTTTTATATTCATCTCAAAAGCAGACTATTCCTTATAATAGAATTCTTGTTCACATAGCATTGAATTTATGCATACCAATAATACCTTGATTTAAAAAGAAATACCCTAGTAAAATAGCCATATCAGTGAATGTTAAGGCAAAATAGGGGTAAAAGGCACTAATTTATTCAAAAGTTTGTAGATTATGGATCTAGTTTTCTGCAGAAAATTGAAATAAGAGCATATTTGTCATCTGATCAGCAATGCATGCTATATTCAGTCACTTAATATTGAGATTACAAATAGAAGAGTTATTGATCCAAAATATGCAGAATGAATTTGAACTTCATTTATAAAACTGAATAGCAAGAACAGTCTGTAAACAAATTTGAATGGTATGGAAAGTGCTGCATATCCAACAGTGAGTTATAATGGTAACAGATCAAAGAATTTTTTTTTTTGTTTTGTGGCTTTAACTGCAATGATCATGCTGAGGAAATGAGAGCTGAGTGGCATTTCCAAGGACTTGGAGGCAGCTGACCTGGGCCAGAATTGAATCTGTGGTAATTACTGTGTAGTACTTTATCAGTTGCTGAATTTTTGGAAGAATTTTGATTGACTCTGACTGATGAACTTGTTTGGCCTAAGGACAGTAGCATTCTGCAGTAACCTTTCATTTTCAGTAGTATACAGATAGAATTTTTAAGATTTTGTGTTAAAAAGGTGTAGATAGGTATGATTGTAAAGACTAATAAATTTGTAATGTACACAAATGTGACTGCAGTTAAGTACTTTTATGAATTTTGCTTGTGCAATATGTACAGCTCTATAACTTGTTATTTGCTTCTTTTCAGAATCTGAGTAATTTTATAAATGCATGTTTTATCAAAATATTGTCACTATACATGATCAATTTATTTTCTTCACTTTCATGTATCATTATTATTATCTTTATCTTGAAGATATTGTAAAATTATTATTTTCAGTGATTTGCAAAAGTGCATTATGTTTCAATCTTACCTGAAATAGTTGTACTCAAAAAATAGCACTCGGGGTCTAATGTAGGACATGCAGTTGAAGGATTCACACATCTTTATTTAAAACGTCATACTGAAAAATCAACCAAATGTATGATTTTTTTGTGTGAAAATTGTTATATTTGTGATTCATTATTTCAAGTAAGGGGGTGGAGATTCTGTAATAGACCCTGACGACTGACTTGTGCTATGTCATATCAGATACCAAGGACTTGATGCCATTTTTGTCTGTTTTGCTTAATTCTGCATGAATTATGTACAATATATTATCTAGTTAGGCTACTTTACAGAAAGTTTTAGTTAATTTAAAACCTTTTCACAATAACAGCTGAAACCAAGTAATTTACATCTGTTTATTAATACTGTACAAAAAATCTTCCTGATGGGCCATTTGGAAATTTAACAGGTCAACAAGACAGTTTGGTGGGCTTATTATCTTAATACATGTACTGCTCTTGCAAAACAAATGCCATGTTTAATTTGGTCATATATGGGGCTCTTTAAAACAAATTTATTATAAATTGCTACTAGCCCATCACAAGGAGATTTCTGTAAATGATTTCAATTCATATTTGTAACATGTGTTCTTGGTGTAATAGTCCAGATTGTATCCATGGTAAATATAAGATTATGAAACTATTTATTATACATATAGGTTATTGACCATTTTATATGTTCCATGAATGTATTATGTACCTGTGCAAGATGTTGGCATCCAGGAAATAATATTTTGTTATACCATTACTGGTAAATAAGAAAACAGTGCAAAATAATAAATGGTTGTTTCTGTTGTTTTTTTTTAAATCTCATTCCATTCAAATATGTATGGGTTTATCCTCATTTTTTTATCATGAGGGTGGAGAAGCACTTTACTTTCAACTGAAAACTTTACTCTGAACAGTGATATAATAGTTCAGTTCCATCTGATAAATTGTATCTAGTAAAAACGTGAATACTTGATATAGCTTTCCCCAACATTTTAAGTGTGATCTAATTTAATTAATAAGGCATTTTAAGCTTGCCTTTGAAGCAGAGAGGAGCCATTGCACTATTGCAAAATGCATACTCTTTGGCAAGTTGTGAATCTTCACAAATACTGTACCCTTATTACAAAATGGTGTCTGACCTATACATTTCATATTTCCATAACTTTGTTTAAATTCTTTATTTAAAGTTATTTATTGGGTGCTGTTTATGTTAGAACCAGTCAGCTTGATAATTGGATGCACTGCTGTGAAAACTACACCCTGAATGCTAAGGAAGGTCACTACAACCTGCATTTTATGCTTGACTAATAGGAATTTACCATTCATGTTTAGCTCATTACCACATGGATTCTCCCAAAATACAGAGAAAGTCCCTGCCTGAGCAGTGCAGTTGGGAGAATAGATAAATCGTTTCATTTAGTAGTAAACATTCCATATCAATGAGTAACTCCTGCTTAAAATATTTTTTTGAAACTTTACATAGTAAATATTCAGTTGGATATCACATTTATGATCCCAACTCAGATTAGGGTCTCGAGAAAGGAAACTATTTGTTCCTTTTTAATTATCCCAAGCTGTACATTTCTGACCACACAATGTTCCATTAACATATCTAAAACACTGGTGGTTTTAAGTCTTCTCATGACCATCCTAAGACTGTATACCTAGTTTTATTTGTGGCTACTAAATTTCTCAATTTTTTCTGATATTAAACTATTTTTTCAACTTTAGAAATCTTCAGCTGCTCCTGTCTTAGAATTTTATTATCCTTATGAATTCTGCAAATTCTACAGATCTCTATGCAGATGACACAACATTGTCAGACATCCAAAACACAAAACAAGAACTCGAAATTTCTTTACAGAATGCCCTAAACAAACTAGAATACTGGTGTACATGCAATGGCATGGTGGTTAATACTGGTAAAACTAAAATATTACTTATCTCAACAAGGAAAAAAAGAACAAAACTTGATAGCGATGAACTATGTCTGACATGGAAGGATAAAAGGTTGCAAATGGTCTGTCACGATAGTCTACTTGGTGTTTTTGTAGATAATAACCTATCATGGACTGAACATATCAAACATATCAGTAAAAAAGTCAATTCAAATTTATGGCTTCTCAGTAGGATAAGACACTTTCTCCCGGAAAAGCACAGAAAACTATTTTATAACAGTTACATACAACCCTATTTAGACTACTGTAATACAGTATGGGGTAATTGAAATGATAAAAACTTAGCAAAGCTGGCACATCTCAAAAAAAAAAGCTTTTGAGTTAATATCAATCCAGAAAGAAAGCAAGGAAAATTTAGCTGGTAAGTTAAAAATACTACCTATTAAAGACTGAATCTGTTTAAGAAAAGCCAAATTAATGTACAGGATAGCCAATAATAATGCTCCTGAATATTTACAATCACTATTCAAGTATAGGCTTCCTGAAAATACTCCCCACCTGCGATCAATGTCTACCAAACATTTCAAAATTCCCAAACCAAATAAGGAATTATTTTAAAAAAAGTTTCCAATACTCTGGAACTTTGCTCTGGAATAATATTCCAGTTGAGATTAGAAATGCCCACACTATTTCCTCTTTCCAAACCAAGTATATACAATGGCTTCACAGATGCAGCAAAAATAAATAAATTCCTTTGAATGAGGGCCTCAAGGTAGATTAGTTCTTAGCTAATTGAGTTACCCTCTTTAAATAAAGTCATAATAATAAACATGACATTCAAGTTGTTCTGAAGTACACAAGTAAAAAGTATTTTTCAAAAGTTTGTAGTTTTGCAGTATAATAGAAAGTATTTTCAAAAGCTTGTTTTAAAAACATTCCACATGCAACTGTATTCCAAACATATAAAGATACAAAATTAAAATTGATATGGTAACTTTAAAGGATAATGGTATTTGTTCTATACAAAAAAAAACCAGACAAATCATCAATATTGCCTTTTCTAAGTGTCCCTCGTCTTGTTTCTCTCACTTTAAAATAACAACATACCACATGGAAGCACAAATCAGTGACTAATTCCATCTTGCCTGCATTAGTAATGCTGTACCCCAGAATGTAATCACTATCATCTTTGTTGTTAATCAAAATAAAATTTGTATGTTTACATCATATTCTCAGACATCATGCTTTTGAAGTCGTAAAACTTTATATGCAAAGACAATGAAGAGTTGATTTACACATGCATCCTGAGGAGTACATCAATACCAGATGTAGATATCTGGAATTACCACCTTCACTTTGTTAATCATAAGTCAACAAAACTCCTGTACAATAAACAGTAGGGTATGTAGAAACTTCAATTATGAATTTGGACAGCATCATACTAACCCAGATTTCTCGGCATAATGCTTTTACATTTGACTACTAGGCATATGTCAACAAGGTTATTTATGCTGCATATTTACATCTGACTTGTGTTTTCAAGCTTTTGTGTTTGTCAATTTCTCTAAACATTTGTCTCCCCTGGATGATTTTACGAGTGAATTTACTTCATCTTCTTATGTTAATTTTCTCTTGTAGAAAAGTGTAGACTAATTTCCAGTTTTATTATTAGCACATTTAACCCGAGTTTTTGTGTGAAACCATGCACCTTTCACAGCATAACCAATCTGAATGAAATATATCTCCCACCTGAACTAGCCTCAAAACAATGCAGTTCGTCTGACAACTAGCTTATCGACTACTGCTCTCTGCAATAATTCCAATCTGACAAATCTGCATCAGATCAAAAAATTAACCTCAGACTAGTTCAATTGAAATAAACCTAGCCCTTAATTAAATATTGCTATCTCATGACAGAGCCTGTACCAATCCATGCTTTAAACATTCGCAGGTCTTCATAAATCTACACATAATTGTACACATGCCCAACTAAAGGTGGTTTCCTACAAATATTGACAGAAAGACATGTTCCTTTACCTAAACCCCTCATGGGTTTAAACTATCCAAATTTTTTGGATATCTAATCACTACACATACATGTCCTAAGATGAACTCTTCACCTCAGATGACCCTAGTCTATTCAAGCAATCAGCCCAGACATTCTACTTGCCTTTAATATTCAATTCCTGAGGTACTTGGTATTGTAAAAATAATGACAATCACATTATTCATCCATTGGTCAACTAAGCTTGAGCTAATATGCGAGAGGCTGGTGGTCAGTTTCTAAAATAAATTTCCATCCATACAGGTAGCATTGGAATTTAGACATCCCAAAGACAATTGCCAAGCATTCTTTCTCAGAGACTGAGTAATAGCATTCCGTAGTTAACAAATTCCTGTTTCTGCGAGCAACTGGGAATAAAGTTCCATCATATTCTTGTATTAGTACTGCCCCTAAACATCTATCACAAACATCAGTATGTAAAACAAAATCTCAAGTCACATCAATTTCCCTACTGCATCTGACGTTAAGTCTGTCCTGCATCATCTGAAATGCTCATTCACATCGTCTATCTATATAACTTTCATCAGAGCCTTTTTCCAAGTTAAGTCGGTCAATAGGCTTGCAATAGTGCTGAAGTTAGCAACATAATAATGATAATACCCTACTAGTCCTAAAAAATTGATTGAACCTCCATCTTGGTAGTCTGCTGTACTGTTCTAAGTTGGTCGCCCTTTGAACTATCAGGTGTTAATGTGACTTCCCTGAGGGTATGACCAAGGTAGGTTAGTCTTCTAAACCCTATATGGCACTTGGATGGTCATGCGGTCAGTCCCATATGTTGAAGTCCCATATAAAAATTTTTTTCAATAAGTTATCCCAAGTCGTTATCACTGAAAGTAAATCATCCAATTTTTCAAACTCCAGTCCCACTTAATGGTTCCAGTAATTTACACATCAAGCATGTGAAGACACCCTGGGCATTCTGGATCCCGAATGGCATGCATACCCACTGGTAGGTCCTGTCTGGAGTTGCGAGGCAAGTTTTGCTCTGTCTTCCTTCAGAACTGGAATTTGCCAGTACCACTTGAACAAATTGATCTTCAAAAAAAATTTGCTTTGGTAGCCCTTGCATATATGGACTCTGGATCAGGTAAAAACTCTACTTGGAATTACGTTATCCTATTTAACTTCCTGTTGCCGACACAAAATCTGTGCTCCATCTTCTGCACCAACACAACAGCAGAGCTATAAGCCAACTCATCTGGTTCTATAACTACCAATTCTATCATAGCTTGAATTTCTTTTTTGACAGTTTCTAATTTCACATAGGGTAACGGATATGGCTTTAATTTCACTGGCTTCTCATCCATTGACTTTAGTGTAAACTCTTCAAACTCCGTCTTACACTTGTGTAATCTTGGCATTTACAAATCGACTTCCTAATGTTGCTCTGAAATTAATGTACCATCAAGGACAACATCAACGTAAGTTTCTTCCTTCATCAAAGGACAACTTGGGAGTACTTCCACCTCTCCTCCGTTTTCATTGACTTCTTCAGTTACAACCATAGCAACTACAAACTCTCTATGGTTGTCTCTTTTATGGTAACGTTTTGGGAGAATTATGTGGTACCACCCGCTGACACTTGTCACACGATAAACAAAACATCTCCATACAGGCCTGGCCAGTAGAACTTGCTCACTAACCTCTCTCTCTGGTCTTCATTATGCCCATGTGGCTTTCAAGTAGACTCTCATGTGCCAGCCTAAGCACTTCCTCTTGCTTTGCTATAGGCACAACTTGTTTCAACTTATTGGTCCCTTTCCTAGCGTACCAATACAAAATACCGTGTTTTGCCACGAACCTTACCTCACCATCTGGCAATTTCCGTATGGACCTGTTTTGTGTACCAGCATACATTGCTGAGACAACTCTTCCTGGTGAAGTTTCATCAACTCACCAGGTAGCAAATCATATAAGGGCAAAGTCTTGGGTCTTAGCAGCTTTGACCTTGACCTTCACTTCATAGCCCTCGTCTCAATGGACCTCATGTACATGTCATACATTTAGGCTGTGGCAACACATATCTAAACCCTAATATCACATCATGAGACAGTCCCAACAAACACCTGCTAGAATTCGCCCCTTTAAATAAAGTGAATCAAGGTCTATGTTAACCACTGGGAGCTAATCTTTTGTTTGGTAAAATTTGTAAGCCTGATACCCAGGACCCTTCATAATTTTTGATCAGATCAAGCTCCTTTTGTGTTTTAATTTAATTGCCCATCAAGCCTGTTGAAAATAACTAAATTGCCCAAGAAAACTCCAATTTTGCTGATGAGATGCAGAATATTTTTTTGAAATTGTTGAAAGTCTATAAAGTTAATATTTATCTCCAGGCATGCCCCTTACCCGTAAGAAAACTACTAACTGTACATCTATCAAAAGCTGTAAACTTTGTGGAGAAAGTGAGCATGACCTATGAATGAGGAAGATTGCCTGGGATACCTACAGTTAGTGCTCAAATGGTTGTAAGGTTCATATGATTACATCAGCAGTAGGACAATAATACCTTCTCTAAGGCTACAATACCAGTTTTTATAATTGGAAAAAAGAAAAAGATATAGTGTTACATTTATGCATTCTACCTATGCATTACAGAAACCAACCAGATCCAGTCTACTATGGACCAGAACTGATCCAGATGGTGTTGCAAACAGTACAATGATATTTTTTTGGAGTGAAAAGGTTAAGGCTGAGGTGTCCACAGCAAGTTATTAATAAATTACATTGTATAATATGGAAAGTTTAGGCCAAATTAGGGATGGTTGTTGAGGTGTTATAAGCCTTAAAGGGAACAAATGTAGTTAAGATAGCTTTCTAGTCTTTGATTACAAATAGGCCATCCTTTCGTATAGGTGAGATGAAATGGGAATACCGACCCAAAAATGACTTTGGCAGAAACACTCGATTAATGCAAACTGGTTAAAACATTAAAAGGCTCCAATGAACAATATCAAAAGTGTAACGAAAAACTAAATATTTATGTGTGCCTCAGATGCTAATGAACATCAACACTGCTGATCCAATGAGAAAGAAAGAAAATGATAAAGCAATTGGAAAATAGTTACAGGGTTTAATGCCACATTTCAGCACAAGATAGGCTATACAGGGCAAACAGTATAAATGGTGGAGGAAGAACCTTGAAAACTCCAGAAAGAACAACCAACCCATGAGAAAATACCGGCAAGCTTTCTCAAATACTCACTTGGCCTGAGCCCAAGGCTCAAACCATGCAGAGGTAAGATTGTCAGTGATCCATAATGGTGAGTGCTTTAGACCACTAGGGCACTCAGGGCCTTGCAATTTGAGAATGATTTATAGCTGGGCATGGAGGAAAGAAACACTGCTTGAAACAAAATATTCTGAAATCTGATTAACAAAAAAGTCTTTTTAATATGATTTTGTTCATTTATTTTCATATTTAAAGTACAGCAATTACAACACTGTATGACAAAAAATAGTACAAAATATAGGGCCCTTCTGGACACATAAAACGGAGTCTTGGCTTGGCTTGTGGAATCTGAAACGGGGCAAGTGATATTTTTGATGTTGTTACCCCTCAAATAAATGTGTCTGAACAAATTTCTTTAGGCACAAAAAATATTAATAATAATAATAATGATACCAATATTCACCGCATGGCATATGTTCAAAACTTATTTTAAAAGGTGAGCAGAGAGGTCATGTATACAAAGGCCAGTTTTGCCTTTCCTCATGGGTTATCACTACTGACAGATTTGACCCTATCTGACTTAAAATGAATCTTCAAAGTAAAGTTAAGTGAAGGAATTCAGGTATACACAAATTAGGTCGATAGGAACCATTTTCTAAATAGTTAACACAATTAACTCTACAACATTATTCACAGCACACTGAAATCTCCATCTTAAATGATCCCTTAAATATGTGTGATATTCACCCAAGTTCTGAACAGTTTAGGTCCATTTAAATCAATTTAACTAGAAGGCTTGTGCAAACATGTAGAGCATATGATTGCTGTACAATGTGACTCTGGCGCAAAGGTCGCATGACTTAGCAAGGTTATTGCTGAATGAAATCTCTTAACTTTATTATTCATCCAATGTATGACTTAAATCTATCAATTAGTTTAAAAAAATTATGCAAATGAAAAAATTTTAATCAAAATGTTGACAATTTCTTCCCCTGACCTTGACTCAAATATCAATGGTAAAACATGCACATTGCATAATAAATTGGCTTAGTTTCTTAATGATTCATATATAGCATCAAGGAAATCTATCAAGGGATTTAACAAATATAAGTAGATGAAATAATATTAATCAAAAACCTTAATACATATTTTCTATTACCATGACCTTGACCCAACATTAAGAGTGACACAGAAAAAAAGTCTTATAGGAGACCAGAAACAAAAATTTTCCTTTTTTGTAATTTTTTATAAATTTTGATTTGACTGATGTTTATAAATTACATATTGTAGGCAAATAGTGATTATATTGTACGGAAGATATGATTCTGTAAATTGCAGAGTTTTTATGAGATGACAGATCATGTGACACAATACTAGCCAGACCTGAAACAGAATGAAGGCGAGAATTACAGGGAAATTAGATTTGGGTTGCACATTAAAAAGATGAATCTTTCTGAGAGTTGCTCATAACTGATATCTTTTGAACTGTGTTAAGAATTTAAAGAAAAGCAATGTAATTTTAACATTGTGTGCTGTGCAAAAATATGATAATGATAAAATTATGGTGCCCAATGTGAAATTTAAAATATGGCATATTGTAATAAATTCATTTAAGAAGGATGAGATTCAAGCGTAGTACATGTACATGTAAATGACATGTTCATTACCTACCCTCAACACACCACCCAAGGACTAATAATTTTGACAATATTCATCCATCACGAAAACACTGAGAGATAATACTGAATCCTGGGCTGACTTTTGTATGAAACAATATCCATTACCAGGGAGGTGTAAAAAGGCATCGAGAATGGTTTTCTTCAGTCCTAACTTAAGCATTAGTTTTTCAGAAGAAATAAAACCCACAAGAAAATCTGCAAAGCAAAATCATAAGTAATTAATTTAAACATTAAGAAGCTTTTTTCTTATGGTTCAATTACAGCATATTTTACATGCAGGCTACATTAGCTTATTGACAAATCTGATATCTGTCTGGTATACAAGTTTATGTACTGTACTAATCAATGCTTAATTTTTTTTGGCACTGGCCCAGGGCTGGTGACTTGAATGAACTCACAACCCCTGATTGAAATCCCATAAGGCCAGACAGCTCATACCTGTCATCTTTCAAGCTGGGAGAAAAACCTCCCAATATGGAAGTATTTCCACATTTATATCCTGATCTAGTAATATCTCCAAATTCTTAGAAGCGGTCTCTCAATTTATTTTATACCAAACATGGCCTCAACAGCTTCCCATAGCTTAAGTACCTACTATGTTTAAATCCAGCACTGGACAAAATAATTAATATCACACAATTGTTTTCTTTAGTAAATAGAATAGTAAAACTAACATTTATTCATATAATTTTCAGAGTTTTTAAAACCACTACATCAGTACTATAGTAAAAAAAACTAAAAAATAAAATTGTCACCCCATTAACTTAAATCCTGTGAATGATCACTGAGATTGCTGTGTAATTTTCTCTACAAACAAATTTGCATCTCCATTTCCGCCAAAGAAACTCAGCCAGTTAACACCAGACATTTATCTACTGTATATGTAAAGTTTTATTAACATTATTAAAAAGAAGGAATAAAACTATTAATACCATGCAGGATGTATGCCCTTCCCCCCCAAAAAAACTAATTCAGAATAAATATTTTCACTAAGAAAGCAAGTGTTACAGGCCTTAAGACTTAAACCTATATCTGTGGTACATTATAATAAAATAGGGAATCGTTTATTTATCAATTAATTAGCTGGTGCTTACATGCACGCACTGTCGAACACGGTCCAAACAGCAGTCTTTTTCACAAGATAAATACAAGGATAAAGATTGCTTGTGTACTTAAATCAAAACTTCAGCTATTTTGTAGTATAGCCACAGCTGACCAGAATATGAAAAAGGTGCTTGTCCCAGGGGATTATAAGGTGTATCGAAGGAAGAAATGGCACATTGGGTCAATAGTTGCCTCACTCCAATTTCTATTTTCAGCCAGTTAATGTGAAACTTTAATTTTATACCAGACCTCTTTTATTTTAAACACTGCTACTTAAACTAACGAAAAGAAATTTTTTTTTATCAGTTCCATTCACAATAGATTTATACATATTGCATGTAACCGGCATAGACTGAAAAGTTTGTTTTGGTTGTTTTTATTTTTAAATTTAAATGTTAAGATTACTGAAAATTGTGTTGTCTTGAAATAAGACCATGCAAGGGGTATAGAATCTTAATTGTTAGCAGAGCTCCCATTTCATTAAAATCAGATCTCAATTTCACCTAGGGCTGCAGTGATTTGATTTAAATTGTGCTGTGTTATGGCATGTATGTCAACATCCTGAAATACATTTACTCATTTCCTCAGGCAAACATTTTTTTCCCCACAAGCATGATGGGCACCTCACTTTGAATACAAGATGATCCTGAACTAAAATTAGAGGAACCTTGGGTGTCAGGTTAATAGAATTTCCTTTATCACGGCTACTGCTGGTGTAGCTAAAATATATGTGAATTGATTGTTGCATTTTGTGGTCACTTACTTAGCCTTCTGCCTACCTTCCTAACTCACATGTTTTCCCAGGTTTTAAAATATCTTTTACGCTGGCAACTGCCAGTCAAGATGCTGAGTCGCTACTATGACGTCACATCATGAAAGTAACCGAATAGGCACAGAAATTTTGCATACGAGGTCACAGAATTTCAGCGCCTTGAAGATATGCCAATATTTATATTGGCATTACAGTCGCAGATAATGCTTCAGATTAAGGTTTAACCCTATAAAACTTTTATTATATATTTATTTTGATTTCTGGTCTCCTTTAACTTCAAGATTATTCATCCCAAGAATGAAATCATGGGTTTTAAAAAATAAAATTTAACTAAAACCATAATTAAATATTTTCTATGACTATGACTAATGAGTCTAAGGTGAAAGGGGAATGAGTTCATTTTTCAGATTGAACTAACATAGCTTTAAAAAGATTCATTCCATGTATGCAGACAATGCATTGAGGGGTTTAGAAAATATAAACAAATGAAAATCTTTCACTAAACTCCTCATGCAAATTTTCTGTGATTGTGGCCATGATCCTAGTATGAAAAGGGAAAGAGTGCATGACACCAAATGAATTATCATAAGTTCATAATGATTCATTCCAAGTATGAAGAAAATCCATTAAGGGGAACAGGAAATCTATGCCTAAGCTTGAACCAAAATCTTAACAAAATGTTGCCACAGTTATCTACAAAACTAAAGGAGTGATATGAGTAACAAAAAATATATTATGAATAACCTCTATCACTCAGGCTTTTAAGTTTTATTTACGGGCAGGCAGAGTTTAATCTCCTTGAAAAAAAATTCTATAATAATTCTCTTTACAGCAAAAGTCAAAATATTAATTCTGGTCAGATAACAAATGATGATATACTTGGAAGAGCATCCATGGAAATTTTCCACACCAGCTTTCAAAAACTTGACACGAGCTGTATGGGTTCCTTATACATGTACTTAAGTAATATTAATGTTTACAAGTTATATTTGTGTTACGACCACCTTTAATAAAACAATGACAAGCACAAATAAATCACAATAGTGACCTATACAGAAAATGTGAAGCCATTAGACTAGAAGCAGTTTGTGACTATCTGTGTTGAAGATGGACTAATTCCAAAGGAATGAATTAAAGTCAAAGTATCCATGCTTGTGTCATGCTGCTGTCTTAGCTAACTCCTCTGCTGTACAATGGCTAAACATCGATTTGTATGCCTTCTTAAGTTCTGTTTCCTGTCTATCAAGTTCTTGCTTGCACATATGCAAGTACTTTTTTATTGCTGGATCTGAAAGCAAAGTCAAAGTGAAAATATAATTTCATAATGTCAATGATTAAAAAAGAATGAAATTCAGGTAAAATTGGTGCAGGCCAACAACCTGCAATATAGCAAAAACCATACTTTCCCATACCTTCTTTTGCAACTGGCTTTGTGAAACTACATGAACAAAACATTTCTGGATTTTATATCACATTATTTCTACAATAATGTCATCAATATCAGCCATGTTTCCAGTAACTTTAGTGAGAAAAAAATGGTTGTGAAAAAATATCAGGTTACATTCATAATGAATCAACATCTGTTCTGGATGCAGTAGTGGATCAGATTTTGTCTTTAATATTACAGAGATTTCAAACAAGGAGATAAATTGGCCATTAGACAATTGTACTCATCAGTTGCACGCCCAGCAATGACAAAACACCCCTATTGAAAACCCCCTCTGAATTTCACATAACACAAGTAATCACTTTAGTCATTGCAAACCATGTAATCAATCAATGCCTTGTACAATGTGCCATGTATTGCACTGTAAACAATACAGCTGTCAACATTGCAAATACATAAAATGCATAACCACAAATGTATCTGAGTATTGCACAACTTGTCTATAGAATCAATAAGAATATTTATGCATTAAATTTATGTAAATTTAAACTAATTAAAGATAATTTTAAGTCTCCAATAATTGAAATGATTCATGAAGATTTGTGATATACATTTGGTTCCAATGACCACTATTGTTGCATCAAAGCATAAATTGTATACAACTTTACAATAACAATATAACTTTACAAGTAAAATATGCAAATTACTTACTTATCAGTGCCCTACTATCAATGGATAGAATAACAGCAAAATAAGAAGGGTAGAGTATCCAAATAAGAAACTTTCATGCCAATCAATAATAGTGGACATAAAGATACAAGGACTACAAATGATAATGACTTTATTTTACCTCAATTACATAAGTAGCATAAGAAACAATATGTGTAGGAGGTACAGGCAAAATACTACACTCTGACACTTTACAGTAAACTTATCAAAGATATTTCACCAAATGAACCTGTACCTCAGAAATTGGCTAGACATGTAAAGATTGGTTGCAGTGACAGACTAATAATCTGCAAGTCCTTAGGTGATACATTATAATTCACATACATTTAGTAACAAGACTGATAAAAGCAGAAGATTGAAGAAATAAAATTCAAGTCATTGTGACTCTAGCATAACAATATGAAGACTCTCCAAAATGATCCATATCAGGGCAGAAGCTTTCCCACTCAAAAGTGAAAAGCTGAAGGCTTTACTCCACTAGGATGACAGAAAAGGGAGGCATAAGCATTATTTCCTGCAGAAAGGAGTCTGAATGATAAATCTGTCTTTCTCTCCCTTCACCACATTGTCTTCTGCTCTGGTAATCTAGACATTTGCCAAAGAGTACAGTTTCAAGGCAGGCTTTCCACATCGTGCATGACTAGTGAGATCCATTTCCCTGTCTGGGAAACAAAGGTTGGCCTCAAGGTCGCTGAGTCTAAGTAAGGCTGACCTCCTCAGCAAGATGTCCCCTGATCTCATTGGCTACTGAACTGGAGACTGGAAGACAAAGGTTGTGATCTAACAGCAGTCTTAAGAGCAGTGTGGACATTGACAGGAATAGATCTCAATCTGGAAACTCTTTAAAATTGGAAGGTAATGTTGAGTTGATGTTTAGTACATAAGCTGCAAAACAGATAACCAGATATTTCTGTCATTGGTACTCAAGAGTAAAATTTAGGTTCAGCTTAGAATGCTGAAAGATTGTCATGGAAACAGATCAAATATGAAACCAATAGTAATGACACTCCAAACAAACTGTTCTACATCTTGGAACAGTTTCCAATCAATATGTATGGAAAATGATCTTGATATCTGCAGCCCTGCAAAGTCTTCACCCATGACTGGGACAGTTGTTTGGAAAAGTGTAAAAGTTGGACAAAAGTTGTCATTGTGACAAGAATCTGGTCTTGTACTATTCTCTCAATGCAGTGCTGCATCCAGACTAGTAATTGTATGAAAGAAGGCTGTTCTTGGTAAAATTGTGACTGATATGAAAAGTCAATAGAACAGTGCAGGAAAAAACAAAGGAGTACAGACCTCTGTAACCAGAAGACTTCTTTTATCAAGATCAAATCTTCCCTGGACAGCAATAGATCCAGCTGAGAAGATCCATTTTCAATAGATGTTTGAAAGAGAAGTACTCTGTGATGAAACTGATGACTAAACCAAAAAAACAAGCTGTCAAGATTGCTAAAATAATCTGGAATGTTGCAAAACAGCAATAAACTCTGATTCAGAACGTCAAAAATTTGTACATTTGGAAAATGAAAATCAATGTACAGTTCATGAGCTGGATACAAAATGAGTAACCATTACAATCAAAAATACCTTCACAATC
This sequence comes from Potamilus streckersoni, assembly GCA_016746295.1. Taxonomy (NCBI): domain Eukaryota; kingdom Metazoa; phylum Mollusca; class Bivalvia; order Unionida; family Unionidae; genus Potamilus; species Potamilus streckersoni. The sequence goes on from JAEAOA010000314.1 coordinate 442,436, forward strand.
ACTTTTATTAATTTCTTATCTGCTTTAATGGTATTACACACATTTTTGTAGAAATAAACCTCTATTTGGCACCCACATCTTGAAACACCACTATTCAATTCCAATATGGCTCATGAATATATAGGTGACACAAACTTACCATTACCACCTTTTTCTGTACATTTAGCTTGTTCTAATGTTTCCAATGCCTTCTCATATTTCTGTAAATTGTATAAACTTATTCCCTTTCTGTACAATGCTTTCACACTTCCTGGAGAGAGTTCCAACACCCTGTCACAATACTCAATGATCTTCTTATAGTTTGGAGTATCTACTTGAATTAAGCAAGCTGAAAATGAAAAATGAAATTACCCAATTAAGAATATTCAATTTCAATATGATACTAAACATGTTCGTTTCATTAGGGAGCAGACAAAATAATTTCTTATCCCAATTATATTCTTGCTAGTTTACTTTTAAATTCAATAATGATATGCTGCTCTTTTTAACTTCTCATTCTCATGTCTTTCTATCACATCATCCTTGCATTATAGACATTAAACATACACAGTGAATTATAGCCTTGCATTATGGTAAACTACCTGCATTAGCTATGCAATAAAATACAACAAATTGCATGTCACAGTAACCCATACAAGCTAAAGTGACAAATCAATAATTCAGTTTCTCTAAATAGCAAATATTCAAAATGTTAGCCAATTAATGCTCTTCAAAATCATTACATTTTAAAATTTACAAGTGATACTTCTAAACATGTAATAACAACAAACATCTGAGTGCTTATCACTCTAAACTGTCTAAACTCCAGCACAAACTGTTTCATACAACGTTTGTCACCGCCACCAACAATTTCAAACAAAATGTGGTGAACTACTTATTGATCTATAAAGAAATAAAAAAATTTTAAACTTATAACTTACAAATGCGTATGTTAACTAAGACAAAATATTTTTGGACAATTCTTATTTTTTTTTACTGTATAGTTCAAAATTCTTGCATTAGGTAACTGAATTATTTTATTAATTTTGGATTTAATGAGTGTAATGTATGAAATAAAGGAAGTTCACATTTTTCTTTCTAGTATTTATTTTGTGTTTCAAAGTGAGAACGAATATCAATGATGTCCAATAATTGTTTCTACCTGTGAACATGTGCACTGGATTGAGAACACCATTTGATTCTCAATTTAATGAGAATAAAATTTGAAACATTTGTTAAATTAGGTAAATGTTTTTCGAAGTTATAAAGGTTAGGAGCTTTCGGATATCTTTTGGAAAACTGTTCCAAAGACAAATATTACATGGGGAAAAAGGATGTCTGAAAAAAAGAGAAGTATTGTCGAGATGGAAGTGAGGCTTTTAGGCTTTTGGAGTTTTGGAGTTAAGTAGACGTTAGTGAGATGTATCATATCTCCTGTGAAAGAAGGTTGCTTGTCTTTTTTCTCCAATATACCCATATCTACAGTAATATATATATATATATATATATATATATATATATATATATATATATATATATATATATATAATTTGAAACCATATCTTCCTGCAAAAAGAACTTTTAGTCAAGCACAATATGAATGTATGTTTGTATGTATGTATGTGTGTGTATGTATTTGCACTCAAGCTTGCAAGTTTTGTGTACATGGGATCAGACATATTTTGTTTTGTTTCACTTCATCCCTTCCTAGCAATTATTTTGTTTCTCTTGAGAGAGGTTGGTTGATTGGTCAAATTTCTACAGTGCACCAGCACCATGAGGCTATTTAGCTCCATACAAAAGATTACATCTTTCGTCATTTTATCTTTATATATTATTTATTATATCCTAAAACCTAATTTATTTTACTACCTAAAAATATTGTCAAAAATATTCTCTCTTACTTAAATTATATATATATATATATATATATATATATATATATATATATATATATATATATATATATATATCTTAGTATCTAATTGTTGCTTGAAGAAAAAAAAAGAGATAAGATTTTTACAAAGTTTGGCCGAATTGTTTTATTTTCGGTCCAAGTTGGGCCGAAATGTCTTGGGCCGAATTGTCTTTGAAAGAACTTTCCAGAGGTCTATTGTTTACACAAACGTTACAGTTCCTCATTCATTTTCGCTTAGTAAGTTACTAGCACCCTTACCAGCTAAGTTGTTGTAACAATCACCTTGCAGGCTAATAACTTCCCTTTGAATTTCTGGGGGAAGTTCTTTGCTAAACCCAAGCTGCTGGATGCTTTCTTCTGGTGCAAAAGAAGTAAGGCCTGAGCTTTTCATCTGTCCAATACCTCTCAAATGTAGCAACGCACGATGGTACTTTTTAATCGCTTGCCTGTAATGTTTCTCTTTATAATTATCATTTCCCTCTGATTTGTACTCTTGTGCTTTTTCAAAAAGCTCCAGATCGCTTGTTCTGACATCACTCTCCATGGTAGAATTATTTATAAGTTAAAAGGTAATTTTCTGAGATATAACTTAAGGAATGCTTATTCAAGACACACGGTACTAATTGTATTGATAAATGGCAACCAGTCTATAAATGGGAACATTAAATAGAGTATATATGGGTTTGGCTGACCAGGATTGGTTAATAATGTAAGTTATGTTTAAGGAAAAAGAATCTTTTGAGACCCTATCCTAGTTAAAAGTGAATAAAAATAGAGAAATTGTTTAATTGATGGAATTTTAGTCCTTTAATAGTCTTGAGTTTAGAACACTTATTACTAAATTTAGCACCGGACTCTTTGGTGCAGAATTGAAAGCACGTTTCAAACATGGTGGCGCTCACCAGTTATTATGTACTTTTAAGAGAGTGATGTAAGTAAGGTGAAGTTGTTTGCATTTTAAACATGCATAGTGGAGAGAATATTGGCATAACTATATTCTGCTTTCATGTAATGTGGCTGAAATTTCTTTGGATATTGTTCTTTTGGAAATTTTAAATGATCTGAGGACACTGCTAACTAAAATGACTCCTCCCTTGCGCTCCAAAACTCAACCTAAATTTGTCTAAAGTACACTATTCTTGGCAGTTGTTAAAATATCGAAAACGAATTTTGCCAAACTAGACAATAACAGCTTCTAAACGTGCAATGAATGAATCACCAAATACATAAGATGTAAAAAAAAAAAAACGTTATCGGCTCTATTTTTTACAATTTACATCTAAAATTCGAGAAGTGAAAATTAGCAAGTAGAGCTAGCACTTTTTTAAAGATGCACATCTGGAGTAAGGCCAAGCTGTATACTCTCTAATCCATATTACACCCATCAATCATACATCAAGCTAAAGGGAATTAAAGGTTCTTTGAACAATACCTAAGATATACAAAGTCTTTTTTAAACAGCCAGCATAACTAGTGAGGAAACCCGGGAAAACTCTTTTTCTTTAAAATTCTAACACTATGCAGGTCCAGAAATTGCCACAGCTCATTTACTTTCCTTAGCACAAAAGCTAATTTCCAGGTTCCATCTATACTGATAAATATAGGTTTGGTCATAAGCGCTCCAAATTTTTAAATTATTAATTTTTTAATATCATTTTGTCTACATAGGTTTACTATGGGAACTTAATTAGTACCGTGATTCCTTCAATAAAGTGCTGTACATTCGGGATATCTCGTTCCCTGTTTTAATATACTATTTTGTTATGCTCAGTAGTTATCGCTCTAAAGTTTTGTATTTTTTTTTGACATGTTTTTAAAGAAAAATAATTTCTCCGGGTTTCCTCACTGACGATACTGCTATTTAAAAATGACATTGTATATCTTTGGTATTGTTAAACGAACTTTTAATTCAATTTTTTTTTTTTTTTTTTTTGGTGTATGATTGATATGTGTAATATGGGTCATTCGGAATACAGTTTGGTCTCACGTTATATATGCATCCTGTAATATTTTGTTGTTGTTGTTTTTGGTACATTGTATGTATTTGGTAATCCATTCATTGCATCATTGCACTTTTAAAAGCTGGTATGGGCTAGTCTGGCAAAATTTGTTTCCCAATTTTAATAACTGCTGAAGATAGTGTACTTATATTAGATCATGTACAGTTTCCACAAGTACAATATCCAAAGAAATTACAGTACATGAAAGTAACATAGAGATATATCAACATTCTCTCCATTGTGCATGTCAGAAATGTTATTTTCTCCCAGAGGCGTAGCGAGGACATATGGCGCCCATGGCAAGAACTAAAATTACGTTTCTATCAAAGCTTTGAATGTATTTTTAAAAATATGTCTTGCGCCTCGCCTCGCCCCGTCCCTGCCCCCGCCCCCTCCCCTTCAAGTGGCTCCCACACCACGTGCGGTGTCTTGCCACACGCTAACTACGCCTCTGATTCCACCTACCACTCTCTCAGAAGTTCATATCGGCAGAGCACTCACTTCGCCTGGATTAGGGTCAAGACGGACCGGTATCAAAATGGTCCACGACCAAAACGGACTAGTGCTTAAAAGGCCCGGTACTAAAAGGCCTGACCCCAAACGGCCCATTTATGTATTACTAGTATCACGTTTGCTAAAAGTAACTATAGTCTGACGCTACATCCCCTTTTGTTTGTACCCCCTAACGATTTCAGTAACTAAAAGGTTTATGTGATAAAAAGTACACAAAAATGAGTCAATTGAATCACTGATTTATAATTTTTAACCTGATTATGACCAGAATGGCACTGATACCGGAGTCCCCTTGTACCTTTCTTGCTTAACGGACTTTCCATACTAACACGGCGCCATAATTCGTACAATATGGACTAGTTTATTTCCATCAGACAACATAATCATGTAATTCATCCTGTTTGATAATTGCCGGAAATTCCGTAAATTACCACAACGTTGAGTTTGGAATGATATCCCTTTACACACATGAACATATTAATTAAACCGCTTGTTAAATCCACGTGAAAGGCAAATTTGTTGATGTTATTCTTTTCCTTTGTTTGATTTGACATTGTAAATATAGGAAGCAGACAACATGTCTGTACATCTATAGTCGCGCGTTCACCCCTTTGATGAAAATGAACTTATACAAGAACTGGAAATGGGTCTCGAGCATGTACGTCTTTTATATTGAAAACTTCCGTTAAGCATGAAACGCGCAGACGATGGCGGTGTTAGGGCTAAATCATTGAAATCGGTGTGGGGGTTACAAACAAACGGTTTGATATTGTCGGACTAGAGGAGTAGGGAGGGTGAGTCCTACAAAGTTTAATGGGGTTATATCATGATAATAAATCTTCCTACGAAAAATGAGTGGAGAGTGATTCCGACAAATATTTTTCAGACAAGATGGGAGGGTAAGGTTAATAACGCTATACCGGTCCCTCTCTAGCCGACCAAATTGGATTTGTTTACTTTGTCCCGCGAGCAGTCGTTTACCGTATATGTTGCCCACGCTGAATGTGTCACCGTGTAAATCAGTTCAAGTACAGTCAGTCAAATGACGACAACTCCTGCGGTCTTGGTGAGTATGTGTATATCAGCTCTGCTAAACACCACCAGAATATTCTAGTTATATTTGCGTCATTAAATCATTATTATATCAATAATAACACTAACTATTGAATCTCACAGATCTAAACTAGCTCGACAGCGACTAGAGGCAATTAAGAAATATCTTCCAGTCCTTGATTCTGTAAACCAACAACTACAAGCACATCGGGAGTCTTAGGTTGAATTTACGGAAGGTACAGCATCGTTATTTAAACCAATTGTAAAATATTACATGTTGATACTGCTGGCCGTCTTCGAGCAAATCGACCACAATTCCGTCAACCTCCTCAACCACAACCTGATGTTTATCCACAACCTAAATTACCATTACCAGAACTTAGATTATAGACAAATTTACGCCTGAAGGTATTTCTGCTATCAAAGACCCAGATTGAATAATTAATATTTCCGAGTGTGGATATCAGAAAACAGATAAGTATGTAAACCCCGGATATGCGATAATCTGAAATATGACGATTGAGCTAGGGATGTATATAGTGTTGTGTATGATTTTCCGCAGATTAAATCTGAGGAGGATATCACAAGAATTGTTAGAGCAGGAGCAAATCTAGCCAAGGAAATAGCGTTATCACAATTGCGTGTTAGCTACGACGTCGTAGCCTCAACTTGTTTTAGGACTAAGATACTAATATTGGTACTAAATTGTGTGTATGTTACGGCTAACCAAATATTAGATCAAAGTCGTTTGGTGGATTGCAAGCGAATGACTCATTGATGTTTTCGTACAAAAATTAAATAAACCCGGTGCGACTCCAGACTGGATTGTTGTTGGTATCCGCACGGGTAGTTATCAAATAGATCAGATTAATTGTGAATTTCAACGCAGTATTAAATCTATCACAGTAAAAGAATACAAAATCGCTATCACGATTCATGAACCAATATTATGAGTATGTATGTATGTATGTATGTATGTATGTATGTATGTATGTATGTATGTATGTATGTATGTATGTATGTATGTATTAGTCGTCGATCCCAACTGTGTTAGGATAGGATGGCCAGAAGTACAAACACCAGCACCGACAGCACTCATATCCTCAACACGGTGATTCAGGCAAGCTAATATTTTTGTCTCTTCCAGAATATCGAAAATAAAAGTCCTTGCAGTTATATAGGATCATCGATTGATAATACTGGTAACAAAATTATTTTTACTATGTCTGATGGTTCATAAAATCCTTTATTAGGAAGAACGTTTATAACTTTGATGATGATGAAAAAAAACATTCATCGACGAAAACTTTATTAATTCATTTCCATATGCCATTATATCTAAACATAAACAATTAAGCAACAATCTACGAAATTTATTTTAAAGTTCCATTCGAGAATAACCCAACGACGATCTACAGCATAACAGATCATTGAAACGATCTAACATTTAACCAGGTTGTATCTGACCTCAGTTATGCCAATAAACTTGTCATTCAAATAGTGATTGCTACTGGCGATTAAATCGTTGATTTGGAAAAACCCCAAACCCAAACAATGACATTTGAAAAAGTCTTAATAAAATATTGTATTACCGAAACTGAATTACCAAACTTCATTTTACCAGGAGTTAAACTCACCGACGCCAACAATATCATCGATGAATATTTTCCAGCTATACTAGAATCATGGAGAAAAGTATCCCCAGCAGCAGACACCTCCGATCTGAGTATTCTCAAATATAACAATGACAAGACGGCGGTAGTCGTCATATATCACCGTGTATTGTCAATATTTCATGAACGTTCAGTCATTCTTGTATGTGATGCGATCGATGGCAGCTATCAAGTAGACCTTCAAAAATCCAGCAGGTACAACAGGGATATATTCTATATACATTCAGACCCAAAGATCCCCCTGGATTTTTAATTGTATCGTTACTCGATAATCTGGTTTATCTACAATGTCATAATCCGCTATTATCACTGGTAAATATCAGACATATTGACCAGAACATACACATGCTTGATTTGCGAGATGAAGTTCTGACAACAAGTGTGTATGTGTGATCATGACCTAGCAGATGTTTGACGAAAACAAATCTGAATAAGAATAAAAAATTTAACAACAATAAAAATAATCAAGAGTTAGAATACAAATAAAAAAAACCTTCACTTTCACCATCCATCTTTGACTTTCGTGAAGGACTCTGTCAGAGACTTCGTCAAGAACTTAGTGATGGTGTTCACGATCGTACATAAATTTGTTTCAGCTGTCGCACACGTGAACTCAAACTATTTTATGCTTGGATTTCGCGTGATAACTCTGATGTAATTTTCTCCATCGCGTTTGAGAATGGAAAAAATTTGCGAAAGATTTTATCATCATCGTTATAAAGTAACGTTTGTTTCATCGTTTGTTCGAGTAATTTAATAAACTTGCATTCGGCTACAAGAGTATATTCCATCGCATTTCAATTCCTATAGGGCTTTAAAATCATTTGTGATTTTTTTCTTCAGTATCCTATCGGTAAGATAATTCTATCCCATCATCATTTAATTTTAAACTCATAACTAATTGAATTAATATTTTCGGAATTCATTATATAATAAATATTTGTTTAAAATAGAAACAAAATAAACAGTAAGAATAAAGATCGATTGCCTTCCCAAGGGGTCCCTTCATGGGGCATGGGGCACCATGCATGAAGCTTTTTCATTCTTGGCTGAAGTTCTTTCCGAATATCCTTGTATTTGGCACGCTTCATTAAGTTGAGAACTTATCTTACTGTTTATTTGGGGGCTCCAATTTTCAAATTTCATGCATAGGCACTAACCCCCATGTGAACCTCATAAAATTCCAAATGACATTCTAGCAGGTCCAGAGGATTGTCTAGGTTCTAATTTCATGTATAGCCTCCACCCAAATCAAACACGGGGTGGGGTGCAAATAAGCACCAACCACGTTGTTCAACAAGAAGGGAAGGTGTGCATGAAGTTTATTTCTCCTTAAGCTGAGGCCCTCCCCCGTTATTAAGAAAATTGCGAATATCACTCACCGTCGACAAATTTGTAATTTACGGGATTGGAACGCTAGACCTGCTTGAGCATCAGAATTATCCGCGTTAGCGCTGGACCACTGATCTTTCTTACAAATATGTTTCAGAAATGATTATGAAGTTACCCTGACCTGGATAACTGGCATCCTACATGTGATCACCAGAAACTGAAAATACTGAATAAATCACAACTGTTGCATAGTTGCATTAACTACATTATGGATTATTCAATAAATGTATTTCAATTTCCAAACACCGTATAAATCTGCCAGACGTTATTGGGAACTATCAATACCAGGCAATCTAAAATAACTTATCAGGTTTACACGCAAGAAGGACATGGAATATCTGTTCCTCTTGTTTTCCTGAATTATAAGGGACATTGTCCTACACGCTGTCAAGGGATGTAACATATAAGAGTGGAGGCAGTCCTGGTGTAACATAACCTGAGTGTCTTTCACGAAGTGAAGCGGGACGAGAAATACAGTGTGAACCTCACAAAAAATATCCGCGGTCGTCTTATAATATTACGAAGTTACAAGCGAGGCTACTGTTTAATCACTCTATCGGAACTTGACAGAGTTATCTCCGTTCACCTGAGGTATTTTTGCATACAATTAAAAGATAACTTCAACAAAATTCAAAACTGAGTCAAACTAGTGGCGGCGTCTGTCCCAGACACAGCCAGGAGATACTGAAATATTATTCGCTGACTACATTTTGTTGAAAATGTAGAATTTATTATACTTCCCGCCACACGTTATATTGAAGGTGGGAAGATACAGTAATATCTGGCAGCTGCACTTATAGATTGAAATTCCTTTTTTTTCGATCATCTCTATCTTCACAGATTTATTCGCTCTTCGTTCTTCTTGCAGTTTTTGGTGCCTACTAGTACTACCAAATTTGCAATTCTGACTTTGTTTAATGGCTTTTAAATTACGCAAATAATTTTCAAATTTCCTATAGTTGATTTGATCAATCACAAAATTTCGATTGTTCCGTGAAAACATTCATAAATAAATTTATGTTAGAAATAGGGGCCCCGAGTGGCCGAGTGGTCTAAAGCGCTGTCCGTTACGGATCACTGCTATCTCACCTGTCTGCGTGGGTTCGAGTCTAGGATTCGGCGAATGTGGATATGTGAGAAAGCTTGCCAGTAGCTTCTCGTGGGTCGGTGGTTCTTTCCGGCGATTTCCCGGTTTCTTCCTCCACCGTTAATACTGGCCGCCATGAATAGCCTATCGTGTGCTGAAAAATGGCGTTAAGCCCAACAACAACAACAACAACAACAACATGTTAGAAATAATGTTTATTACCCTAGTATTGAACATGAGAAAACCAAATTTATTAACAGAGACGATTAGTTTTTGTAGTCGACCGTTCCTAATTACATTTTAAAGAGATGCCTCAATTCTTGATGATGGGATGCTTCACAAATTTATTTTGCTCCATTGATATAATAATATTATTTGTCTAAATAATTATTTATTTTAGCGTGAAAAATCTTTTACTTTTATGTGAGATTTATTGCCGACGCTATTGGCATTTTTTATATTATAATATCGTTTCAGCTCTCTGCATTTGTACTATAGCATTTTACCTGCGTTTCTCCTCTGACCCCAACAATACATTGTAAACGGTTTTGGTCCTAGACTCCTTGCACGTAATTTCCACATAATTCTACAAGCAATTGCAGAATAAATCATTAACTAGTACAGAAATTCTTTGCTTCAATCATCATAAATATAAAATAATCTTCAGTTCAAATATATATTTGCCTTAATTTATAACATGGAGGAATTTACGAAATTATCTGCCTTTAAACCTTCCAAGATCAGATTCGATCTTGACAGAATAGCCACTTAATTGCTAAAGCGAGCTCTGGTTGATTTGACGAATAAAACTTTAATTAATCGTATCAATGAAACGAAGAGAAAATTTTGCAATGATGGCGCAGCTCATGTATTGTCAACAGTCAGAATTATGCAAGACGTTGATGCCACAATGAATGACAAGTGATCACCAGAGCAGCGACGATTATTAATTATCTTGACGTTCTACGAACTCACGACATAATATATTTTACAATAAAATGCATCGTGACGACAGAAGACACATGGATCATCCGTGACAAACGTGACCCTGTTCAATTACACCACACTGGAGATATTGTCACATTAAATAAATTTCAAACCAGGAATGAAGATTGGAATTGATGGTCCATATTATAAACGAGCATATCCTGAGGCGAAAGTTATCCGCTGAATGATAAACATGGTGTTAATGTCCTCCTACCGATGAAAATTCTCGCTTGAATTGTGATGCTGAACGAGTTTCAGAATGCTTCACAAACGAGATACTTAGAAATAATTTAACGGATCTAAGACGTAGAAAAATAAATGAGTGGGAGGAAACAGTTAAAGATACCAAAGCATTTATCAAAGATGTTGATGAACAGGGAAAAAAATGAAGATTTCCAATAAGTGTGAAAACACTAACCGGAGAAGTTTTGTACGAATCGAAATATGAAAAAATGAAGCTTTGATGGAGATTATTTAACATAAAACACACGCGTGGACTTCGAATATAACAGTATTGCCACAAAATCGAACTGTTAAAATATATAATATAACGATGATATGTTCGATTTTATCGGAAATATCAGTAAAAGCGACATTGTATCCGTGTGGTTGTTTCAAAGTTCAGAATCTGTCTACTATGATCAGTTTGTACGGCCTAATGTAAACATTTATTGCACAGACTCTCCACTGCGAAATGGACAATCTTGCGTTGAAATACACGAACGATACTAATGTTGTCACCATTCTGTCAGTTGTGGCCCACGCTGCTCAGAAGAAAACTTCATGGAAACCAACACGGTTGGAATTTCTTAAAGATGTCCAATTACGTTGTGTGTAATACGGACGTGGCGGGTTATGGAATACTAAATATAATTATAAGGCTTTTATCTTGATTGATATTGCTACATGTTATCCTGGAAATTTTCTTGAGCGTTTGTTCTGAATATTTTAAAGATTTGGACATTCAACACACGAGATGACCAGAGTTGCAATAAATGGACCCTTACCAGATTTTGGCTTAATTGTATTTGCATGCATTAAGTCATTAGAGTTTCCACCGAAATATCTTCCTCCGATTGTCGCTGTTTGGTTTGGAAAACATTTTAGCGAAAGCGGTTGGGCTCCACTTGTGTTGTTGCGATGTATGGTTGATTTAAAAATATTGATATCGTTGGTTGTAAGTGAAGCAATTGTATCATATCGTCCGCAGAAACATATGGTTACCACAACATAAGAAATATTCCCTTTATGAAAATGAGGACAATACAGATCTCGAAAATAAACGTGCACATGGCTTTGGCAGAAAAATAATTAGTAAATCTGCGCAAGGAGAATCATATGATCATAACCGATATTGTACAAGATTAATTATTGACGACGCTAAACTCAATTTTATAATTGCTGATACATCGGAGAAATGTACATTTATAATTCAGAATAATATTTACTTATTGGACGGAACTAAATTAAGCACAGTTGTGAGCTCTTATTGATGGTGATTCAACAGTTTACTTATTTAAGTTCTTCAATGCTCGCCTATGTTTCGATAAATTTATTATCGATGATAAATAGATTTTCTGATATCGCAGTTAGATTCGCCACGGATTCATTTTATATCAATACATATTACTAAAACAATTGCATATCTGAATCCGCAGACATTGAATGTAAGGGAATATATTTTAAAAATAAACAGATGTCAAAACTTTCCTCAGCTCCATCAGTATATGATCACATTGCCATGCTTAAAACAGTTTGTCTCGTTGGACGGGAGGTTTTGACAAAACAACACGTGCGCTTGAATTATTTCGGAATTTTGAAATGGTTGTACTAACTCCGACTCACCGGCTTACCAGAGAAATAAACAAACGAAAAGATCAATCTCATACTTATCACAGCTTGGAATGGATATGTATGGATTCCTGAGTGATTAGGTGAGAAATAAATCTCTACGATTATTATCTTGGATGAGATATGTCCAGTGTCTATAGATGTGTTAATAATGTTTCTTGAGTGGTTGTTGACGAAAAATACTGTTGTTATCATGTTTAGCGATCATGGTCAACCACCATCCTTTGTTGGATAATCTCCGCATGAACGGCTGAAAAAGTTGGTAGATTATTATGAGGAGATAACAGATGATCATGGAATTATTGATGAAAAGATGAAAGAGTTTAAAATGTTAATCAGACTTCAGTCAGATAAAATTCAATAATGCGTGACGTAATTCCAGAGTCTACGAATAATGAATTTTGGACTTTGCGGAGGCCTGCTGATTTGATAGTTGCAAGTCGGAAGATAGTTCCTGATACATTTCAACAACAATTATTTCTTTTACACAAATAAATGCTTTCAGATTGACACGTGTCATTGTGTTATGACGCAGCAGACACACGCAAACAAAATATTGAAGCTGAGATTCATGGAAACAAACATTTGTATTAAATGATATTCTTTTGTTTCATGTAAGTGATGTTGAGAGCGCGTTAACGACGGACAAAATTCTGTGGACTCTAAGATATACTACAAAGATTCATTACAAGAATTAACTATTTCTGATACAAATATCTGGATTGTCGATGATCGGATCGAATGATCAAATTTAGTTGATCTAGCAGTGTTGAGAATTAGAAGAATGTTTCAGCTACGGAGGGTTATCATAGACTGCACAATGACCCTGGAAACCACTGCTAGCAGTTGCGATGATATAGTACGGAAATAAATAGCTGGTTATCAGCGATCTGGCAAAACGGTAAAGGTAACCTTGACCTCGATGTTACGTTTATCATGACGCTCAAACAACAACACAATAACCACTGTATTTGATTTAACACAGTAATATTGTGACAGTATTCTTCAAATGACCTACGACAATTTACTGTTGATAGAATTAATAATAGTCTCAACGACACAGACGAAAATATGATGTTGACCTGTCTTGAGTATAATCGTCATAGGGGTGCTGGAGGCATGCTTTCATAGAAATGAAGGCGATGGTAATTATGTATTTTCAGGGATGACTTATACAAATCCACGTTGAGGAACAGTTGAATCTAGTCTACAGATTTCATGTCTACCCGTGGATCTGATCACGCTAGAAATTTCATTATAAATACGATCAGTTGCTATCCCCCCTCCTTCAAGTTCACAAGGTTCTTATGAATATCTTATAGTCACATTACCTAGTACTGGTTGTTTTGAGAAAGAGTCATTTCGTTCTACTGGTATGTTGCTTTTTGTGATTGCATGAATGGACTTCATGAATAATTTCAATTTTTAACGCAGCTATCACCCTTGGTAGTTTTGCAACCCGTTCACGTGATCTCGTATCCCCAGACTTAAGTTCAGTGGATATTTCCTTCGCATATTGATATCCAAACAATCGTCCAGCAAGTGTTCAATTAAATCGCTCAACGATTGCCTGATCGTGATGAATTGCGGTGTGCTCTTGTCTGATTTTAACGTTATGTTATTTCATTCATCAACGTTACTGCACCCAGAAATTCCTTGCCACGGTCAACCTGTAGCAGCTGTGACCATCGCAAGGAATTATATATATATATATATATATATATATATATATATATATATATATATATATATATATATATATATATATATATATATATATATATATATATATATATATATATAATTTAAAACAAAAAGTTATCGGCTCTTTTGTTTTCTCATACAATTTACCTCTGAAGTTCAGGATGTGAAAAATGACAAAGTGGAGCTAGCACTTTTTTAATGATGCACATCTCGAATAAGGCCAATCTGTATACTCTATGACATATTAAAGCCATCAATCATACACCAAAATAAAGAGAATTTAAGGTTATTTGATCAATATATAAGATATATAAAGTCTTTTTAAATAGCTAGTATAACCATTGAGGAACTCTAGGAAATTCTTTTTCTTTAAAATTAATCTTTATGCAAAGTACGATACTGTAGCGCACCTCTTTAATAACCTTTTATACATTTAACGCTATCGATACAAGTAATGGGAACCAGACTAGTGTTAGTTTACGGACGCTTTATGATTGTCTTAATTAAGACCAACATTATTCAATTTATATTTATATAATAAATATTGACTATTAGCAGAGTTTACATAGAAATCTATTACTCCATAGAATTTCATAAACTTTTTGAATTATACATAAATCATAATTTACAGTTATTTTACGGCATGTCGGCCACTTTAACACATGCGGCAATATGGCAGAGGCTATGCGAGCAAATGTTGCCAGTCTTCTTAAGGGGATTGACAGGTGATTTTATTATTATTATCAAGCTAAAATGAACATTTATTGTGTAATACCTAGTATAGTTTTACAGCAGGTTGTTAAAAAGCTGTATTGTTGATAAAAGAAGACACGGGATGTTGTGATTGTGGAAAATGCTCACTCAAAGAAACAAACGGCAGCTGTTAATGTAGCCACTGGAGTCGGCAGTTTTATCAAAAAAGCACGACGAAATTTCTGACAACATGAAATCACATTAACTTTATTATAAATTCACACAAGGAATGCAATCGTGACCACAATCCTTCCCTCGATTTGACTTTTCTCGCGTCTTATCTCTTCAGAATCGCAAAAAGACTGAAAAAAAAACTATACTGGTTATAGACCAATTCTCGCCGTGTACCAATTGTCCCCACATTAATAATAACTCGCAACCGCACGCAAAGTTTTGGTTCCTGTTTTAAAAAAATAAAAAGAGTGATTATAGCTGAAAAGCACGATCGAAAATAAGCATCAGCATAATATTATTAAGAGAGTTATTATTATGGCAACAATTGGTACGCGGCGAGAATTGGTCTATAACTAGAACTGTAGTCCGACGCTACATCACTGTTTGTTTGTACCCCCAACTTAGTTCAGTAACTAAAAGGTTTAATGTGATAAAAAGTGCAAAAATCTGAGTCAATTGAATCCTTGATTTATAATTTCTAACCTTCCTGTGACTAGAATTACACTAATACTGGCATCCCCTTGCACCTTTCATGCTTAACGGACTTTCCATACTAACAATGCGCCATATTCCGTACACTGTGGGGCAGTTTATTTCCATCCAACAACATAATGACGTAATTAATCTTATTCGGTAACCGCAGGATAATTATGTAAATTACCATACCGTTGAGTTTGGAATTATATTCCTTTGCACACATGAACATATTAATGAAACCACTTGTTAAATCCACATGAAAGGCAAATTATTTGTTGTCATTCGTTTCCTTTGTTTAATTTGACACTAAATATCGGAAGCAGACAGCATATGTATGTACATCTTTAGTTGCCTATACACCCCTTTGCTGAAAATGGACTTGTCCAGGAACTGGAAATGGGTCTCAAGCATGTCTGTCTATTATACTGAAAACTTAAGTTAAGCATGAAACGCGCAGACAATAATGGTGTTATTGCCATTCTTCTCACAGTCATGGTAGTAAATATAAATCAATGAATGAATGGACTACGTTCTTTGCACTTTTTATCAAATTTAAGGTTTCCGTTATTGAAATCAGTAGGGGGTACAAACGGGTTAATTGACTCAATATATACATGTATCCATTTAAAAAAAAACAGCAATGTATCGACCCAACACTCTCATGTGACCATTTCATGAATCCAGTCTGGTGAATTAAACTCTATTTTGACCATTATGGTCACAAACCCTGAAAAGCTCAATCATTATTACAGGAAGTAGCACATTTCTACCACAGGCTAAATAACATCATGAAACTAATTTTACTGATAAAATGTTGAACTTGTTTTTTTTTTATTTCAGATTGCATCATTTAATAATTTTTGTATAAATTTCCAGAAAAGAAATATGTAGTTCATGTCTGATAGTACAAATAGCGGTTGATGATGTCATAACATTCAAATATTAGAGCCTAGTATTAAAAGAGAACAGATTATGCGCTGTGTTCGTAATGATTATTAGACCCTAATGCGTATTTACTGCAGGGTAAGCTAGTAGAAATGGGCTCCTTCCTGTAATGATTACACAATTCAGGATTTGTGACCATAATGGTGAAAATAAAGGTTAATTCGCCAGATTGGATTCATACGATGGTTGTTTAAGAGTGTTGCATTGGTACATTAATATGTTTTGAATGGATATGTGCAGTTTTTCAGTCTTCTTGCAATTCTGAAGCAATAAGAGATGCGTGAGAAAAGTCGAATCGAGTGGAGGGTTGTGGTTATTCCTTGTGTTAATTTATAATACCGTTAAGGTGATTTCATGGTCAGAAATTTTGTTGTGCTTTATTGATAAAGTTGCAGACTTCTGCGAAGTAGCTCTACAATGTAAGACATATCACATGTTATTTATGTTTTAGTGCTACATCTTACCACCCAAATAATAACATTGTGTAGCGTGTTGCGCTGTCGGCTGACTTCGGAAAGAGCAGTCAGAGTTTCAGGAATATCTCACACACTTGGCAGCCCATATGGACAGTCTTCCACAAATTGATATATAAATTATATATCAATTTGTGGAAGAGTGTCCAAATGGGGTGCTAAGTGTGCATAATTAATTTACCTCATGTGCTGTGTTTGTCTTGGTGGAATCTAGTCCTTCAACCTAAGACATATCACCCAATATTTTGTTTCTTTGCGGTGATGGGTCTTATTGCCTAACCAACAGTGCTGTGTAGCATGTTTTGATGTTGACTAACAGTGTAAGGAAAGTCAGATTTTCAGGAATATCACTCACAACTGGCAACCAATAACGACACATTTCTACAAAGTTACAATGTTTTTGTCAGACTTTGTTTACCGTGATGTCTTTTCTCTAATAAATTCGAAATCTCTGCTGTGCTTTTGAAGTCATATAGCAAAAATACACATCATTTACATTATTCCAAGCATACACACACTACAGGCTTGAATAGAATGGGTATGCATATATTAATTTGCGTACATTTACAAAATTTGTTGATAATAAACATATGACACATATCTTTCAAAATAGGCATTGTTTAAAGCTGTTAAAAGCATACCGAGAAATAGAACACATAAGATAATGCAGCTATATATCATGTTTCTTGCTTTAGTCACACTCCTCCCTGTTTAGCTTCTACTTCTCACTGTTCTAACCAAAATAAGTCACTTTTTCCTAAAATTAAAATTTAGCTTGTGTATATATATATATATATATATATATATATATATATATATATATATATATATATACATACATACATACATACATACATACATACATACATACATACATACTCTATCATTTCAGATACAATCCAGAAAATCTCAGTACTTTGGAGAGATATGTGGACATGCAGGCCCGAGAAAACACATATGATCTTGAGGCAAACCTTGCAGTTTTAAAACTGTATGTAATCTCTCCTAGTTTTTATAGCAACTTTGTAACTCCATTGAATTTTATATTATTGTTATCCTAAATCACCATTGTTGAAATTTTTTTTTTTGCAGTATTTTATCAAGTCAACAATTCAATCCTTTAGGATTCTTATACCGTCCATGCACCTTTTCATTTCACTGTATCTCATATTATACATGCCAACCATTGTGCTTTTAGTGTAATCATTGCACATTTTTCATCAAATTACATTCTAGGCTAGTCTGCATATGAATTATGTTTTTGGTACATTAAAAAATAAAATAAAGAAATGCAAAGTTGTTTTTGTCATTTTATCATCATTTCTTTAATTTATCAATTTGATAATATTTTTATAAAGGTGACTGCTGCTTAAGAATAGCCTGAGAGTATTTTCCTTATTTGCCAATCATAGCAAATGTATATGACCCATTTCCAAAAAAACTCAGGTTTCTTCAGATGTGATCTTTGCCTAGCCAATAAATTTTATTGATAACCAAGCTGGTTAATGATCCAATCTATTCTTTTAAAGAAAATGGTGTCAGATGTTAAACAAAATGCTGAATGGATGACAATCTTCATCAGCAATTGTTATTCTTACACATAAATAGTACTGCTTGTAAAACTGGAAAGAAATGTCTTTATGGTGTAAATATCCTTTATCAGCCTTGTTATCATGGAGAATGTAGATGGATCTTTTCATACTTCAAAACATGTTAGATCAACAAGATATCAACACATATATAAACTTTCAAAGAAGAATATGAGAGTAATACAGCACTCTGAGCACCTGACCATAATCATTGCAGAATTTCAGTTCACAATCTTTCAGAAAAAGTTATACATGTAGACTAGTTGAAGTGAGTGAATATAAATTATTTTTCACTATAGTTTGTGCTTGTATTCTGGTTCTGGATTCTGTAATAGGAATTGTAACCAGCTGCATAACCAGATTAGTAGTAAAAATGTATATATTTTGTATGTACTGCAGTTTTGTCATGTGATACAAGACATGATTACACATGTACACCCAAATTATACCTTTTTGCCTCTTATAATTAGCAATAATTGTGCTTATACATCTTGTGGGTTTGGCAAATATGTTAATGAATATAAAACATCACAAAATGAAAAACATACCAGAAGAGTGATAAATTAATCTATGTTATTGTCTTATGTATTTCCAGGTACCAGTTTAACCCAGGATATTACCAGACCAATGTTACAGCCCAGATTTTGTTGAAAGCTCTTACTAATCTTCCACACTCGGACTTCACACTGTGTAAATGTCTTATCGATACTGTCCGTGTATCCTTCATGTGTCGGAATGCTGACCTGTAATTCCAAGTTAACTTTTAAAATCTTTGCTTTAAAGCTGTCAGGTCAAATAGTAAAATTGCTTATGAAGCTACTTGCTTGCACTGAAAAATTCTAGCTATGGATTGCCAGGCACTTTCAAATGCTGGTGCTGAATATTTTGCATATCGTAAAAGGCAGATAGTCATGGTGGTTATTTGTGTCAGCACATAAACTCATTTTAGTTAATTGCTGCAATCAAACATATTTATCAAATTATCTGTTATATATGTTAGATTGTGATATTAATGTATAGCCTTGCCAAAATGTTCAAGACAGTGTACAAGGGATTTATTTATGTTCAGTAGTGCAAACTGCCGAGGTGTCTTACATTTTGGGCCACAGCTGTTCTCTGTCAGACATGCAAAGCACTGTAGGTGTCATAATTAAGGGAGAAACATTGCTACAAACAAGATTTATCTGTGGTCATTTGGAATTTGAATAAATCAGAGAAGAATGACAGCTTGTAGACGATTGGTCAGGTATAAGGAATGGTCAATTCAAGCATAGGACATGTGCATGTGCCCTAGTACTAAACCTCTTAGGTATTTTGTTGTTGGCTTCAGTGTGTATAGCCTAAGTTTCAGCTTTATTTAGTTTATGTTGTACAAGTTGTCATACTTTACAGTAGATGATGGATGACTCATATATTGGTTTGTATGATCATGGAAGTAGAAACATTATAATGTGTATACTCCTTTATAAGTCAAGATAAACTGCAAATAACAAAGATACTGATCTGCAAGTGCATTGTGCTATGGTAGATCAGGGTCTATGTTCTACTGATTACTCCTAACAAATTGCACAGAGCCTGATTTGCTGGCACATTTTGCAATGGCAGATTTGGGTCTGTGCAATTTGCAGTTTGACTCATTTTATAAGCAAGTACATGTATATAAAGTACAACATAAAAAATGAGTTTATGAAGGAGACAACCAACCCCACTATTTGTCAGAACTAAGTATAATAATTTTGACTGCCGTAGATGTGCAATGATCATGGTGACATTGTGCTAGATATATTTTAATTAACAGTAGTACATAATGTTTACCTTAACCAGTGTTACAGCAGGAGGAGTTGCCTACTAAGATGGTTATGAAACTGGCAAACAGGCTGGAGATGTGTCAGTTCCAGGACTTTTGGGTACTGTTGCAAATTTCTTTCCTGATAGCAGATGGTTCAACAATATTAACTTCTATGGGCCACATGGACCAAAAATGTAGTTGGTGGGCCATATATACATATATTCTATTAATCATACTGTAATTACAGAACTTATTTTTGTACCAACAATAACGAGTCTTTAGTTGGACCTCTCTGGTTTATAGAGACCTGTGATCACAACAATGCTTTGAGTTGAGTCCAGTAAATTTGTAATCCTAGAAATCTTCCAATCAAATTGTTTGGTTATTTTAATTTTTTCATAATGATTTCTGTATGGTTTTGAAAATAAATTTGGTTCTGAAAAGCATGAAAAACATTCTGAAAAACATACATACATACACACACACATACATACTGGTGAGGGATTATATCTGAGCACCGCACACTCAACACAAAAGTCACTAAATGATCACTATTTCATGCTTGAATGCCATTTGTTTAGCTTGGTTTTCTTTCTGCATGTAGCTCAGGACCATTTAGGTTTTCTGTATCCTATTTTATACAGTTATTTCAAAATTTATGACATGCAACTATATATATATATATATATATATATATATATATATATATATATATATATATATATATATATATATATACATACATATATACATACACCATATTATGCTTCCATGCAACCCATTTTAAGACTAATTCCATACATTCAGATAAATAATTAAAAAAATTTCTCTGGCTCAACTAAATAGAGATCAAGACGCCAATACACAAGTAAAAGAGTAAATAATAAAGCAGAAATTTGTATACTGTTTAATCCAATGACTGTCTGAAAATTGTAAACAGGACTAAACTGAAAATTAAAATTACCATCTTTTACCCATAGTTATTTGTACACACAAATGAAGCAGTGCATATATACAGTGAAAGATAATGTATTGATGTATGTAAATTATTTTCTTTTTATGTAACTTTTTTCCTTTCCAGATTGATCTAAGGAATGATCCAGATCTGACTATGGGCATAATGGGGTTTGAAGATCACATAAGGAAGTGTAAGCATCACCTGGCAAGAATTTGTAGATTCCATAAACTCCAGAACAAACTTCTCCTTCTTTTTCCAAAACCAAGTCTTCCAGATCACTGCAGTCCATGACATTTAAATGAACTGACATGTATCAATATCAAAATGTCCACATTGCAGTTGGGAGGGGTGAATAAGGAGATTGTATCTTATTGTATCTTAACCTGTAGCTGGTTATCTAAAATGTTATAGTCAGTATAATTTTTGCTTTTATAATTTAAAAGACATCTGTGATGTGTTTTTGGTCCTGAATGGAAATGATTCTTGTCAGACCTCCATTATGCCTTCTATGGTCAGCATGGGGCTTTCACCATGAAGCTTCTCACTATGTTCTGGTTGTTCTGAATGAAGATTGGCCAGTGTGAGTTTCCAAAATGAAATAAATCTCATAACCATGATTTTTCTAAATGGGTGACCATTGCAAAATTTTGTAAGAAAATGGCAGCACTTAGTTGTTCCTATATTTAAATGATGCTGATGTTACCTCTACATGGCTGTCATGATGGCCATACTGAAAATCTATATGGTTTAAGAAGGTTTTTTTTTTCACTAAAGTTCTGTAGCAATGTAGCTTGTTCTGAATAGTGCTTATTTGAATTCCACAGGGAACCAGCGTGTTGTTACTTCTCATCATTGAAAGGTGTCATGGCCATGGAATTTTCACTAAAACACTTCTTACAATATTTAATTTATTTTAAATGAAAATGTTGCAAATCTGACCACCAACATATCCACACGTTTGTAAAGGAGTTTATAACTAATTATCCTTAAGGTCAAGTCAAAGGTCTTTACTTGCATTTTTGTACATCATTGAGTTTTTTTTTAAAACGTGATGCGTACATATGCAAGCGAATTTTGACCTGACTTTGTATTGAGTTGCATTACAGTAAAAGTTGATACTCAGCATTCTGATGTTGATTTTATGGTCAAAGGTCAAAACTTGGTTTTCAGTTGTTTCTAGCCTGAGAACTTGGTAACACAAACAAGTATGAATGGATTTTTATTGAACTCAGTTTGTGGATATATTAGAAGAATGTCTTGGATGGTGCTCAGATGCCCAATGTTACCATCTGGAACATCTTTCTGTTGCTGTTTATTTTTATCAAAAAGTCCTATTGACAATAAGTTTTCACTACAACACTTTTGATATCTAATTGATAAAAATGGCAGCATTTGGGTATCCATTGTGACCACCACATGGTCATTCTGTTGACCAGTACGTCCTTTGTGATAGGCATCTTGAAAATCTTTTATTAATGATATTCAGAAAAAGATATATTAACTTAAATTTTCATAAGAAGATTTATTATGTTGTCTAGTTGGTCAAAGTTATAATGGTGCCAAGCAAACTTTCCTTATGGTCACAAGGGCAGTGGTCATTTTCAAAATATTCTTATTGATACACCTTCATGGATGGCTGGCTATATCTATATAGGGTTTCACCAAAAGACTTAAAATTCATGTTCATCCTAAAGAATATGTTGCTTATTTTTTATCCAATATGGCTGCAGTGGTGGCCATCTTGAAAATCATTTTAGTACTCAAGAATATTAGAGATGGTTTTAATACTTCACTGTTACTACAAAGAAAGGGTCTTATCATGGATTCCTAGAAATTATTTTTGGCAGTACAGCATCACTCTCTCTGTGGAATACTGTAAGGTTTGTACTGAAGAATGTCTGGACAGTTATGTCATTCATTGCATCATGGTTGTTTCAGACTTCTTCCATAATAAACTAGATGTGATAAAACATAATGTCTTTATTTTAATTAATAGTTTTTGACAAATTAACAATAGTAAAAACAAAGAAGGATATCAAAAATTTATTCAAAACATCACAAATAGGCTGAATACTTTCTGAGGTATATTATCAGAAAACAAAATTTATTAATTTCATCAATACAGATCTTTATTTTTTTTTAAGGACAAGAAGACATCAATAATAAAAAGTTAGGAACCTTTATGTTTTTGACAGCTAAATTGTTTATACTTTCTGACAAGAGGGAAAAACAACTTCATGCTTTTTTATTGATCAGACAATTTGGGTCTAAAGACCAAATAAACTCATTCAACCTCATGATAATTTTATATTTCATTTGACCAACTAAGTCATGCCTGCATGTATGAAGAAATATGATTTGTAACCTGGACTACAATGTGCAGAGCAGCAGGGCTGTGTGTATGCATTTCTTCAAATTTCTTGGAGTTGTATTGTGGTACATTGAATAGTATTAGCATGGATTTTGGTGACCAGATACACATCAGTGCTGACTATCAGTCAGGGATGGTCCTGGCTTTTAAAAAATTGTCGCCAAAAGAATTGCTAACCACAATATTTTGTCGCCAATTTTTTAAAAGTGTCGCCAGAATAAATAGTGAATATTGTTCTATGTCTGTTAATGTAATAGGCCATGAAAATTGAAAAATGGGATAGTTATTACTTTATTGACAACAAGCAGTACAGCTATAATATTATAAAATAAGTCATTACATGATGATGACTTTTGCATCTAAAAAAAGCATTTTTTAAATTAAATCCCCCTTCCCCAATATTATGGTTAGCTTCACAAAGTATATCTCACTGAATGCTGTAGAGTTTTTCTTGACACCTAAACTTGGATCTCCATTCCCACCAATGAAACTTACAAGAGTCAACACCTGGCATAAATGTACCATATATATAAGCATTAGTGACCATATCAATTCGGGAAGAAAAAATGTCATTGACTGAGTCGATATTCTTATATGCATATACTAGTTAACAATAAGGAATTACGGTGGGATAAAAAAAAATTGGAAAATAGTTATATGTATTGTAGCTTAAGACAAAATTTGACAAACAAATTCACAATCCTTTTAGGCATTATTAGTTATCACAGAAATGGACTTTACTCACTGTGTAACAGTCAGTTTCTTTGAAGTATGTCGCAGACACTCAAGTCATAACCTTTAGCTATAAAATATTAAATGGGGGAATGTTGGAGGGGGGGGGCAAATAACACACTTCACAGAGAGAAATGGCATATCCTTTTTGAAAATTTCATGTGTATTGGACTTGTAAAATCAAAAAATATTAGTGAAAATGAAGCTTAAATATAAAAACTTCCTGATGGCAGGTATTTTCGGATTCAATTTTTTTGAGAAATAAATTATTAAAGTATGCAAAACTTGATTGTGTTTATATATCTTGTTGCATTGCTTAAGTCTCTGCAAACATAATGGGAGTGATGGCAAAAGTAAAAGATCAAGGAACAGAACTGCCAGGAATGACATCAGGTTCAGCGACTGTGCTGTCTGATGAATATGCATTAAATCCAAATGCTGTTTTGTTAATTTACTCTTAGGCTGAGATGGTGAACATGCAACGTCTAACTTGCGTTTACCCATGATTATGTTGCACTGCTGAGAGTAATTTATACACAGCAATCGGTACTTCAAAGGTAATCTTTTTTCTCTCATGTCAGCAAAACTATTGTTTTTTTTTTAATAAAAAAATAACAAAACAAAGGAAGGATTAGCCATCAGTGAATTACTTGTAGCTGTTTCTGTTTGCATCTTCATAGGTTGGTCGATTGTAGGTATAGCCTGGTAGAATGATTGAGTGTTATCATAGCATACAGTACATAGTGATGTAACATTACACTGTACAGATGGATTTGTCAATATGAACACAGGATTTGTTTATGTGGGAATATAGGTCTGTGTATAAGTCTGAATACAAGTCAGTGACCTCCTTTCATGGTCTTATTGAATTTATCCACTCCCAAGTCCATGATTATATGTACAAGTTAAACTGCCAAAAAGGCTGTCACCAACAAAATCAACAACTGGTATTTCTTATCGCCAATATGGAAAAGAAATCGCAATTTGCGACATTGGCGGAGCCCAGGACGATCCCTGCTATCTTGTCAGAAATAATGTGCTTGCTCAATGTGCATATCTCTAAAATCAGTACCAACCTGCCATATAAGTTTACTGGTATTGGGCATCAGGGCAACAAAATTTTAATCCCCTATTTTAGAACTTACAGATTCTTTATGTGTTCTTTCACAAATGTGGTAAAAGAAAATATTGGTTTTGCATATTATTCCTTAATGTTAAGTTTTGTGTTTAGGTCAGTTTTCTTTTGGCATTCATATTGCAGAAGCATGTTTTATTGTTTAATGGTACAAGTCACTTGAGCAGGTAAATTCTTTGTAGTACAAGAATGTGTTAACTGTATGATGGAATTTCACATTTAGCTGTTCTTAGCACTTTGTATTTTATCTGCTTTCAGTTGTATGTCATGTTGTTGCAGCTACATACCAGACAATTCCTAAAGACACATTAATACAGCTACTAGGTGGAATACCAGGTACTATTTGAGTTTACACAAAGTTACATAATACATTCAAACTTTTCCAATAACCCTATATAGTGGCCATCTCATCTCAGTGGCTATTCTGATATTCCTGAGGGTAAATTCCTCTTTCCATGGTGTTTCCTACCAAAGTAATAGTTTCTCACAGCTTTATCAGGTCACTGTCAATACTCTTCAGTGACCGCTCAGTGTGTATCCACTAAAGGTTTGCTTCATCAAGAAAGCACTGTTTATGTAAAAGGCATATCATGTGAATCATTGTGCATACAGTTTATTTCACTTTTCCCTGTCACATTGTTAGCGTAACTCAATGGTGTCAATATCTCAAATTTGATAGTGAGGCAGTTTTTAATATCGAGGAGTGATAAATTCTGGGAAATTTAATTGTCATGGCAGAAATGGTAGTGCTTTTATACTAGTGTGGCAGGTATAGTTTGATATCTTCATCTACTTGCCAAGGAAGTAAAGCTATGCAAAAAGTTTATCAATGAAGAGAAATGCAAGTTGCATCCCTTTTCATTAGGGTCAGATGTTATTTAGTATTAAAAACTTGCCAGTAAAGGAAGGTAAAATCTATGTTGCCTGTCAGTAGTACAGTTAATGTCTTTTGTCATGGTATACACAAGAAACTAAGCTCAATCACTTTTTGTAAGAGTCATTGATGACTTAATTTGAAAGATGGAGCAGGGTACACTAATCTTGTGTGGAACATAAGTTTGGGAGAGAATAATCTAAACCTGTTTGTTTTTATGATTTTATTATAAAGTGCTTAATTTGGTTTGTCTTCATGCTTTATGGCACATTAGCACAAGAAAGTTTTTTAGTGCCGAGGCAGCTGGAGTAAATTATCTAGCACAGGGAGACACTGGTAGACGACCCATGCTTGGTCCTTTGGTAGGATTTGAACCCACACCCTTTCATTCATGAGTTAGCACACTAACCATTGAGTCACTGCAAGTCCCTAAATCTGTTGATAACATGATAATAAATGTTATAAAAATAAAAATAATAGTGTTATTAGAATATCGAATTGGTTCAGAAACAATGTTTAAAAGGTGTACCTCTCAAAAGAGGTCACATGAATAGCCACTATTTTAAGTACTTAATTTAATGTTTATTCAGGAAATGTAGTTCATCAGCTAACAAGATGCAGATATTTAAGCAATAAGTAGATACAAATTAACTGTACATGCACACATTTTGAATAGATGTTTGATGGAAAAGTATAAAGTTTTCTACCTTTTTGTTTTATTTAGTTGCTATGGTAACCATGAACATGTCAGTTTTACTGATTTTATTAGTGTTAGCAATCTGCATGCATATATGCATCACCCCAAACTGGTTTCGTTATAATTGTATGGATACGTCTCAAAAGTCTATTATTTTTTTAAATGAGTCAGCATTTTTAGATGGGACAGTTAGGAACAAATCAGCATTGGTAATAAGGTCTTACAAGACAACACTTCCAGGATTAACAAGTTGTATATATGTTACTGTTCTATTTTCTTTATGATTGGGTTCCTACAAATAGCTTGTTAAAACAGAATTAGCAGGATGAAGGCAAAGAGTTGTCTTGGTTTCAAGGAATTGTCATTGTTGCAAAGAGGCTATCTAGTCATCAAATAGAGAACTAGCTGCATTCACTAGGAATGAAAGATGTGAAAATATTCTTATGGCAAAATTGTTTCTTCAGTGAGATTAAGATGACTTAGGATTTTGCTTTAGTTTCATCACCTGCATTAAATTTTGTATAAAACTGTAATGACATATAAAGTTTTAAGTGCAGCTCTTGGATCAGATCTTACAGGCAAAAGAAGTGCATTTCCTGGTACAGTTTGAACTTTTTCTAAGACAGATCTTTTGTAAATAAGAAGTCCAAATATTTGTGCCAAAGTTCAGGAAAGAAACTTAAAATTCTGTAATCAGCACAGTTGAATGAACCCTCTCAAGAATCCCATTATTTTTCATTCATAATTTCATATTTTAGTAGAGTTATTTTCAATGAATATAGAATTTGTATATAGTTATTTGTAAATGCTCTTCATTTTTGCCAATAGTGATGAATTTGATATAACTCAGTAACAAAATATTGTTGAATTAATTACAGATTCTCAGGTGAAGCAGTGGATTAACAAGTATGGCTGGAAGTTAATAGATGATGAAACTGTGTTCATTACAAATCAGGAGGAAAACATCAAGACGAAAAATATCACAGAAAAAATTACTTTTGACAGTAGGTCTATTTTTCTTGTCTGAGAACTTATTTTTTCTCCATAACTGATGATATTTAAAGTAGATGATAAATACTACCAAGTTTGGTGTGAAGGTGTTATATGAATACCTTATTTTCTGTTCATAAATGCCTAAAAGAAAAATAATGACAAACAAAACTGTATGAATCTATTAAGCATTCATAGGTCTCGCTAGGATTTTAAAACTAGGAGTTCATCACTCCCATTTTGGTAAAAATAGGAGTCCCACCAGCAAAAGTTGCAGTCCCATGCAAAAAAAAATATGCACGTTAAAAGAACTATTGGTTGCCATTAAGTTTAATTTCTATGTTCTTTGTAATACTGACATAGTTCATGTTTGTCCATCAGAGTGAGACTGAATTTTTTCAATCCAAAGGTCTTATTCCAAGCACTAAGCTAGGCATCACACACTTGGCTATTGTCCCATCCAAACTATCAGTTCTAGCAACTTAGCACTCTGCTGAATCTCATTACAATCTTCATCAGTTTGCCGTTTAACCCCAAAATACTTATACAGATTTGTGAATGGTATTTTGTCTAATTCTCAATATGTCTTGATTCTGAGGTCACGTGCACTGTTTATTCAGTTACACACGGAAATGAGCACAATAATGAGAACTAAAGTTGTTTATTTGATGTAACATCAGTACCTTTTCATACTTAACAGCCAGTCAAAGACTTTAAAATTGCCATCTAGCTATAGTACCATGTTTTGTTGATGTCCTTTATAATGGCAATATGTACATTATGGGGACTTTCAGCCAATGATTTCTTCCATTGCAAATATCAGTACCTTTTCCCACCCAGCCGCCAGTGAGTCTTTTAACTTGGCACCCAGCTATTGCATCATATTCTTTTGTGTACTCTTATAATGGCAACATGTACATCAAGGGGTCTTTTAGCTACTGAATTATGTCATTGTAAATATCAGTACAGCTAATTGATCAACATTTTCCCACTAACCAGGTGGCCGAAGCAGAACTGGCAAGTCTTTGAAATTTGCCACCCACCTATTACATGCATAAGGCAGACTATTTCCTATTAGTGATTTTCAGCGTCCCAGATAAAAAATTGGCATCCAGATATGTGTGATTAAGCATTTCCAAGACGTCTGAGCATTTATTGATGTAGGGAATTCACAACTTTGATAAAAAAATGAAGTTTATCTTCCAAGGTAGATAATTTACAGATTTTTAATTATTAGATTTTAATGGCTTCAGACATTTGTACTATGAAAAAAGTGAAATTTAGGTTTCAAGCAGCATCAAAAGTTGAGCTTATTCAAAATCAGGAGGAGAACATATTCCTACACTGCTATCTTTTCAATCCATTATTGCCCTACACCGCCACTACCACCATGTTACTGTCCTAAGTATTGTAGTTCATTTGTTAACATCATCAGCTTTTGGTGGATGCCTAGTTACTCTCTAGGTCAGGTAAGTTTTTATTGTGGACTTAAACAGCTATGATAAAGGTAATGTTGAATCTTTTGTATATAGTTTTTATGTACCAATCTTATATTGTTTTTTTTTTTTGGTCTGCAATTTTTGAAAATGATCATTGAAAAACATGAAAATATATGCTTTTTAGTCTGCTTATGTTACCCATGTTCATCTGTTACATCATTACTTGACATATGACATCAGATTTGGTATGGAGCTTTATATTGGAAAGATAGTAAAGTTAATGTCTTTTTTCTTCAAGATTTTATAGTGTTACACTCCTTGCCCCATTTGCTTTGAAATTTGCAATCCAGTTTTGTCCTGCAACATTTGCAGGATCTCAGAGACTGAAACAAAATCTAATATGAGCCTATTCATTAGGAATGTTTAGGTCAAATTTAATTTTTCACCATTTCCTGGCAAAAGACAATGGAGTTATGGCCACTGTTTGGCTTAGCACCTGTGAATTTGTATTTCACCCAGTAATTTTAAACTGATTTCAGAACTCTGTATGAGACTGTATATTAAGAAGAAAAGTATCAGATTTTATTTTAACCATTTTCTGGCAACTTTGACTGTAGTTACGGCCATTTGCTTTTAAACTTTGTCCTTTGCATCATATTGGTAGGTGCTTCGTTGCTGTATGGACTCGTGTTATTGTAATGTAGTTTAAAGATTGTCCCTCCAGCTTTGATAGAAAACCCAGGGAAGGTACTCAGTGTTCCTATGATTGTCCTTGGTTGCAAAAGGGGCATATAGTACACACTCACCTCCCACTGTATGTCACACCTAACATTTAGGGCTTTTTTTAATCATACACTTTAGTTAAAAGGTCATACAATTTTGCTACATTCTTCCACCATTAATAGGGGCCCTGACTGGCCGCGCTGTCCGTTATGGATCACTGCCATCTTACCTCTGTCTGCGTGAGTTCCAGTCTAGGATTCGGCGAATGTGGATATGTGAGAAAGCTTGCCAGTAGCTTCTCGTGGGTTGGTGGTTATTTTGGGTGATTTCCCGGTTTCTTCCTCCACCATTTATACTGGCTGCTATGAATAGCCTATCGTGTGCTGAAAAATGGCGTTAAGCCCAACAACAACATCCACCATTAATAGGTCTTTATGACTTGTATTTCATACTTCACTGATTTCATTTAAATCTTAGTTTTGGTCAGTTTTCCATACATTATTAGATTGTAGTTTTGTGCAGCTTCCTTCATGGCTGTGGCTTGGTGAGTACAGTACTATCCTGTCAAAAAGTGGTCTCTTTGGCCTATCTTTCTTGCTTCATTGGCTTTGGTTAACTTTAAGTTGGTCCTGGCAGGTAATTATTATATTGTATATGACAGTTTTTTTATTCTATGAGTTTTTGATTGTGCGGTCTCTTGACTTTGTAGTTAAAGAAATTTTAGATCTTTATCAAAATGGACATCTTTTTTTAACAGGTGTTGCTGCCATAATGGCTGCCCATCGATAGCATGGTTTGGAAACATTGAAAGGACTTCTCATAGTGGTAATGATGAAGTGGGCAGGAGCAGCATGTGGAGAAATATCATTTTAAAACTGTTGAGGATGTTCAGTACTAAAAACTTAAAAGACTTTTGTGAACTCGGGTCCATATCACTCAATTCATAACTGGAGCCGAGGAGACTTCACGTTATTTTATTTGAATCATTACCTTGAGATAACAACATGCTAATTTAATTGAAACAAAATAACACTATCCCCTGTACAATAATATACATTTGTAAAATTCTACTATCTGATGAAGTTTATAAATGATAGAAATAAAATTATAATGGCCAAGCAAAATGGTATCTCGACATGAAACCTCTTAGCTAAGTTATTGTCTATGGGGAGGAAAATGATTTAAAATGAGCACATGAAATTATGCTTGAAAGTTATTCAATGAAATCTCCATTTTAGAATAAAAATTCCATTTTGAACCAGAATTGTGCTGTAAAAGGTTGGTACAGGTTAATTTTAAACTTGGTTTCATTGTTGCCTTTGAAGATTACCATAAGGCAAATGCAACAGTATTAACATTAAATCTGTTTGACATAGTTACTTCTCTTGTTTTTCATCTTGGTTAACTTACATGAATCTTGTTCTTTTTTTAATCATAAATCAATGGTAGAACTTGTTTTTTCATGCCAGTGAATGTGTTTATCTTCCAGACTATGTATATGTCTAGTATACAGTATCTGGTAATATAATAATTCATATAAACTGCTTTGATGGTCCTAATAAGGATAAAATGGTTAACTATGACTAATGAATCCTTCTTGGTTTTCCAGTTATAATGTCATTCAGGTCGGTAGATATTTTTATAGTTCTAAAAGTTATCTGCCAACCTAGGTGGCAGATAGAGTGATCTCCCTGCAAATGTCTACAATATCTCCAATCATATGTAAACATTTAATCATAATAGGGCATGAACATGAGCAAGAATCATTTTCTATAACTGTGTTCAGCACCTACTGAGATATGGTTAACCAAAACAAGGTTAAAAGATTTAAGTGTGGACCTACTGGGATATATTTTTTTCACCCATGAGAAAGAAATCTTGATAATTTGTTAAAATTTTCTTATATCATTGTGGTTCTCGTGGCTCTGTTAACATGTTAATGCACTAGCAACCATTTTATAAGAGAGAAACCCTTTTTGTCTTCTATGTGCTTCATGAAATTAGTTCAAGATCTCTCCAATTTTGATAACACTTCATACAAAACATTTTGAGACTAACACACACACAAAGTCAAGTTATTTGAGCTCATAAATGACATTTGATCAATAACCCAAACTGCTGAGGCCATCAGTACTGATTACATGAATAACTTGAGGTGCATATTTTACATAGGGTTGACATTTTCAAAGAAATAGTTTCCCTCACTTGTTATAATGGCTATTTTAAAGAGACATTGTATATCTTAGATATTGTTCAAAGAATGTTTAATTCCCTTTATTTTGTTGTATAAGTGATATGTATGATATGGATTACAGAGTATAAAGCTTAGCCTTACTTAAGATGTGCACCTTTCAAAAAACTTAGCTCCTTTTGGTCATTTTTACTTCCTGGACATGAAAGAAAAATATTTGTTTTTAAAAAGGCAATAAGTTTTTTTAAAATTATTTTATATTTTTGGTAACTTACTCATTGCACTTTTATAAACTCATTGTCTGGTCTGGCAAAATTTGTTTCCTTGTGTTAATAGCTATTAATGATAGTGTGTGCTATAGACTAATTCAGGCTGATTATTTTTAACACAAGTGAGTGGTCATTTTTGTAATCTGTGTGCATACATAATGTAGTTTCCACAAGTACAATATCCACATTACATTAAAGTAACATTGATATACCAACATTATTTTGATTGTGCATGTTGCAAAAGTAAACAACTTCACCTTATACCTGCCACTTCATCAGAAGTTCATAATCTCTTTGGGGTCCTGACATACCATTTTAACATTTTTAAAGACCATTTTTTAATTTTATTGCACTAGTGAGGGGATGAAGAACACAGAAACTATAGTGGGGAGATTTTTTTCTTCAAATAACACCTTAGAAGAACTACTACCACCTCACAAATTGAGTTAAAAAGCTAAAAGCTATCAGACCATATAGGTGGCAAATAGTGATCTCCCCTTGATACCAGAATTGATGCCAAATACTATGAAATTCCCAGTTATTACTTCCACTAGTGCTACGTAGCATGTACTCTGCAGACAGACGGGTGTCACAAAATCCATAAAAGCAGTTGAAATTTTTGGCCTTGAAACGACTTGAAATTGATTCATCTTTGAAAGGGAAGTATACTCCATCTATAAATTTCCAAGTTCTCTGTTCTTTCTGTCATTGATGACATAGTTAACTTGAACTGGATACATACAGGTAAGATGATGAATATTTTCAAAAGAATTTTGTACCAATTTCAACTTTCTAGTGCCACCTTTTTAATACGTTTTCGCCTACAATATCAGAGTGCAGCGCCACACTAAATACATACTACAATGACAATAAAGTGATTTGAAACATTAATTTTCAAGAAGGAAATATGGCTTGGTGGAGGGGGGGGGCAAAGCTTTGTACATATTTGAGGGTGCCTGACTTTTTGTGACGAGGAGGGTGTGTGTCAAAAAACAGCCAAAGTCGCATGAGGTCATTTATGGATGGCCCCTAGCTTGTTACTAGAATTGTTTATTTATCATAGTGACACTAATTCTCTACCTGTACAGGTCATATGTACCATTTAACAGGTGTATTGTGTAACTCGGCTTGGACACTCATAAGCAGGATGTGCACAACACTACTTGTATATATTGCCTGTTCTATTTGTTTTACATATTTTGATCATTGGTGAATCTATTCTGGGCCACAACCACAATTAATCACCAGACAAATGACTTTGTATAGTCCACGACTTGCATAGTGTCTCTGTACCCAGTTACATATGCATTGATCTAACCTGCATAATGCTGCTAGACTTTTCCCATGGACAGTGTCCTGTGTATATTAGACATAGATGAATCGAACTCGTATAGTACCTGTAGACACTACTGGCATATGTTATCCATCATGGTGCCTCAGTTTCCAAAAGAGGTCTCTTCACTAGCAATCAGGCCTTTGTCCCCAAAGAGAGTTCGTAGTTTAACAACACCTTGAAAGTAATGGGATCTAATTCATCATGTGCTGCGAGTGTATTGATCTGCCATCCTTGACATTATTCTCTATTTCACGGGTAGCATAAAAGACACTGGCTCCACTACCCTAAACCCAAAACTATAAAAACTGACTCTCAAGTTCCCTTGTTATTAGATCTTACTACACTGTATGAAACTCTTGCTTTGCAGGCTTAGACTGAAGAAGTTTTCCGTCTATTCCCATCAGAGTTCTTTCTTCATTCTTTTATATCACATGTTTCGTCTATGGTTCCGACATCACATAGTCAAAGGAAGGATATACTTTCAATTGCTTCCACAGTCTCACTTTTCTATTTGATACCCATCAGTTGATTTCTTAATGTCATGACCATGGGATAAACATTGCATCCAAATACCTATTTCAATAATAGAAATACAGCTCAACTTCTCCCAACCCAGATGTTTATAGAATGGTCTACTTTGTAAACAATATACAGTACTATGGCCATGGCCGTAATAGCAGCTATGAATGTACAACAGGTGGAACAAGATGCAATGCCCTCTAACTCTACCTTTCTGAAAGACCATCATTGGCCAATCGATGATGATCACAACCTTAATCATTTAACCTTTTCAATGATCAGATTGAATCCGCAACGAGGCAACAGTCTCGGATAAAGCAAAAGGATTTGCAAGGCAACCAACAAAATGTCTCAGATTTCCTTAAAACACAAGCCACTGAAGCAAACCTAGCGAATTTACGACCTTCGAAAGCCACAGTTCTAGTATAAAAAAAAAGAGTCAAAGAGAGCTCGATCCTTTTGCCAGCATTTCCACAAGACCCTCCCATCTCAAACGACCAACCTTCATGTCCTCTACCCATGCCCTTATCTTGGATCATTAGCGGGAAGGCTTCAAACGTTGCCGAATGGGGATATGTGGACCTAACAAGTGACTGGGAGGGGGAGACAGTATCACGTTCAGTTCACCTCTTGCGCCCGTGTCCACAGTTCCTTCAGCCATAAACACATAACATATATCTTAGTCAGGAGGCCTGACTTCGCCTCTCCACTCACATGGCTTCCAGAAGTGCTGTGATTCGTCTTCAAAAATAACTGGCTAGGCTAGTTATGATTTTAAACTAGACATGATTTCACGTGTTACCTCCGCGTTCATAATATAATTGTCAACAAGTCAGTAGCTTTGCAATATTTTGGTTGAGTTGGTCTGGGAAAAATATTCAACAGAATACGTTTTTCCTTAGAATTAAGAGTGAATGCAATAGTAGATTTCTTGCAGATAACGAGTAATACATCAGCTAGAAAATTCCTTAACCTGCTGGATTTTGTTAAATGCAGTAGCGGACGTTGTAGTCCGAGGTAGCTTTGTGGACTCCCATCATAACGATTATGTGGTCCAAAATGGAACATTGACCATTGGACCAAATTCCACAATGAGGTTGCATCTTGATAGCAGGGAAATCACTCTACGTCTAGGATACCTTTGCAAGTACAACCTCCTGCAATTGAATTCGATACGGATGCGAACACGAGACTGGTGGAGCAAGTCTCCAACCAATTTGGGATGCCATACGTGTGGCCTGCCTCGGGATTGTTATTTATATTCAATTTTCTCAAGAAAAATAACCGTTTTGAAAGCTTTTCATTGGTCTCTGGAGAACCAATATAAGAATTGAGTTATTGTGCGCAACAACTCCTCGGTGGTGATTGATCTGAAAAACGAAGCAGAACCAATTTCCCGGATTCTTGTTTGAGGTTTTATAGAATGGTGTTCTCAAATCTAAATTTATGTCCAAGTTCGACATGTCAGGTTTCGAAGGTGATACATGAAGAAAACGAGTATCTCCTTATTCTGATTGTTCCACTTAAATGGTAAATTTTGGATCAGCCTCGTCAATCTCGCAACAGAATCGCCAGGACTCGAGATAACTCGTTTGCTATAAGCGGCTATGATGGTGGGGGATCGGGTGTGCAAGAATTGCAGATTCTACTAAGATAATTATATAGAATTTCATAAACAATAAACATAGAATATAATACTGGATGACCTGTATAAAAATGTAAGTTAATAGTGCCTGATGGATATTGTACTTGTTGAATTTGCTAATTATAAAGTGCATGGTTATTTTCATTTGCACAAAATTAGGCACGAAAAATCTGAGATTTCCACGTTTAGTTAAAAACACCAAAACAATCTCAGGATAGCATTAAGTTGTCTTCCTACTCAACAGTGCACCCATCAGGGGACAAATAATAAAACATTTTGAAAGGGATTCTCTTGTCTAGGTGCAAACCCGATATATATTCCATTAAACCAGAAGAGGGTTACAAAGTCTCTAGCTTTCAAAAAGACGGAAAGGAAAATGAAAAACACTGCAATGAAAATATATTTTCAGTTAAATGTAAGGCTTGGTTGAAATATTATATATGATATTTTTTTAAAAATTACCCTACAGTACTGAAACTAAACAATAAACCATAATAAAATTGTCAACAATTAGTTTTCTTTACTGGGAATGCTTGGTAGAAGACTAATACAGCTATTCAAAGGAAGGTTGACAATTTTTGCCGTTTCTATAGCTACTGGCATTAATAGCAAAAGCATTGGCCTAAACTTGCCAATTTTTTTTAATAAATTTAACACTTAGAATTTTCTTCACCTAAAATAAAAAATATGGGGATATTTGTATGGTGTTTTGTTTTCTACTTGGTCACCGGAAATGAATATCAAATGATCAAATTATATTTGCCAGCTGCTACTCTCCATAAAGAAGTATATCAAACCTGTTCCTTTTATTAATTCAGATCTTCTATAATTCATAATTGGGCTGAACAAACCATTCCCTATTCAACCAAAAATCATTATTTTAAAACATTTTTGTTTACCTAAAATTTGGACTAATCGTTTTAACACTATGCAGTAGAAACAACGGCTAAAAAAATTTCTTTAATAGCTCTAGTCATAATGATTTTGTATATTATAGGTATTACAAATTAATCAAAATTTCTTTAGATCTATATTGTTTTATGGGTAAAATGGCTTGTCAAATGGTAATAATGTGTAGCATTTAGGAAGCAGTTTCTTATTTCAAAGAACATGTGAAACTTGTTTGTGATATTATTAATCCGTTCCAAGATGCAAATTCATATAACGTATTTCACATCCTGCTTTTGCACACCAAACCGCCTAGTTTACAGGTAACTAGCCACCTATATTGTACAAACGTGTGATATTATAGTCGTTTTTTAATATATAAAAAACCGCATTTGTTATGTATGCATACCATACAAATGTTTAATTAGACTTTTAAAAATCCACTTTTTAAATGTAAAAGTTCTTCGGGATCTCCGTAAACAATCTCTAAGTTTCCAAAAACATATGACGTACATGGATCTCTTCTTTTCAACGTAACCATTGAAGTATTTTATTTCCCTACGTAAATGTCTGATACATCTTACGATCGTAAAGCAAATATGATGTACTGTACTGCATATGGGTGTAACCAAAATAGTGATGGGACACAATGATTCTTTCTTTTACCACAAAAAAAGTATTTTGAAACTGTGGGATTGAAAAGTTGGAGGGATGGGAAAGACCTAAATCCCGTAGAAAGCTCTATGGTGCATATTAGAAGAGGGATAGAAAGAGCGTAAGTAAAATATATCAAATAAAGGATTACAATAATGTTACAGCAGACGTAAAATATTAATGTTTAAAAAAATCCTTTTCAACGTGCAGAGTGAAGACTGGTCAAACTATTTAGCGTTATTATAAGCAATATAAATTCAAAAGGATTTAAACAACAACAAAAAAAGAAATAGGTATTTTTGGCCGTTTATCATTTATAGGTGTGCGTGTGTGTATATATACGTTAAAATATTTTTTGTCCCAGAATTTATGATGTAATTTTGTTTTATCAAGGTATATGTCCTAAGACTTTAGAAACGAAATTTTGTGTTCACTTTGCGCCCCCCCCCTCAAGTGCATGGTGCAATAAAACAGATTAACAAAACATCTGGAAAAAAAAGATAAAAGCAAACCTTTCACTTATCATTTATTCCTTCTGTTTTCATCAAGCGAAATTTATTAAACAAACAAACAATATATATATATATATATATATATATATATATATATATATATATATATATATATATATATATATATATATCAGATGTCGGCAAGCGTATGCATCGTTGCTGTAGTGTGTATCACTTGTGTCAGATATGAAAAACGCAAATGAGACGGGAGTATCACCAGATTACTTGAAGGTACTGGGGAATTCATGCACGATACGTTATAAGGTGCAAAATGACCAAGATAGTATTGTATTAAGGTTAACTATACGACAGTATCTCGTACATAAAAATCGTTTATTGAATATACATCCACTGTTGGTGCAAATGAATCTTCGCTAGCATGGATTACAAAAGTATTATTAAAGCAAGTTATTGCTGTGTAAACTGTACCATAAAAATATCAATGAATGTTTGTATGATTACATATGACAAACAAATACAAGTTCGGATGATGAATAAACAACTGGCTGCGAGCAATTAATTCATTGCTAAAACTTACTGACAGGAAGGATATCAAAATATAAAGGTCATTTTATTACAAAGTAAGCCGATCCCGGAAACTGAGTTTGGGCTCTTCTAAGTGTGGCGATATTTTCGTTATGAAATCGGCCGACATAAGGAAGTTAACTTTGGTTCCTTGAGATTCTTTTAAGTGTGCCGATTTTGGGAGGGTTTTTTTTTTTTTTTACAAAGTCGGCCGGGATCCCCGACTGGCCGAGTGGTCTAAAGTGCTCTCAGTTACAGATCACTGCCATCTCATCTCTGCGTGGGTTCGAGTCTAAAATTCGGCTAAGGTGGATATGTGAGAAAGCTTGCCAGTAGCGTTCGCTTGGGTCGGTGGTTCTTTCCGCGGATTTCCCGGTTTCTTCCTCCACCATTAATACTGGCCGCCATGTATAGGCTATCGTGTGCTGAAAAATGGCATTAAGCCCCAGAACAATAACAACGACAACAACAAAGTCGGCTGTTATAGGGAAGTCAGCATCGATTCCTTTTTACCTGTATTAACAGCAATTTTGAAATAAATTAAAACAATGGAACAGTTTTGAAAGCGACATAATCTAGTACATCGTGCACGCATATTAATGTATGGCTGAACAGTAAATTAGTTTTCAATAGTTTAATCCAAATGTTCCATATCCATAGCTTAGTGTTTTATTTTTCGACAACAAGAAGCATGTACTTTGTCTTGTGGGATAAATGTACACCATTTCCGGCTGGCGTCCTCTATAGGTGGGAAATCGTAGCAAAGAGGATGTGACAGCGTTGTATACTTCTATTGTGAGTAATAATTCTTCTTTACACTTGCTAATATTTTATTCTTTTCGTGCGAGTATAACTACATTTAATCATGTAATGCAAATATGATTTAAAAATAATAGCCGGTGACCTTTAACTACTGGTTTTGCTCAAATCTTGTAAAAGAGTGCTGTATATGTTTTCAATGTATCATCATCATACAATGTTAACAAACATTTTCAAAAGATATAAAGGCCTACCGGTCTATATTTTAAAAAGCTTTATCTGCATAATATGTCATTATCACTTTATATAGATATGATGGTGCGCTTAAAATTGCTGCAGGACAAAGATAGGGTGTGTAACGTCTGTCTTCTAAAATCTTGATTCCATAATTTTAATTGTTTTTAAAAGCGGAAATAAGCACTGACAATTTTCTTTTTAGTTTTTGGTGGACCTGTTATAATAAAAAAAGGTTGTCTGATCCAGTGGTTTTTGAATACCAGTGACAACAAGAGTTGTCAAGTTTAAAAAGCCAGTGGCCTCACACGAATTGCAGAGTTTAGGTGGCCCGTGTTTTCTCGTACAATTTTGGCCATCAGTTGCCCAGGTATTTTAATAACATTTTGGCAAGCAACTGCCCAGGTGACTAGTGGCTCAGATTTTTTAAAATAAAATTTGATTTTGTTGTTATATCAGTAGAATAGTCGAGATTTAAACAAATTAAGTTAGAAAGTTTGTAAATCCTTTCAAATGGAGCTTTTAATCATTTAATTAATAATTTTGGAAAATAATGTAAAGCGTAAAAATTCTGGGGTAAATTCAAAAACTGTGGTCTTTGTCAAAAAGTAATGTTAAACAATGTTTTGACAATTTTTTTTCACAGCCGACCTAGAAAGAAATATTAGAACGAGTCAAACATTAAGTAGCTGGACTAGCACGAAGATTTTGCTAATGTCGACCTAACACCTATACATATTAGATACAAGTTTTAAATATGTCATTCTAAAACGTTGGATTTTAATTTTTTTAATTAAACCTAACAAATTGTTATTTAAATTACATAAAAGTATCACAAAATGGCTATTAAAACGGCCAGTTTTAATGCAAATTCATGTTAAACGTCTTTTATAACAGTTTTTTAATCTTACTTAAAATCGGAAAAGGGGGTAAAAAGTGGGTTAAGTAGACTTATAATTAGGTTTCCACTACTGCTCGTAATCACAGAAAGTTATTAAATTATAGTGGATGGAGAGAACAAAAAATATGAAACTGTACCTTGAAAAGTGTACCAAATTTAATCACTTTATCCTTTACAGTTTAACAGTACATAGCATAAGGGAATGGCGATGGAAAACTTAAAGACTTGGACACTGGACCATAAGTGTTATACGCAACACGCGTTCTTGTGATGATGTACCAACAAACCAAATTTCTGAAATGGCTTTAAAGTTATGGAACACAAGAGATGGGGTCTGGGAAAATTTTTAAATACTATGCTGTGACCAGAAACATTAAGGTAGCAGACCCACCCTTAATGTTCTAGCGACACATCTAGTGATGATGTACGAGTTTTACTTCTTAATCTAACACGACGATAACGTTAAGGAGAAGAGAGAGTGATGAAAACGTAATTTATTGCGCCTTGACATTGAAAATATGACACCACCATCGCAGTGTGGTATGAGATGATATACAAGTAAAAACAATTTCATCCTTCTAATCTTGAATGGCGTAAAAGTTACAGTGGAAACGATATCATGTTCGCTTTTCTTTCAAATAGCGAGCAAACGACACAGTAGCATTTTCCTTGTGTCGCGAAAAGATGTGCAGAAACATGAATTTTATGACCTCTGCTCTTTTTTTTTTTTGAAGGCAAGAGCAAAAATTGACGTAACTTTATAACCTCGGCCTGAAATCTCGAGGCTTTACTCTTTGAAGATTGTTTGAATGGTACGTTTATGTGCCAATTAAACAAAGCACCTGCCGCCCTATAAGGCATGGGCTCACTGCAGAGACGTTAACAAGTTATTTTGATCTTCATCAGTTCTTTAATCTCGTGAAGCAGATGTGTATCTACTGACTTGAACAAAAATCCGCCGACTTGAACAAAAATCCGCCTTCGGCGAACATGTGCTTTAGTAACGAATATTTAATTTGAAAACGTTTTTGCTGACACGTACATATATGGATGATCAAAGAACAAATGCTAAACGGGTGTGTAAGAACTAGCCAAACCATTAATGTATTTTTCTTGCTCAAAAAGAGAACGGTGTTTCGGCCAGACTACCCAATTAAAGCATGTTTAATTTGCATATTTGATCACTGTCGAATATTAAAGAATTTGGCAATATTTTCTTTTTTTTCTACGAGTATAGTTTTTATGTGTCTATAGTTATCTAATTAAAGATAATGAAGGTATATGAATTTGGCTATAAACCTAAAAGTTATTCTGCATTTCAATTAAAAATGTAATCTGCTTTTTAAAGCAGAGTATGGTGATGATAATATGACATGCATAGTGCAAACACACTAGAAAAGAGTTGAGCCCAAAGGTTCAGTTTAATTAGATTGCTCGGTCAAATGTTTAAATACGCATATCGCATATGATACTTATTTCTCATGAACAATTACTTAGTGCAACCGGCGGCGTGTTTTGGCACTTGTGAACCGAAGAATCAAGAGTGTATTACAGCGCTTATGATCAGAACACCAAGGGCAATATTATGACCCTTGTAATGTTTTTATTCATTCAACAAACCAATTGAATAACAACCAACCTGATTATCTAAGACCTGGTTGTTGGGATTTCCAGTGACATAGAACAGAACAGTCACTTCTGGGACTAGAAATTGAGATTGTTAAAAAATCATACCAATATGTCCAAGGGTAATTTAACTCTCGGTTGATGCA
Organism: Potamilus streckersoni; assembly: GCA_016746295.1. Taxonomy (NCBI): domain Eukaryota; kingdom Metazoa; phylum Mollusca; class Bivalvia; order Unionida; family Unionidae; genus Potamilus; species Potamilus streckersoni. The sequence goes on from JAEAOA010000314.1 coordinate 484,917, forward strand.
ATTTGAGGTGACTTTTAATACTTTCTTTTCGGATTAAGAATTAGAAACAAAAACACACCCCTTCAATCGCTACACAAAATTGTACCTTCGGCAGATTCTTCTATGAATAACAAGAGGAAGGTAAATATCGCATATGATACATATCCTGCTAATATTTTAATGGACCTCCGATCACAAGCGCTATTACTCTAATGGACCTCCGATCACAAGCGCTATTACTCTAGTGGACCTCCGATCACAAGCGCTATTACTCTAGTGGGCCTCCGATCACAAGCGCTATTACTCTAGTGGGCCTCCGATCACAAGCGCTATTACTCTAGTGGGCCTCCGATCACAAGCGCTATTACTCTAGTGGGCCTCCGATCACAAGCGCTATTACTCTAGTGGGCCTCCGATCACAAGCGCTATTACTCTAGTGGGCCTCCGATCACAAGCGCTATTACTCTAGTGGGCCTCCGATCACAAGCGCTATTACTCTAGTGGGCCTCCGATCACAAGCGCTATTACTCTAGTGGGCCTCCGATCAAAAGCGCTATTACTCTAGTGGGCCTCCGATCACAAGCGCTATTACTCAAATGGGCCTCCGATCACAAGCGCTATTACTCTAGTGGGCCTCCGATCACAAGCGCTATTACTCTAGTGGGCCTCCGATCACAAGCGCTATTACTCAAATGGGCCTCCGATCACAAGCGCTATTACTCAAATGGGCCTCCGATCACAAGCGTTATTACTCAAATGGGCCTCCGATCACAAGCGCTACTACTCAAATGGGCCTCCGATCACAAGCGCTATTACTCAAATGGGCCTCCGATCACAAGCGCTATTACTCAAATGGGCCTCCGATCACAAGCGCTATTACTCAAATGGGCCTCCGATCACAAGCGCTATTACTCAAATGGTTCTCCGATCACAAGCGCTATTACTCAAATGGGCCTCCGATCACAAGCGTTATTACTCAAATGGGCCTCCGATCACAAGCGTTATTACTCAAATGGGCCTCCGATCACAAGCGCTATTATTCAAATGGTTCTCCGATCACAAGCGCTATTACTCAAATGGGCCTCCGATCACAAGCGTTATTACTCAAATGGGCCTCCGATCACAAGCGTTATTACTCAAATGGGCCTCCGATCACAAGCGCTATTACTCAAATGGTTCTCCGATCACAAGCGCTATTACTCAAATGGGCCTCCGATCACAAGCGCTATTACTCAAATGGGCCTCCGATCACAAGCGCTATTACTCAAATGGGCCTCCGATCACAAGCGCTATACTCAAATGGGCCTCCGATCACAAGCGCTATACTCAAATGGGCCTCCGATCACAAGCGCTATACTCAAATGGGCCTCCGATCACAAGCGCTATACTCAAATGGGCCTTCGATCACAAGCGCTATACTCTAATGGGCCTTCGATCACAAGCGCTATTACTCTAATGGGCCTTCGATCTCAAGCGCTATTACTCTAATGGGCCTTCGATCACAAGCGCTATTACTCTAATGGGCCTTCGATCACAAGCGCTATTACTCTAATGGGCCTCCGATCACAAGCGCTATTACTCTAATGGGCCTTCGATCACAAGCGCTATTACTCTAATGGGCCTTCGATCACAAGCGCTATTACTCTAATGGGCCTTCGATCACAAGCGCTATTACTCTAATGGGCCTTCGATCACAAGCGCTATTACCCTAATGGGCCTTCGATCACAAGCGCTATTACCCTAATGGGCCTTCGATCACAAGCGTTATTACCCTAATGGGCCTTCGATCACAAGCGCTATTACCCTAATGGGCCTTCGATCACAAGCGCTATTACTCTAATGGGCCTTCGATCACAAGCGCTATTACTCTAATGGGCCTTCTATCACAAGTGCTATTACTCTAATGAGCCTTCGATCACAAGTGCTATTACTCTAATGGGCCTTCGATCACAAGTGCTATTACTCTAATGAGCCTTCGATCACAAGTGCTATTACTCTAATGGGCCTTCGATCACAAGTGCTATTACTCTAATGGGTCTTTGATCACAAGTGCTATTACTCTAATGGGCCTTTGATCACAAGTGCTATTACTCTAATGGGCCTTTGATCACAAGTGCTATTACTCTAATGGGCCTTCGATCACAAGTGCTTTTACTCTAATGGGCCTTCGATCACAAGTGCTATTACTCTAATGGACCTTCGATCACAGGTGCTAGGACAGCTACTTGGGACCTCTTTAACATGTATGGATTTAGTCAGAAATAGATACCAATAGGACTTAGATACGAAACCTGTGTAATTCTAGTCCCATGTGGGTCTTAACGATACAAAGTTTGTGCAAAACAAATCACAATCCATCATGAAGGTACATGCTTTATTTACGAAATTTTCTTTGGACAAATATAATAATGTGCGTAAAACCCACTAATGCCACACTATTTGCATTCTTAGGTGTTTTTCAATGGAATTTGGTGTGTTCTCTGGAAATCCACACTTACATAAAGTGTGCATGTTTAGCAACAATGATGAATAATAATGTGAAAGACGATTCGAACCACATATCCAAGTGCAAAGTAGGAACACCAGATAAATATCAGCACAGTTGAAAATACGATAACCACGCCTTCCCGCCATTTGTAATCCTATAAAAAGACAGTTGAGCAGCAACAAAGACAAGTCCAAAGCAATCCAAAAGTCTAAACTTGTTCCAGCTTTTTCCTTTCTTACTGTCTTTTTTATTTCGTATTATGCGATTGATTAATCAAAAACCACGTTTTCCAGTCCTTTGTGTGCAATACAAAAATCCAGAAAGCTGACGAGTTCTTTCAATCGTGCCTGCATTTGTAGGAACACCTTTGGTAATAATAAAGGATAGATAGGGTCATCCCGGGTCTCGTTCTCAAACTCCTCTGTTAACGTGTTCTTCAGTCGATATAGAGCATCAAAAGTCGATCTTCGAATACTGTAAATTGTCAGGTGGTAGTAGATGAAGAAAATAATGAATAAATCTGAGAAATATTTTTATATATAGTGAATCACGTAAGTTTGTATATAATGAAAATATATGAGTGACATACAAAATATTGTGTGTTAAAGGAAATAGAAATTTGTCGCGAGAGAGAGAGAGAGAGAGAGAGAGAGAGAGAGAGAGAGAGAGAGAGAGAGAGAGAGAGAGAGAGAATACTTACTCTTACCTACAACACTGGTAAATAGGAGCACCTAAAAGTATCATGGATCGAAGGCAAAATCTGGAAATACACAGCAAAAAGATGCATGTAGATATAAATACCTAACTCTGTGTGTGTGTGTGTGTGTGTGTGTGTGTGTATGTGTGTGAGTGAGAGAGAGAGAGAGAGAGAGAGAGAGAGAGAGAGAGAGAGAGAGATTTGGATTTTCAATCGTCAAATCGCTTTGATGCAATTTATATTGATGTCTAACACTCGGGCATCATGCCGCAGGCACGTAGCATATTGTCCCGCCCAGTCACATTATCCCGACATTAGGCCGACCAGTCGTTTCACTAAACTCTTAATGCCGCGTGCCAAGCGATGCGACTGCCAATATAATTTCGAACCCGCTACATCCCCTATCCGAGGCAGACGCTCTAACCACTTAGTGAAACCTGAACTATGGGTTGTTAAAAATCTTCTTATGAGATTGTAAAATTAAGATACATCCTCCGATCAAGACTTTAGGTGTGGAAAACCTAAACGAAAAACCTTCACCCTGAGCCAAAAAACAATGTATGTATGTATGTATGTATGTATGTATGTATGTATGTATGTATGTATGTATGTATGTATGTATGTATGTATGTATGTATGTATGTATGTATGTATGTATGTATGTATGTATGTATGCATGCATGCATGCTGTGCAAAACACTATCTTGTCACAAGCTGAACATAATACTAAACTAAGACCAGTAACGTATGAAATGTGGGTCACACTAAACTCTATGCGTGGTGGTGCTGTATAAAATCCTACTTGTTGAATGATTCATGCATTTTAAAAGTATAGCCAAATTTAACCAAATTAATGAGGTGAGAAATATGGTCACATATTTACTTGTCAGGATTTTACATAATTTCCCTATATCAACCCATAAACCTTCAGCTGTTTTGTATTCTTACAATATGTTCAACCATATCTGTTGTTCATAAACCCTTTTGTAAGGATAATCAATAAGATCATCTGTTTAGTGTCTTTGCACAAAGTTAACCTAACAAGTCTTTGTCGATTGATCTGAACCAGTTACACGTTCACTAGCTGATAAATGCCATGTTTATTTTTGTCTCTTACCTTAAAAACTAGACGAAAACTGTCTATTTACGACACATTTCTAATTTTTCATTCCCACTGAGCTGATATCTTTGAGATCAGAGCTATGTAATGAATAAAATTATAAGTTTGATGTTTCTTTTGTTTTATTGGTGACTTTTATGCAGTAGAATGATGTTGAATTAGTAAAGCGTCGCTTGTTCCTCATCCATACGTTTTAAAATTACTTGTATTAACTAAATTCAAAATATCTTCGTATAAACGTTCTTGAACAGTCGATGGTTCATTTCAGCATAGCGAAAATGTTAAATAAAAACATCACACCAAACTCTATTTTAATGGATTTATACAAGTACCTCAACATTTTTTAAATTATTGATCAGAAACACATTATTGCTATTGTTGATCATTTTAAGACGCTAAATCCAGAAAAACATTCCAATAACATACAAATGAATCATATGTAACCCCTTTTCTTTAAGGAGTATACTAATAGCTTTTATAACCCTCATAGTTTTACAGCCTCAAATAGAATGTAAAATGCATTTATTCAATTAATTTTCAATATGGCTGGAAGCTTTGGTAGTGAAACACGAACTACGTTTCAGAAATGTATGTATACAGGGTGGAATAAAACTATTTCTTCATGACCTCAGCCCCAAAACTTACTAGAGCCAACAAAATCTGAAATGTAGTTTACCATGACCATTTTTGTAAGGGTGTTGTACTAATCAGCATACGCAGAAAAATATAAAGTTTGATGATTCTAACATAAAGAGAATTTAAAAAATATTTTTTTTCCATAAAACAAGTCAGTCAAGCATTAAGTATTGACCACAGTGACTTATATTTGCAACGAGGTCGTATTGCTCTTCAAGACGAATCCCTCATCAAGTTTCATCTATGCAAACAGTAATTATACTAGGAGCAAAAAAAAACCTATTTGGTCATGGGCTAAATGCAACTTTTAACCTAAACTATAGCAAAATTTGAAATGCAAGTCACAGTGACCTTTTGTTATAAAGTTGTGTTACTAACAGCAATGCATATAATCATATAGTTTGACGATTATAGCGTGAATAGAACTTGAGCAAAGTCTTTTTGCTAAGATTTTAGATGTTATTTATGTTGAATTTGCATTGTTTGTTAGTGGTTTCTTATTTATTATATGCTCTAGATAATTGTATTTTGGACTTGTTTCAAATCAAGTTCGTTTTTTACCCGACCCGAATAATTGATTTTGGTTTCGTAAACAACATGTTTATCTCAATCCGAGTGCAGAACACTAGAAATCCACCTGTCGATTACCACATTTTATATTATTATTTTAGTAGAAGACCTAATTATAACTAAGGTTTTACCTTGTAAATATTTCGAACTTTTCAAAATGAAATCTTCTATAGATAATAGTTTTTAAAAAAATAGAAAATGCTAATTATGGCCTAAGGTCAAGTAGAGGATTATATAATCGTGTTTATCAGGAACTTATTCAGTCGTGCTGCAAGATCTCAGTAGAATCAATGTATTATTGTTGTGTCGAGTATTTCATTTTGGTTGGAATTAATTCAAATTATTTATTTCAAGTTATTCTTCTCTGGCAATACAATGTACTAAAAAAAAAAAACTTTGTCAATAGAGACTTGAATTTATAGTAAATATTAAATAAGGAGATATTCTTGTATTGTATTATTGTGATTCAGCAAAAGACTTGTAGCACATCACTACGATGCAGACCATGAAAGGCACATTAAGATCGAGAAGCAATGCATATGTTGCATGGTATGGCACGTGTTCAGGGAATCGAGAAGCCTATTTCTGTTCTATTTCAATTTAATGTTTCTCGGTAAAAGTATAAAACTAGCACATTTGGCCATTACCTCAAGATATCCATATCTTTAATTTTATGAAAGATCAAGCCTGTTTTTATTCAATATTACTGCCACACATTATCACTCTGTTACACGTAGAGTCGAACAAAAACTCGGTACAACACTTGTTTAAATATTTTTTTTAAGAAAAACGCGATTTCAAAACCATTGATGGACTAAAATTTAAGATTAATAATAAGCAAAGTTACTTGGCAAACAATTGAGATGCAAGAATATATAAATGATCTAAGTTAGCTTTTAACGATTTATTATTTATTTATAGCTTTTAATGACTTATTATTTCGTATAAGTAATCAGAATTTACCATTAACCCCCCCCCCGTAGAATTAGACGTCAGTATGAGAAGTGGACTAATTATATTTTATAGTCTACGCGTACCAGGCATTTTCTACATGATAAAGCAAGAAAGGGTACGTGCAAAATTAGCAAAGTATACAAATTATTTCGATGAAACAGTCGTCAAACAAATCGACTAATATGTGAAACAAACTGTTTTCTAACTTCAATAAAACTACATTAATTGTACTAAACTTTTTATACTTTTGACGGAATAGTAGTTAATAGCTTTAGAATTGGGTTATTTATTGGTAAGTACTTAAGTGGTCACTACCAAAGATTGAACATACGTCACAAGAGGCTCATTTTCAAATACCCTACCACTCATGTTGCCTAGTGGTTGAGCGTCCACCTCGGATGCTGGAAGTCGCATATTCGAACCCGGCTGAGTCATACCAAAGACGTTAAAAACTGGTACTAACAGATGCCTCGCTTGGCGCTCAGCATTAAGAGGTTAGTGTTAGGACTGGTAGGCCTGGTGTCAGGATGTGACTGGGTTCGACATCATGACAATGTCTGCGGCATGATGCATCGTTGCTAAAACATCACTATAAACGGTGCACACTGCAGACATTGTGGCGATATGACTTAAAATTGTTTAAAGCAACGTTAAAAATCTAAATCACACACACATGCACACACACACACACGCGCACTTTCAAAATGCCAAACATTACTGATAGTTTGGTTAGAAATAAAAGACTACTAGTGTTGATGACATGTTCGCTAAATTTCAATAGATCGCATTGTCAGACTACTGACTTACATTCTGAATATGTTCATACAAACTAATATTTTTTTGTAGATTAATGGAGAAATAGAACCTATAGTTACCCCCACCCCTTTTTACAGTCAAGAGATAAATCGGGCGTGATTGATTATAGACCCGAATCTGCTTACCTATTGTTAGCAGAATTTTATAAAGACATAATTTTCATTTTATTAGGGGTGGGGTGGAGTGCAGAATGTAATTTATTACCCCAATGTCAATCTGGCTTTAATCAAAATAATTGCAGAGTAGGGGTTGATTTAGATATATGGCGGTAGGATGCATATATAAGTGGCGAAGCCTCCGGAAGCTCCATCTTAAATATTTCCAGAATACAATTTGAACCATCTCACTGTGGAGGAAATTTAGTTTATAACAGCGTTCCGATTGTATTGTGCTCAACTTTTATTTTCGGGACATATACCTATACCCTCTAGCTGCATCCACCCCTGCAAACAACCAGACAAGACTTACGATTGACCAAAGTCGATCATCACATTTGTTATTGTTAAGCCGTCATCTCCAATGATGTAGGTGTGCCTTTGATCGACATTGTTCAGAAGGTAGTCGATGGCTGCCATGTCAATCACGTGGTAGAACATTCTATCATCATTGTAAGGAGGCCTCGTTCTGAACTCTTGGCAAAATCTATCAACTCCAATTGGGAGTCTATAAAATCTGAACATGGAGTGAAGAATTAATTTATAGCGATCGATAGAGGTTATTCAAGCCAATCAATAAAAATTCAAAATAAGCCTTTCTCTAATTTATGTCCAATAGTTAATGTTTACACAGATCTTGAGGTAAAATTATTTTGAAACATGGTCGAATATAAGTTTATGAAAACACGGAACTTCGGCGGAAAACACGATTAAAAACAAGAATTAATTCCTGTTCTATTCAATTATTTATTTTCATAGTACTATTGACAAAACAAGCCTATTGGGAACATCCACGTCTCGTGTTTGCAATTCTTGTACGACTTCATCTAAAGTACACGTATCTGCCAATGAATAAGCAGTGTAAATGTGGCATTTGATACAGTGCAGGAGAGTTAATGGTTCCCTTTTCTCGGTCGATTTTATGTGTCGATGACATATATACTGTCGTATTTTAAGAATCCGATGTACCATACTATCTTTGTAGACATATAAGCCACGAGTTTTTTTAAACAACTTTTTTTAAACAACAACAACCACCACAGCGATCTTTTTTAACGAGGATAGCACATCTTGTCATGACAGACCCATCTGCAATGTGGTCCTCAACTTTGCAACGGGCCATGCTATTTATAAAATTAAAAAACGTCAGTTACACACAACGCTATGCTAGTACACGTAATCGCACACACACACACACATACACACACATATATATATTTATATTCTAAAAACTTTTCCCCTATTTTTTTGTTAAATTCAATTAGAACTTACATGGCATATTTGTAGTTATTTTTACTATAAAACAGGACCAACATGATCAAGATACTTATGGTTCTCCTTGACGTATAATGCTTACATACATATATCAAGATATCAATTTGAAAAGAATGAAACGATAACAGTAACTTGTGTAGAATATATTGAAATTTATAAGTTATTGAAAGACAAAACCTGATATTGATTTGGATTGTAAGAGAAGCATGGCCCAATCAATAATTCATATCCTGAATATAATGGAACGTTGAAATGAATTCAGATTAAGCATTATTCTTGTTTCCTCAGCTTGACTTGGTAATAGACAAGCCTAATTAATAGCCGAGTTCAATAGTTCAGCAACGAACAACGAAAACAATTCAATCAATAAAACCTTATTAATTGCGTTGTGATGCTTGGAACAAAGTAATTGATAATCAGTCTAGGAAATTGGATGGGTTTGAGAGTTCGTAATGTGAATGACCGCTTACAATTGGGAAGGTTGTGGACAATGTATGATCTGAAAGGTCGTTCACTTAGGAAAATCACTGACCACACACACACACACACACACTCTATTTCCCCCCCCCTAACTTGATATAAAGTTAAAGCTCCCCTAAACTTGATATAAAGTTAAAGCTGTCCTTGACTATCACGCAAGAAACACGCGTGACTTTTTTAGAACATAGGCATAGTTCATTTGACAGACCTCTCTGACGTTGAATGAAAACGTGGGATACTGATGATCAGCAGCTTCCAAGATATAAAAAAGCTCTGAGCTGCTTTGGTCTCAGTGCGATTTCAGGATCAGAGAGTGTCGTGTCTATTTCTTACAGGTAAGAAAATTATGCTTTATACTCGCTCTAAAAAGTTAAAGATTTTATAGTAAGTTGTAATATCCTTCTGAATTATTTTTATTTTATCAATATAAGGTAACAGTGAGTTCTCTTTTCTAATATGAAATATTTTACTGATTTGATATTTTACTGAATTGATGTTCATTGTATTTATAATGTAACATTATTGAGTTTCCTTCTTCCACAATCATAATGTAATGAAATATTTTACAGCTTCGATGTTCATTAGTATTTGTTTGAAATAATTACTAGCTTCATGTTATAATTTAATTGAGAATAAATATATATTCTTTAAATAATAGGTATAACACTCACAGATCTTTTTCAGGTCGTTACCTTACATTAAATAAAATAAAATACATTTATTACAGTTATTGAATTTTAGGCTCTTTGGATATTTAAATCACTTGTATTCAAAATGCAGAGAAATGAATGGACAAATGAAATAGTAGATTGTGGAAGAACTATTTAATAAGTATTGTAATATGTATTGTATGTAGTTTCAACATAAAAAGGGCTGTGAGCTAGTGATTCTCAGTACGATTCCAAGCTCAGAAGAGTGTCGTGTCTATTTCTTACAGATTCTTGGTACCTTCTCGTAGCCAAAGCTTTCCCTACAATGAGATGTAACTGTATCTACACCATCATAAGTGACACCTTATTCTTAAGAATGCCGAACTTTCTTCCTTCTCGTAACTAGGCCCGAGAAAAAAGGCTATGATAGAAAATATCTAAACAACAAAACAGACTTTTTACATCATAATACATACATACGTACGTACATACAATTAAATACGATTCCTAAGGGAGACTAAAACAAAAGAAATAATACAGCAAAACAGGCCTTTCTTATCCACAAAAATGGTATATGATGGAGATAATTAACTTTTTAAAGCCTGTTTTAAATGCAAATGCTATCTTTGAAGTAAACTAGCCCATTAATATATATATATATATATATATATATATATATATATATATATATATATATATAGAGAGAGAGAGAGAGAGAGAGAGAGAGAGAGAGAGAGAGAGAGAGAGAGAGAGAGAGAGAGAGAGAGAGAGAGAGAAATATGGAATGTTCAAGATTCAAACAAAAAACAATAATTATATATTGCGATGCATATTTATATTGTGCGGTTGGCTTTGATTGAAGATTGTATTCTAAGCTTATATTCATTTGTAAATAACATGCTTACGTAGCTAACTTTTGTTCATGATTTAAAAGTAGTAAAATAAGATCTTCACATAGATTTTGAGCTCAGTACATTCTTGAAACAACTTGTTGGCATTTCTAGTTTTAAATGACATACATCTAGGAATTCCAAAAGATTTCATTGTTTCTGAGAGAGAGAGAGAGAGAGAGAGAGAGAGAGAGAGAGAGAGAGAGAGAGAGAGAGAGAGAGAGAGAGAGAGAGAGAGAGAGAGAGAGAGAGAGAGAGAGAGAGAGAGAGAGAGAGAGAGAGAGATATTTTGACGAAACAATTTGATAGAGAATCTTGAACGTTAAGGTAGGAAAATGAATAAATATTAAAGCAAAACAACACAATGTACATGAACAAAACCAAACACTAACGGAAATTTTACTTGCCTAAATTATAAATTACCATGCTTACGTCTTCCTTTAGCTCTTGAGCTATGTATATTACTTATGACGTTGAACAATTGAACAACCGATGCAAATTAATCTTTTTCTTTTTTCCTTGGTTTACAAAATGAATCACAATGCAACTTACTCTTTCGCCTTGGCATACAAATGGAAGTCGTGGTACTCATATTTCTCTCTTTCTTGGCCATATGGATAAACAATGTGGACTGCTTTGTTTAGCCAGATTGTTGCCGAGCCAAATATGATTCCTTTGTGGAAACAGAATTCTCTGAATACTTCTGTAGATGGACAGCGCCATTTGAAACATACATCGGTACCTGGAGAAAGAGAAAATATCAATCTATCGCGCTATACACACTAATGGTCATATTAGTGTACATTTGAAAACACTGGATCTTTTGTATTTTTTTTGTTAAAAATGTAAATTAGAACAGGAACTGAGGCTTCTCCCACTTTTCCCCGATATAAATGTTAACTAAATGACTTATCACAAAACCACCAGCGGTATTTAACATAGAGGATACTCAAAACTAGCTTGACGAGTCATATTTATCTGTGTCGCTATCTGGCATAGATTCGAGAATATTAACCTCAAATTGCATATGAACTGGACCAGTTCAATTAAAATTGACGATGGCAGTTGGAATATAAAGACAGCTAGTGAAGTGATTGCAAAATAATCATTACATTTTACAAAAAAAAAAACTGCTACACATAATAAAGAATGGTATAAAGCTAAAATTGTATTGTTATTGAGTTTTCAGAGAGATCCTATTCATGAACTCAACATAAAAATTACAATATAACTATAAGAAATTGATGCCTATTTGTTCACGTGGAGGGGAGGCTAAATGTTTAAAGCCGTATTGAAGAATGGCATTCAAGGCAAAAGTGTTAATTTGTCGACTTCTATGTTAGAAAAGATATACTCCAATGTCTCAGAAAATATGTAGAATTTAAAGAGTGCTTTCAGTACAGACGACATTAAACTCTGGAGCTGTAATCCTAATTGCAGGATAGTTAAAACAATGCAGAATGAAGAACAATGAACAATTATGTACTAGAACTTTGTACATGCTCAAATTGTATTTGGCTAAATGAAAGGAACAACTGAAGATCTGTTAACTTGACATGGTAAATGCAATGGTTGAACAAAAAGAATTTATGAAAAATAAAGTTCAATTAAAACAACATATGCTAACTAAATATACCAAATATGTTTTAGGATCAACCACAGGAATGACAATTATTTGCATTAATCTGAATGAAATTATTTATACGTTTGAAACCTATGAAGAAACATTACATATTGTTAAAAAAAAGTTGATGCTTTTAACGGCGCTCTACTGACTGGTCGATAAGACCTAAAGACAATTTTTGAATAATAATATTCTCAAAGCAAGAAACTGTTTGGGATATCTTTATTACCTTCCTGACAGTCAAACAGCTTCAACACTTGTCAATAATACGTGAGAACAAATGCAATTTCACAAAAAGAAAATACGCTGATCTGTAAGAATGGTCCATATTCATAAACAAAGTTTAGGGAAAACAAAAGGCAGGTAAAAATAGTGAGCTAAGTCCAATAAATCGGAGGTTAAAAAGTAACACCGTATAGCTCTCACATATGGTTTGTATCCACATATTTCAATTCATACATAATACCTATTTTCCCCATAAAATTATTTTTCTGAATGGACGTAAAAGGCAGAAGAAATGCGGCTGTCAAGTCAGATTTATTTTATTTAAATTTTGCATTATGCTGAATTATAATTTTGAAGAGAAGTCAAATGAACAAATCAAAAATTAAAAGTAGGCCTACCTACAAAATATTTTGTTGCTTCCAGCATCACATCATCGTATACTACAAGATTCTTAATACATTTATCGAGATTATCCACATATGGAGCATAATTGATGTCGGTGAAAAAAAAAACAATAATATCATTGTCGTCCTAGTCCAATACCTTTGCATTTTCGTTAAAATCTTTAAGCAGGTTGTAGCATTGCTGATTATTTACAGATGGCACCACTAAATGCACCTTATCCCACTTGAGCCTTCTCATGATCCATTTATGCAACAATTGCGTCTTACCAGATCCCGATGGACCTATGATAATTGCTCTGATAGAATTTGATTTTGTATCGCTGAGAAATCAATGATATTCATGTTGTAGGAATATTTAATAATTTATATTATGTTCAATGCAGAGCATCCACCACACTAGTGCTTTAAAAACAATAAAGACGAGGAATAAAAAAGTGCATTTACATTCCATTATGCGAAATGTGGTACAAAATATAAATTTATCTGTAATAAAACAGGCGGAGATATCGCTGTTTCACTGTAAAAAGTACCAAGGGCTCCATGAGCTAATTATCCTGGAGATAAGTATCTTCCTAGATAAAATTAATGCGGTCCTGGAAACCTGACTTGATACGTGCATCTGTTGGGCAATAACACAATGGCACAGGTAGTCAGAAAGTCTTTATGTAACAGAAATAATTTCTGCTGATGGGAATCACGAACTATCTTCCGTCTTGCACCTATCAAATCAGCAGGTCTCCACAAATTCAAAACAACGTCGTTTACGCATCATTTCAAATTGAATCTTATCCGGCTGCAGTCTGATTTGCTTTTAAAATTCCTTCAGCAATTCACCAATAGCTCTACGATCATCAAAAATTTCCTCATAATAATCTAAGAATTCTTTTAACCAGTCATGCGGAGATGAGCCGACTAAAGGTGGTAGTCGACCATGATCTCTACACAAAATAGAAGCAGTGTTCCAAGTTAAAAATCTAATCAAGAAACGATTTAATGTCAACGGATACCGTGCATATCTCATCCCATAAATAATGCTAAGAATATATTTTTCACCTATTCGTTCAGGTGTCTGTGCATCTCCCTTCCAAGAGCTTCTTGTGATGTCTCAGTTTCTGAAATAATTTTGTCTGTTGGTTCGACAATTCATTTAAATATGTTCTACACCTTATGTAAATTACACACAAGACTCTTGACGCGATTGAATCATGGGACAGGAAGATCTTAATTGCCTCGTAACGTTATTATATCAATAATAATGATTTAATTACGCCATCTAACCGATACTTTTTTGCCACACACACCGAAGCAAAGAGGGTGACGACCCCGGTAAATATATTTAACGAAAAAAAAAATCCAGTTACAGGTCTATGTGATGCTAGTATTATTTTTTCACCCTCCGTGGGAAGCTTCATTTTCGCATATAAAATTGGTCTTTTCACCCTCTATGCTTTAGCGTTGTTGACGCTTGTATTATTTCACCCTACGTAGGAAACTTTATGTTCGCAATTAAAATTGGTCTGTTCACACTCCCTGCTGCTGTATTTCATAGTTCAGCGATAAATCCACACAAAAGTACAGAGTACGAGCGTTAACAATCTTTATACTGATAATCATTGCATCTGGCTTGATTTGAGAAGCACATATGATAATAGATTGCATTGTACTGGTCTTAAATTATCTGTGATAAACCATCAACATCCTGATGAAAACAGCATATATGTTCACGTAATGTGTATTTATTTTGTGTTTGAAGATCCTGAAGATAATTAGACAAGTGATTGGACTAACTGGCCTGTTTTCCAAGGAAACCATGCTTTGTTTCATACTGATCACTGTGGCAACACATGATACAAAAACAGCAAATAACCGCACAAAGTTAGCTGTTAGCTGGGTGATCGTGCATAAGCGCTCCATTGTACGAATTGATCTGGATGAAAATGCGATTTCTAGCAGCATTTCAAGTTGAGGAAAAAATGATAATGGAACCTATAATCACTAAAAAATTAATCTCGTCACAAATGATCTAAAGAGATGTATGTTGCAACTTGAACAAATATCTAATGAAGCCTTAGTGTCCCATTGACATTCACTAGTTACAAATCCATATAATGATGCAGTTATTTTGTCAGCCAAAACACGTCTTCATACATAACTACTTTATTACAGATGTACATTCCATAGCTGTAATAACTGAATAAATTTACTACTTATCTGATTTTCATTCGAAATCTCTAGTCTATTGAAGTTTCAACTTTTAAATTCTTTTCAATCGGGCATTTTAAATAAAAATAATTTCCTGTAAAAGCTTCATTTGCAGTTGTCCTTTTGCTTTAACGGGCATCGTCATCTTTAATAAATAAAGTTTAGAACTTAATCCAAATTATTCTTCAATAGGTGCAACTATCAAACTCGTCCTTTACAAATGCAGGAGCATTCTTATTTATTAGTGGCAAACGAAATATGTTCCCCTTTCAGTAGTCACTAGTGTCATGTTTTTTTGTTTTTTTTGTTTTTTTTGTTGTTTTTTTTTTAAAGAAATCCTGTCCACAGATACAGCATGAATCAGGGCAGCTATGAATAGTTTGATATTATCACCATATGTTTTTGTTTTAACTTGATATATTTCAATTCGTACAGCAGCTGTTCGAATAACTCAAATACCGTAAAGTCTCCATGAATTAGTTTGGTTACCCACGAGATGCTACTGGCAAGCTTTCTCACATATCCACATTCGCCGAATCTTAGACTTGAACCCACGCAGACAGAGGTGAGATGGTAGTGATCCGTAACGGAGAGCGCTTTAGACCACTCGGCCACTCGGGGCCCCGATTTCAGATATAAACAGAACCATGGTACAATGTTTTACTTTTTTTATTATTTAAGATGTTTCGTCCCCATATATCTATCTCTGGCACACATAGCCATCAACAACGAGATATTCCGAATTAACATTATTTTTTTATGTTTGGTGGCGCTCTACAGTTTGATATTTAGCCTAGGGTTAGAATTTTAAATAAAAATAATTTCCCCAAGTTTTCTCACTATTTATACTGGCTATTTAAAAAAAAAGACTTTTTGTATATCTTAGGCATTGTTCAAAGAACCTTTGATACCTTTATTTTGGTGTATGACCAAACCTTTATTTTGGTGTATGATTGATGGGTGTAATATGGGTTATAGAGTATACAGCTTGGCCTTACTCCATCCAAATGTGCATCTTTCAAAAAAGTGGTAGCTCTACATGCTCATTTTCACCTCCCAAAATTCAGAGGTAAATTGAATTTTAAAAATTTGAGCCAATAACTTTTGTTTACATTTTATGTATTTGGTAATTCATTCATTGCACTTTCAGAAGCTGTTATTGTCTAGTTTGGCGAAATTCATTTTCCCTATTTTAATAGCTGCCAAGGATAGTGTACTTTAAACAAATTCAGGTTGACTTTTTGGAGCACAAGAGAGCAGTCATTTTAGTTAGTAGTGTGATAAGATCATTTAAAATTTCCAAAACTACAAATATCCAAAGAAATTTCAGCCACATTACATGAAAGTAGCATATATGTGTGCATACATTCTCTCCTCTTCTATATAATAAAAAGTGAGCTATTTTAAAAATGCGCATTGCATTTTGTTGACATATCAACCAGTGTTATGCTTAAAGACAAGAACATGAAACTAGCCATATTTATTCCTGAGATATCAACAATAAATTTTACAGTTTGAAAAGGGATGGAACAGGTGAGGCTAATAAAGGTCAATGGTCAAAGTGTAAACTATTAACTTATTGTTTAAGATGGAAAAGAGCAAATGTGCTTTGTCATCATTTATTTTTTTTATTTTCATTGCAAATAAATGACAAGAAACATTTTCACTATGTATTTCTTTTACGTAATGCAACAGTTTTCAATATAAGTTGACTTTATTCCTATATTCTAAGACTTCTAATTTACCCACAAACATGCCTCATGGCAAATTATGTAAGCTAGAGCAAAAAAAGCATACTTAGCGTATTTTCATGAATAAAATAAATGTCACTGTACAATTTTATTCCGAACATCATACATAATATAAAAATAATAAAAAAACTGCTTAAATGTTTATATTTGTTTTTAAGGTGGCGCTCTACAGTTTCATATTTAGCATTGGGTAAGTATTTTAAAGAAAAATAATTTCCCGGGTTTCCTCACTAGCTATACTGGCTATTTAAGAAAGACTTCGTATAGCTTAGATATTGTTCAAAGAACCTTTAATTCCTTCCCTTTATTTTGGTGTAATATGGGTTATAGAGTATGCAGCTTGGCCTTACTCCAGATGTGCTTCTTAAAAAAAAAAGTGCTAGCTCTACTTGCTCATTTTCACTTCCCAAAACTCAGAGAGGTAAATTGTATTAAAAAAAAGAGTAGTTAACTTTTTTTTTTTTACATTTCATGTATTTGGTAATTCATTCATTACACTTTCAGAAGCTGTTATTGTCTAGTTTGGAAAAGTTCATTTTCCCTATTTTAATAGATGCCAAGGAGAGTTAATTTTTGGAACACAAGGGAACAGTCATTTTAGTTAGTAGTGTGATAAGATCATTTAAAATTTACAAAACTACAAATATCCAAAGAAATTTCAGCCACATTACATGAAAGTAGCATATAGGTATGCATACATTCTCTCCACTGTGGATGTTTAAAATGCAAACAATTTCACCTTACATACATCACTCTCTCAAAGTACATAATAACTGGTGAGTGCCACCTTTGCAAGTTTGTGCCTATAGTACAATTGTACCGAACATACATGTGTGTGTTTAAACCTGAACTGCTTTGTTGTAGGTTGACGCGGGCACGAAAGCCATGTACAAGCGTATTTGTTTTGAGTGGTCGAATCGTACACGTCGAGTTGTATTTTGCAGTCAGGTCCATCTGAAGTGGTAACTTGATTCATATTATTATGGTCAAATGGAGCGACAGTAAGGCAGGAAAATTAAAAACCATGTGTTTAACATACAGGTATGACTGAGCGAATTATATCAAAATTAAATTAATAACTTAAATTTGTTCAATTTAAATTCACTAAAATACAATGCTTGACATTTTAACTATTCATTTGATAAATCAATGAATTCAATTATAGGTCGCATGGAGGTATAAACGTGCTTCAGAATGATCCGAGCCGTAAAATGTAAATTCCATTCGTCTTGCATAATAAACAATGAAAGTCAAGTCCTTTTTTTACATATTCGCAGCATCCTATAAATGTTACTACCTAATGTCATCTAGTATAAGTCCAAGAACCCATCCTCATTTTCTGATAAATTTATGAAATCTTTCATCGTCGTCTAGTAAATCGCCGAGGTCTGGTCATCGTAAATATCGCCCGACTCCCTTACCTTGGCCCTCCTGTCATATGCAGTGCTTCGTAGAGACTGAACATTTTTAATTAACACAATTCCTGTATGTTAATTTGCTTAAAGTAAGGTAATTTAATCTTTGACTACTCAATATTCAGTCACCGGTTTAGTCAAGTCCGAATCTGTGAATATGGTTGAATCTCTCAACTTTTGATTCAATTTATTGATATAGAAATGATCACAAAGAACTGTTTGCAGAGAAAAAAGTGTTACCTGTATCACATAATAAATAACTGCATATAAAATTTCAGTTGTATTTCTAACAGTCATCTAGAGAATTAGGGACGCTGTCTTGTACTGCATGTACGCAAGCCCAGATTTCAACACATTTGCTTCTGTCTTGGGATTAATCTTTCTTTATAAAGACTATTTGTATAAGTCTCAGCGTCTTTTTGTTTAGTCGTATCTTCTAATTTTCGAATGTCTTCGTCATCGTCAAACGTATGGTGTTCCCAGTAACTCCAATCTGTTGGGTTTTTTTTAATGATTAACTTTATATTATGTTTAGAACTTCTGGTGATTCTTTCCACCTATCTCAATATGGTCGATATATTAATTTAATTCGGTCCATTTTTCTCAATCTTCTTACTTGCTAACTAATTTAGCCATCGGCCTACCAGAAACCGAACAACAAAGTAGTTTTTGAACAATTTATCGGCATTGGACGTTCGAAGTTCTGTAACTTATAAATGTGCATCGAGTAAATCATAAATTCAAGTTAAAATATAGGATACGAGCAATATGAATATTTGTACTTGCCATTCTTTATTGTCATCTCCTTTCCAAACCTTTTTGATGCAACGGGGAAAACGTCATCAAACCAAGAAATCTGTCTGCCAACTGTAATTGGCATGTTATTAAAACCAAGTAGTCTGTGTAAGAAATACAAGATATTAGCATTGTCATGTTTACAAAATGTTTGCAACGCATAAAGAGAAACATAATTGATAATATATTACGTATGCAAACATAAAGTGAAATGTTTTACGAAACAAGTGAATGAATGGAGACAACATTACTTTGACACTGCAAACATCCAATAAACGCGTAAACTAAGCTGTTCTCAACTACTAGTCGTCATTTTCGAAGAACCGTTAAAAAGTACATAACAATGATGTTTCTGAAGGAAGGTATTGCAAAGAATACTTTTGTGTGCAACTCTCTTACGTTTGCATAGAAAACATGTATTTACATTAACCCAGTATGCTTCCTTTCACATATAGCTTATCGTATATGCACATACTTAAGTGTCATTCGTTCCTCCAATAATTTACGTTTTCACATGATGAGTTGCAATCGCTTTAACTTTATACTTTGCTCATATATATATATATATATATATATATATATATATATATATATATATATATATATATATATATATATTCTTACCTGTTCATAACAAAAGCAGCGACTTCATACTCTGGGTGTTCACAGTCCGTGTTGCATGTCATAACTTGCTTACCTTTGGATCTGCGATTGATAAGAAAGCTAATTTAGTCCCCCTACTTCTTTCCCAGTTATTCCAATGGATTTGACATCGGAAATTGTATTTCAGTCCCATTGAACTGATCTGTTCAGGACTTAGGCATTACTAACATTTTCATTTCATGAGGTTTTGTCTCTTATCATTTTACGGGGAAGAGAATAAAGTTTTGATGGTGATTTTGCTTGTCTTAACTAAAGGAAGAATTTTGGATATTAATATACAAAAACTTGATTCAATTCTTTCCAATTTCCAATATTTGTATGGTTTCACATAAATCTATCTGGAGTCGGATATTTTCATGGAAATCTCATCTACATAGTAAATAAAATGTATAGTTATTAAGAAACGGGCTTAAAGATTCGAGAATATTTCAACAACAAAAAATTCAAAATATAAATTTAATGAATAATCACGAAATTCTCAGTAGTGAATAAAAAGACATCATAACATAACAGATGGCATATAGACTTACAAAAGAAGTGGTTTATAAAGGACCTTCTGTCCACCTTCCAGTGTAACGAGCCATTTGTAAGCATTTTGAACTCTCAGTCTTTCTATGCCGGTGATTTTTGCACATCTGAGAGCTTGTTTGATCAAGCTTATATCGTAGTTCCTTGAGAACAATCCATTACCATTGATTAGAGAATTCATCTCTCTCCACAACGGAGATAAATTATTGGGACAGCGAGAGTTTGTTTCCGGAAATTGTCGAGGATTCTCTGCTTTCTCGATATGTGTGACCACATTCCCCTGGTGTACGCCGAATGTTATAATGACTGCCGTAGTCAAAGACATCAATATAAAATGTGTCCAATATCTTTTGACTATACGTTTAGAGACCCTGAAATAGTGGTACTGATTTGAAATAAAACACAAGAAATAAAAAAGCGTTTAAATTTTATAGTTTTCAATTGACCTTATAGGCTTTCGCGATTATTTTTCTTTCAATCATGGCCCACTTTCCCATGACAAAGTGTACTGAAGAAAATGATTTAATGAAAATATAAATAACCTCAAGTTGACCATGCATTGGAGGTATATAGGACTGGATAGTAAACGTCTCTTTTTAACACCTTGATTTAATCCATAAAAATCATTTTTTTTTTAGTTTTCCACATTGTTTTTTTTTTGTTGTTGTTGCTGCTGTTGTTGTAGTAATATATATTTTATTAGACACTGGAGCCTCTTTAAAATATGGTTTCTACGAGAAGGAGCTAGCATTTAATTTTTGGTAAATACGCACTACCATACGCAGTATCATACTTCCACTCTGACCTTTGCATCTGACCTGGTATTAGCAGATGTGATCGTATTAAAGTACCATCAAACCCCACCCTCCAAAAATTCTTAAAGAGAACCACAAAGGTCAACCTTCTCCAACAGAATAATACAGAGTGAGAATGTAAGAACAAATGCAACTTACCCATGCAAAAAATAACTATACTACAATGCAGCCAATATAAAATAGTGAGGCAAATAACAATCCAAACATTCATTTATGTTCAGAAAGCTGTGATTGTATTGGTGTATTTTGCTGTCTGCAACATACAATATTATTCATTAACAAAATTGCATACACTGTTAATATTGCTTTACATGAATAATATATATCCTAAAGTCAAAATCTCATTAATATTTGACTAAATTATAGGAAAATATTAGGTTTCAAGACTAGTTCATCAAAATATTCAGACATCATGTACACTTAGCGTCTATTTATCAGCAAAGCTTTCTTTTCTAATGTAACATTGTTCAGTTAATAAAATATAAATATAACCAATTCTGTGTTAAAACAAATAATTTAAAATATAGATCTCTGCGCATGTGCTTCATGTACTATTGCTACTTGATCTACCCAGATTTTTGTTGTCATGGCTATTATATAGTAACTAGCAAAATATTTTTTTTTTCTAAACAAGATAGAAACAAACTGCAAAATGCAAAACTAACAAAAATTACATTGCATAAATCTCCGCAAACGAGGGTCTGGTATCAAGTGCCTTTTTACTTGTAATGTCAAAACTGGGCTTTCCCAAAACTTGTGAAAGTTATTTGACATTAGTACCGACATCATTGCGACTATGACGTCATCATGCACATATAGATACTCTCAAATGGATTTAATATTGAATTTATTAAAAGAATTGAATAATGTCCAGCTTTTACGAACGTTGGCGAGCAAAAGATGGACATTTAACGAGTTTCATAAATTTAATATTTAATTTATTACCCATTTGAGATTCTTTTTATCACAGTTTCAGAAGAAATTATTCAAATAGAAAGAACGAATAATTACATTCATTCTGACAGACACTGTATCGTTCATTTATTGTGCGTAAAAAGATATTTCCAAACAAAGTTGAAATAGTAAAATTATATTATACATTTTTGAAAACTACCAATCAAAAAATAATCGTCCATCCAAATAAACAGAACAACTTACAAAAGACAGAACATTTGTCAACACAAACTGTCTAATGCGTGTGATATCACATTGTTTGATAGGGTGCACAGTACCAGTTTTAGTTGGTCTACACAAAGTAACAATGTTTACGTTGAAATTCCTATCATGACTATACATTATATTGTTGCAATATTTTTTGTGAAAAGAAGATCGCTGAATGCAAAAAATATACATATTTAGTCTAATATATTTATGACCGGATATTTTCAGTATTTGATTTGGAACATTAGATTGTACAGAAGACGTAAGCAAATCTCATTTTGAGTCGGACTTACCGCGTAAATATGATGTGATTGGATAAAGTTCTGCCAGTTGGTCAGATCAATTTATGTCTACATTATTCTGTGAAGAAAGGTGAGTTTATTTACTTCAGTAAGTTCACACCAAGCTTGTAGAAGGGTGGATTCCAGCTACAGATATACCACCCATCCATCCCCACCCACCCTCTCTCATTGCCATCTAAGCAATACTGGTTACTTGTTATTGTTCTTGTCTTTGGGGTTTTGTCATTTTTTCAGGTTATGATATGTTATGCAATAATAATGCAATAATAATAATAATAATAATAATAATAATAATAATAATAATAATAATAATAATAGTATGCTCCTCACAACCATTCCTTTTACAGTCATGACAATTTAATGAAATATGTACATTTTATGACTCTCTCTCTCTCTACATACATACATACATACATACATACATACATACATACATACATACATACATACATACATACATACATACATACATACATACATACATACATACATACATACATACATACATACATACATACATACATACATACATACATACATACACAATTGGAACATTATTTGGTAGATGGAAGATGATTTAGATATTGTTTCTTTTACAGTTGTTACAAAAATATTCTTAATAAAATTTAAAAAATCCTTTCTTATATTATAGTTTGTGTGATTTTTATTTATATTATTATATCAAATAAAAATTTATGAAAATTTGTCTTGTGTACTCATTTTATGAAAAGCTGTTTCATGCAAAGTACGTTGTCAACCAAAGATTTTTCTCAAAGTTTAGATTTTGTTTTAAATATTTTTATAATTAGCATTGAGAGTCATAATGTTCAAATAAAAACAACTGACTTTTATCCCAGTGCATCTTTAACAAAGGTTATGTAATCCCGTCTGGCAGTCTGTCCCACCATTATTAGTGTAGGGCATCTCCTACACCAATAAAGACGCCCACATAAAACTTTTTGAAATACGAATGGCGTAGTCTTTTCGTGTGTGTGTGTGTGTGTGTGTGTGTGTGTGTGTGTGTGTGTGTGATAGATTTGGATTTTTAACGTCGCCTTAACAAGTCTTTATATGAAAACAGTACTTTAAAACTTTAAATTATATTCTTGAGATGGGACCAATATTTTTTATGGTTATTGTTGTTTGGGTGTTTGGTGTGTGTGTGTGTGTGTGTGTGTGTGTTTTTTTCACTCTGAATATTTGAAGTATTTTAAGCGGAAATCTTAATGTCAGGCTATGCCATATGCACTATACTTTTGGATTACACTCTTAGGGTATGGTTACCCTTAAGCACAACCTGGAAACTGTCGAGATCCTCATTCAATAACCTTATATGGGTCTGAAGTACACTATGCAGAACTAGACATAACGTTATAGACCATGGGTCATGGCCCTTACGGTGTGAATCCATATCCTCCACTAATGACAGCTTGGAAGCGCTTGAGAACCACGCCTTCGAATCATATATTGGTACACGAAAAGAAATCAAACACATTTCCAATACAGACTCTTGATCATGTGTCATCAACTTGGAAGCTGTTCAGGTCCGGAGCCAAATGCTAGATATAAATTTGAAGGACACAGGAAACAAAATTAGACACGTGTCCAGCAGACATTAGGTTGTGACCTCTAGCTAGAAACCTGACCATGGCTCATATCAATAAAGTTGTTAAGATTTCAACTAATTCTAGAGGGTTTTATTTCCTGTACCTCACTTTAGGTTACACCGAATTTGATGTTTACGCCAGTAATCATTCTGTATGAAAAATGTACTCGTGACACCGTTCACGTGCTTCGTGAAGAAATGTGGAATCAAAGTGTATGGTTACTTGTGTAATTCTGTACAAAAATTTTTTTCCTTGAAAGGCGTACTGAAGAAACTAACCTTTTAGGTGGACAATGTTTCGTATATGTTCACATTAGAACTAGAGTGTTCCTGAAGGCTAGAGTATTCTTGACAGGTTCAAGTCACATATTGTCGTTATGTTTAGTGTAGTTTGCCTCTCTTAATCTGATGGAAGTAGTGGAGTCAACACTTGTGTGCGTGCGTGCGTACACACACACACACACAATAAAGATATAGATTTCTATTTTCATTTCGTTTCTATGATGGATACATGTGGACATTACTATCTCTAAGACCAGGTCTCAGTTCTCTGGTCAGTAAAATCATTGGTGGGTCCAAAATGTCACTCAGAAGCTTTTGCTAAAGATCATGGAATAACACTTTTCTCTATAAAACCAAACCTCGAGTGTGTATCATGCACCTATCGTGTATATCAACAGCATGGTCCTATCAGCAAGATCAAGCTGTGTGTGAAGTCTACTTTCTTGGTATATTAGGACTGTAACTCTAAAGTCCTTGAAGGAAGTCTAAGTAACATGTTTAAATCATAAATTCTGAATATGTCATTTATTTTCATGGCATTTTCACCAAAGTTTAGACCCTAGATCAACATTATCTATTTTTGTCAAATTCACAACTTCTCATGGAAAGCGAGAATAAAGATAACTACATTTTATTCATGCATCATAACCTTAGTCCACGTCAAATGACACAGTTATAATAAAGATTTGAAAGATCAATGTTATTTTTTATGGTTCGGTTTTAGTTCTTAATTTGTTAAAGAAATGAACAAAAGTTATTTTAGATGATGTGCCTTGTACCACTATCAAGATCCTATATTCAAAGAGAAGGTTATGGTCATTTCAATGACAGTTTCTTAGGATGCCTGTAAATTAAATCCATTACAAATTATGTTATCCAAGGCTAGAACTTTAAATATTCACATTTCGCAACTTTCATACTAATAGCCATGAAGTTATGGTGACATGCCAATGTGCATGTATTTCTTGACAAGTCTTGAAAAAAAGCATTTAAATGAAAATGATTATGCTTATACCTATTATACTTTGACAGCGTTTCACATACTACTTTCGGGGCCCCGAGTGGCCGAGTGGTCTAAAGCGCTGTCCGTTACGGATCACTGCCATCTCACCTCTGTCTGCTTGGGTTCGAGTCTAGGATTCGGCGAATGTAGATATGTGAGAAAGCTTGCCAGTAGCTTCTCGTGGGTCGGTGGTTCTTTCCTGTGATTTCCCGGTTTCTTCCTCCACCATTAATACTGGCAGCCATGAATAACCTATCATGTGCTGAAAAATGGCGTTAAGCACAACAACAAACAAACATACTACTTTCATGATTATATCTCGCATTTTGACGTATTGATTTTTTGTATCCAGGCCGGAAGCAAATTAATACCTCAGGAAGAACGTATGTTGCCTGTTAGTGTTGCATACCATGTAGTCATTTTTTCTAGGTCAAGGTCAAACCAAGTACACTCGTGGTGTCGGGTTAAATTATGTTAGGACTAAATGATGCATTTCTTTTGCAACCATTAAATTAGGCTTACTATGGTAAAATGTCATTCCACATTTCTGTTAACATTTACTTGGCTGGAGAGAATAGATGGAATTATATATACATACATACATACATACATACATACATACATACATACATACATACATACATACATACATATATATATATATATATATATATATATATATATATATATATATATATATATATATATATAGATGCAATAAACTGACGAACAGTACGAAACTAGTAACTAACTAGCCTAAGCGCTTTCGACTCTTAATGAGTCTTTTTCAAAGGCAAATACAAAACATAGTTACGACAAACAAATAAACACAAAAACGTTGCGTTTGTAAACCTCTACATTTCTATCTTCTCATGTGCTAAAACTATAAATACAACCAGCTTGTATAGACTAGTTGCGGAAACTGAAAACGTTGTATAATTCCCTAAAAGTCTACAAGCCAAAGCGACATCTATTTTTATTTTGTGTACATATGTAACGGAGATTATATCCCGGATATTTGGTTCCATACCGGTTATTCTTATAGTAAAAATTGAAGGATAAGAAGATTTAGAAAATGTTAAATTCTACTAGTGCATAGTTTTCATTTTCTAGTCATTTCATTTTTTCGCTTACATTCCTTGTGTTAATTTATAATACCTTTAAGGTGATTTTACATCAGAAATTTCGTCGTACTTTATTGATAAAACTTCAGACTCCGGTGCACATACCATATGCAGGCCTACAGCCACTAAGTATGATGCGCCGTAGCGGACAAAAGCAGATCCAATCAATTTGTTGTCACGTGTTGTATCAAAAATGCTTGTCTTTTAAGTTCCTTTATTCTCGGTCAAGATTTAGATTGTTATCTGTTGAATTAAACAGTAATAGTTAAAAGTTATATTTTCTATTTAGAGTTTTTAGATTGTGTCGTTTGAATTACATGGAGGTGGATGAAATTTCAATGTCATTCGTCGAGAATTCATAATTTACGTGTTCGTTCAAAATGTTTATGATGAAAGATCCATTTCATATGTTGAATATTTATATTTCATCTGTTGAATTATACAGCACTGGTTCCAAATTTAATGTCCAATATAGAGTTTTTAGATTGTATCTTCTGAATTACATGGCGGTTGTTGAAATGTTAGTACCATATGTCTCGAGTTTTAATTTAACACGTTGAATGACATCGTGTTGCAAGTTCCAATTCGTATATTGAGTTTTTAGACTGCATCTGTTGAATTAAACAGCAGAGGTTGGACATTTTATTGTGCTTGTCAAAAGTTTTATTTTTATATGGCGAAATGATGTGTTGATGTTAATAGTAACATTACACAATGTTCACTCTAATAATTCAAACTAATATCGAGTATTAAAGATAAATCTTTCGTTTATTCAAATATGAGGCGCCATTACATTTCATGCATTTACAGTTAGAAGGTTAACATTCACAGGTCGAGAATTACAATGCATTTTTTCGCTAGAGCTCTCGTAAATGGACCGCGTTATTAGAGGTTGCTTCTCGTGGCTGTGAAATTCAACAGATGAAATTTAAATACCACATGAAATGGAACTTTCATGACAAACAGTTGCATACAACGTGTGAATTAGGGATTCTCGACATTTTATGTTGAAATTTCAACCACCGCTATGTAAGATGCAATTCAAAATATACACTGTAAAAATTCGACATAGGAAATAGAACTTTAAACAACCACATATAAAAACTAAAATCTTGATCTTTAAAATGGAAATTTAATAAAATGCAATTTGGTCCAAAACGTGATGTTGGATTTCTCGACATACGACATAGCAAATTCAACTGCAACTTTCTCATTGTACCAGCTTTTGTCCGCTACGGCGCATCATAACTATATAACTCACACCAAGACAAGGGAAACTTTTAAACTGCTAAGAATATTTTAATAAAACATGAACCATCATCATTGGCAGCTTAGTCTCGGAAGACCATCTGATTAGCGCCCTTGGAGTGTTGTTTATTTCTGGGGTTTAGGCATCGTTTGTTATGGATGTGCAGGTCAATGCGCGAGTGACAGTCCCTATTGCAGTTGGAGCAGACGTACAGGGAAGTCTGATTTGCTTGGTTTGCTGCTGAACGCTTCTTTTTCTCGCGTTTCTCTGCGAATTGCTGGACTCTCATCAGCGAACGCTATGCCCTTGTTAACTGTCATTCTCCAAGTGCCACAATCCTCGGCCTGTACTTCCCAGCTGTCTGGTGAAATACCGCATGCCTTCATGTCTCTCTTGCACACATTCCTGAAGCGGAGTGACGGACGGTCGATTCTTCAGGTACCAGTGGCCAAATGGCTATATAGGATTTCCTTTGGCAGCCTCCCATCCTCCATGCGTCAAGATATGTCCCAGCCATCGAAGGCGGCGTTTGCTCAGCAGGGAGTATATGCTTGGGATACTTGCACGTTGAAGGATAACGCTGTGTGGAATGTGGTCTTGCCAGCCGATTTTCAGGATGCGTTGTAGGCATCGTATGTGGAAGGAGTTTAGTTGACGTTCTTGCCTCGTGTAAGTGCTCCACGTCTCACTTCCATATAGGAGGGTGCTCAGAACGCAAGCTTGGTAGACTTTAATCTTGGTGTGCACTGTCAACCCGCTGTTTTCCCACACCCTCTTTGTTAGTCGGGCCATGATGGTGTTTGCTTTAAAAGCCTTCTCTCCAGGTCCTCATCAAGCGAAAGAGTATTGCTGATGGTTGATTCCAAGTAAATCAAGCTGTTGACTACTTCCTGGGTTGTGCCGTCGATTTTGATGGAAGGGGCAGTGGTGACGAGCACTGACATTTGTCCTTTTTTTAGGCTGATGGTGAGCACGAACTGTTTACATGCATCAGCGAAACGATCTCCCAGTCTCTGGAGCGCATCCTCAGTGTGGGTCACAAGAGCCGCGTCGTCAGCAAAGAGTATCTCCCTGATGAGTACTTGCCTCATTTTGGTCTTTGAGCGCAGTCGTGCCAGGTTAAATTGCCTCCCGTCGGACCTCGTGTGCAGATAAACGCCTTAAGTGGACGTGCTGAAGGCGTGGGACAGGTGCAGGGAGAAGAAGATGCCAAAAAGGGTTTAGTGCCAACACGCATCCCTGCTTCATGCCGCTATTTATGGGGAAGGAGTCTGAGGTGGATCCATCATATAGAACTCTACCCTTCATATCGGTATGGAAGGAGATTATCAAGCTGCAATTTTTTTTTTTTTGGAGGGGACCGATCTTCCCGAGAAGTTCAAATAGCCCATCCTGCTGACCAGGTCGAAGGCCTTGGTGAGGTCGATGAACATCATGTAGAGCGGTTGACCTTGCTCTCTGCTTTTCTCTTAGAGTTGTCGAAGGGAGAAGATCATGTCTGTTTTCGACATTCCTGCTCTGAAGCCGCACTGGGATTCCCGGTATACGCGGTCCTTCAGCAGCTGCAGATTGTTGAGTACGATGCGGGAAAACACTTTGCCAACGATGCTGAGAAGTGAAATTCCTCTGTAATTGTTACAGTCACTGCGGTCTCCCTGGTTTTTGTAGAGGGTCACAATGGTGGCGTCGCGCATGTCTTGGGGGACAGCTCCTTCCTCCCAGCAGAGGCAAAATAGCCCATGCAGTGGCTGTAGCAATGTCGGTTTCCCGTTTGATGGCTTCTGGCGGGATGCTATCGCTACCTGGTGCTTTGTCATTTGGCGAGAGAGTCAATCCCTTTGCTGAGCTCCTCAAGTAGGCATTTTGTTTAGCCATTCCATAGTGGGTAGTTGCTGTACACTGCTGAGTGCCACATCGGTGTTTGATGTTTCTTGGAAGTACAGTTCTGAGTAGTGGTCATCTGTTGCTCACGGTCTGTGATCTTCTCACCTGTCAGAAATTTCAGGAGGGGGGGACCCTATAACAACAGGACCTAGGGCCTTCTTGATGCCACTGTACATGCTTTGGATGTTTCCTGACTCGGCACTGCGCTGGATTCCTTCACACAATTTCTGCCAGTATTTGTTTGCTGACTGTCTAGCGATGCGTTTGGTGATATTTCGTGCTCTTCTGAGGGCAGCAAGTGTACGTTCATTAGGGCATTTTTTGTAAGCAATGAAGGCTTTCCGTTTGTTCTCGATTACTGGTTCCATCATTGATAGGTGTGCGTTAAACCAGTCCTGACTGGGCCGTTACTTCTTGCCAAATGTCGATATGGCTGTGTTATAGATGGCGTCCTTCATGGCGTTCCACTTGGCTGTGGCATCGTACTCTGGCAGGTCCTGGAGAGCGTGATCCAGGGCGGACACGTACTCTTCCACCTTGAAGGGGATAGATATCTGCGCAATGTTGATGCGAGGGCGACCTTTTGGTTTGGAGCGATAAAGTCTTCGTGACTGTAGGCGCATCCTGTTGCACACAAGGGCATGGTCGGAGTCGCAGTCTGCGCTATGGTAGCTTCTGATGGATAAAACGTGAACCAGTCATATCAAAATTAATAACATAGCTATTACGTCAGTCTCAAACTTAAAGTCAACAGCTAGGGAAAAAATAAATCAGCACGCTATGTCCATGTACAGGAATACTATTTGAACTAGTGAAGGTATTTTCACACAACTTTAGCCTGCTCTATTTGTAGACATGATAATGTCTTGTGTATTCATAATACTAACTTCTCCAAAAGGTGAAGGTCAAAAACAAGGGAGATGAGTGGCCTGCTTTCTTTTCTAGGCTTACAAGTTTTAATTACTTAATATATGTTTTTTTTTTTAATTGAGTTCCACATTTTATTATGCAGCTGACAGGTTTATAGTTATACGATCAATGTTATTGGCACCAACAAATGGCACAAGATTGGCCTATAAAGTGTGATATTCATGTTCCTAAAGCCTCGAGATTGTGTCACATCTTATTGTTTTGATTCCATCTTCAATATCAAAACTGAAGATTTTGAGAATGATTTCTACGCGCTTTTGCTATCATCCCATGTGACACTAACCACTTAATTCTTTACGCCAAGCGAGGCAGCTGCAAGTACCATTTTTATGTCCTTGGTACGACTCGGCTGGGGTTTGATTCCACGATCTTCCGAATCCGAGGCGGACGCTCTAAACACTGGGCAAGCAACCGGAGCGTTCGTCTGACGAGACCAACCCATTTTTTTGGCAGTGAGGGAGGGTCACCATGGCTTTATTTTCAGATCATAACATTTGTCCTATATTACCTTAAGATGATTAATATATTTTCAATCAATATAATTGGATATAGTGTACTATTTCCATAAAGCAGAAAAAGATCTTTTCAAATTAATCTATAGACTGGAAAGTTTTATATTTCTCGATTGCATTTCCCAGACTCCACCTCACTCCACAAAAAATGGACAGTCCTTGAGAAAAAAAATCCATGATCTAAATTTAACATGTAGATGATTATTTTTAAAAACTTGTTTTAATGTAAGCATAGCGAGCTATACATAGTTCTTTTAAAGTATAATTCGTTTTTGGGGGGAGAAGAGGGATTTACAATTTGTTTAAAATATTTCCGTTTATAATATCATGCCATTAAGCTGGATATATATATATATATATATATATATATATATATATATATATATATATATATATATATATATATATATACATATACACACACATATATACACACACACACACACATATATATATATATATATATATATATATATATATATATATATATATATAAATATATATATATATATATATATATATATATATATATATATATATATATATATATATATATATATATATATATATATATGATTTACTTTGTCCATCTATACCTGTGAATTTAGGTCTTACACTCCTAATATCTCCTCGCTCGCACCAAGGCGAATTTCCCACGAATATTTTATGTACCATATAAACAAACAGATAGGTCCAACCTTTTATTCTTTTATCTACGAGAGTGAAAGGTGTGTGTGTAATAACGTAAACGTTAAATCGGTAACATTTTTAGATGACCCACATTATCGCATTACAGAACAAAGGGCTTGATTTACGGAGCGTAAATTAGTCTACGTTAAAAAAATTCATCCCACTGGTGACAATAGTTCAGTGTTTTATTAAATTAAAGTGAATATAAATCAATTAGTCAGCTTCTTTCAAATTACCATCTCCTCCCCTGTTTATGCGTATTTCGATCAAATTAAAAAATCCAGTCAGTCACATAATGAATATATGATGGGACATTGCAGATTTGTGTGCTCTCGAAAAATATACTTCCAAGTAAATTTAATTGTTCATTGAATATCAAAATTAGATTATTCAATTCTTATTGCTGTACAATGTATTGTGCTACTATGTGGACACACAACAGTGAATGTATGAAAAGAAAACTAGTGGTTACAATAAGAGACTTTGCTTTCTTTCTAAGCCTTTCAAGAAGGAACAGTGCCTGGCTCCAACAGGTTTGTAAATTATAACGTATTCGGTTTTAATGAGGTAAAAAGAAAGTATGTTTTCTCAATGACAAGAATATCTAATAGTAAGAAATGTACCTTGAAATCTATGTGGAATTGTGACAGTCATTTAAATTCGTGTATTATAAATAGATAAAACAAATTGCTCTTTTAATGTGATACATAATTTTATTCTTAACAATGCCGGGCACAGTCCATTGTTGTAGCTGTGTCTGTATACTTGAACATAAGATATTTATGATCGTTTAAGTTTAAAATACTTTTACTTTATATCTATTTATTAAATTAGATGTATGGACTATGTAGTCTAAAAAAGAGAATTCTTATCTTAATTTGAAAGCATCAACATCCACTCTCACACGGTTTATGCCTTGGATTGCTATTTTGATTTGTAACTTGATCATTGTATCGTCGTCAAGCTGTATTATTAGATGTATATCGACATTTGCCAGTCTGTAAAACAGGTGCTCGACGCGAGCTTGATACTGAGAAGAAAAAACCCAACAATAATCTGAAGGGGGAAAAAAAATCATACAAAGTAACAAAATACCTTAGATTAACCCCATGGCCAGTTCAGATATAGGACCCAGTCTATCATAATGTATAAGAGACAAATCCAGTAACTTTCCATTACTTCGTTCAACCATGACCTTCGAGTTCATTCTATTTTCGTCTTAAAAGGCATATGACCATATTCTATGGCTTGTTTTTACTCCTGATATATTTTTCTAATCTTCAAGCCATCATCGACTATTCTGCGTTGCACCAAACTGAAGTTATGGGCTCCGAAATGTGCAAATTTTGCCTTCAGATTTTTTTTCTCTCTCAACATCGAGCTCACGTCGAGTATCTGTGCTTTAATGCGATTTTCTATTTGAACACAAGCGACATTTCAAATTAAACAGAGGAAAGGAAAGCGAACAAAATTGGAAAACTTGCGCAGTAGAACGCCATTAATACTACTCTATTTATAAGACCCTTCAATCTCTCTTGATACTGATGGGCTATTAGTGGTCTGACTACACTTATTCAGAATCAAGGAAAAAGTTTTAAACAAGTGTGGACGCGACATCAGTGTACATTCTAGACACTTACCGGTATTTCTCTCGTCCCTGGAGCTATCGTTCGTTGAATGGTCCTTTTGGCGACATGTACTGTATGTCCAGATTAAATCCTATATTTGGCGACTTATAAATCCACATGGAATAACAACCGTATGCTCTTGGGCAATTTTGAATTTCGTGCTAGATATGGCTGTTACCACATACCGGTAAGTGTCAAAACTGTTCGCAGCAAAATTGCACATTTTAATGAACAGGTGAAATCAAACCAACAAATCATCCGTCAGTATCAATAAAGATTTAGGGATGGGATTTATCGAACTACTTTAATGCTACCACAACAACGTGGGCAGAAACCATGATCAACCCTAACACACACACACACACACACACACCGAACTTCTAGAATGGCTTTTCTTAACATCTTCGCCTTTTCCGTGCTGCATGAATAGTACACTATACTTTTATATATCTCTTTCACGCACAAATTTGTGCTCAAGCTTCTCGCTTTAGACACGTGCTTGTGCAAGACGTGGCACATTATAAAGGATATTGGTAATACGAATTGGCTTAACTGGTGGATGGGATCGGTATAGTCAAATATCACGCGCCGAATTTAAAGCTATAAATATTTTAAAAAAAGGGTCCAGAAACAATCCGTTTTGCGGAAAATATATTTGAGTAAAAAAAACAACAAAAAAACCCCAAAGAAAATATATTGTATTTTAAGAGCGGCATTTAGATAGTATTGAACTATTGCATTGTAATTTTCGTGTTGTATGATGACTAAGTAAGATGAAAGGAATGTTACATTTATATATAAATGTAATAGAAAGGAGCTCAGCATTAAGAGGTTAGTGCTAGGACTGGTCGGCCTGGTGTCAGGATAATGTGACTGGATGGGACATAATGCTACATGTCTGCGGTATGATGCCCCAGTGCTAGACATCACTATAAACTGCTACACTGTAGACATCGTAGCGATATGACAGAACAAATGTTAAAAGCTACATAAAAATTCCAAACATACACATTGACCCTTGGGTGGGATGGTATTACGACCATGTTTTCTAATGACGGGTGTTAAAATTTGAACTGTTTCATTTTTGCATTATTGCGTTTTATTGCGATGATTTTTGTTCACGGAAACTGATATTTTCGTAATTGTTTATTTAGAAGATAAATATGATTATAGACTTTCATAAGAGTTTTGTTTATTGAGAACGTAAATAATTCTAGTATTTAGTAAGAGTTGTTTAGATAGAGGGGTTTGATAATCAAACGACATAAATGATTGGCTGTGGCCAAGGTCTTTTCTGAGTATTTGTTTATATCGTGTAAATACGATTGTCAGATGATAAAATAACCACGCTTTATTCATGCGCCTGCAATGACGTCTCAGTTTAGTTTAAATAAACTTTGGTCCTTGCGAAATCAAAAAGTCAAATAATATCCTTAAACTATGTCGTAGTCAATTTTATATTATGCCTTGAGAAGAAAGTATTATATTTTTTGTGCTGTGAGTGAGTAGTATAATATACTTTGAAGAAGAATGATAAATTTTTCTTGTGCCGGAAAGAGTTAAATTTTCATTATATCTACAGAGCTAGAGATGTGCCTTGTTATAGATGACAGCTATAGGAGTTATACACCTTTTGAATAATAATTTATTCCCTGGAGAACTATATAGGTGGTTTAGGACAAATACATTCAGTGAAATTAATTCTTAACTGGAATAGTACAGTACAAATTGTGGTTCAACATGAAATTATGTTGTTGTTGTTGGGCTTAACGCCATTTTTCTGCTTATGATAGGTTATTCATGGCGGCCAGTATTAATGGTGGAGGAAGAAACTGGGATATCACCGGAAAGAACCACCGACCCACGAGAAGCTACTGGCAAGCTTTCTCACCTATCCACATTTGCCGAATCCGTAACGGACAGCGCTTTAGACCACTCAGCGCCCCCATGAAATTATGAACATTTGTGTAAAGACTTCATCCGACTGCTTCATCCTTTATCTTGGAAACAACCAGAGTTTCAAATAAGACTCTGAACTTTTTTTTTTATTAATGTGACTCGTTTATATTCAAAATTCTAGGATAAATGTTTTGGATTTTTATTCACAACCTTAATTCCTGTTTTACATTTCGCATTTTTCGCCGTGTTTTCTCAGGATATAAAATTATCTTTGTTAAAACTTACAAAGCTTGTATCTACTATTTTCGTGTTACATTGAACAATACGATACGTAACGTAATTAATTAAATACCTTCAGCGAAAGTCCATCACTAACATTGGTTAAGGTACGTTGTCTAAAACTAAAGTTGTCAATCCCAAACAATTTTTCACTGTTGATTCAGTTAAAAACTGTCGGTCACCTACTGACAAGTTGCTACAGATTGGTCTTCTTGAGTTACCACAATGTAAATACTTCGAAGTGCACGTTTGTGCTTCTTTTCCTGCTTGATATTTATGATATTATAAAGTGACTGGTGTAATTATAACAAGACACTAATTTTGTTTCCATTTTTTTTGTGGCGTCGGCTGTAGTGAAAAAGGAATCTGTATATCTGCTGTATATACATTTGTGCCTACTGTACTTACGTTATAAAAAACTAAAGTGATTATGTTCATAATAATAATAAAAAAAACATTCACTGTACATGTAATGTAAAATATTAGTTTCTTTAAATGAACTGAAGGCCTATGCGTTCTTATAAGCCCTGGACCATATAAACGATTATGTCAGCAGTGCACGTTACATTCATGTATATAGAAGCCCTGGACCATATAAACGGTTATGTCATCAGTGTTGTATATCACACCATGTTTATAGATGCCCTGAAGAACATAAACAGTTATGTCAGCAGTGTATATCACATGTATGTCTATAGATGCATTTGACTATATAAACGGTTATGTCAGCAGTGTTGTATATCACACCATGTTTATAGATGCCCTGAAGAACATAAACAGTTATGTCAGCAGTGTATATCACATGTATGTCTATAGATGCATTTGACTATATAAATGGTTATGTCAGCAGTGTTGTATATCACACCATGTTTATAGATGCCCTGAAGAACATAAACAGTTATGTCAGCAGTGTATATCACATGTATGTCTATAGATGCATTTGACTATATAAACGGTTATGTCAGCAGTGTTGTATATCACACCATGTTTATAGATGCCCTGAAGAACATAAACAGTTATGTCAGCAGTGTATATCACATGTATGTCTATAGATGCATTTGACTATATAAACAGTTATGTCAGCAGAGTTTATCATATGAATATATATAGAAGCCCTGGACTTCACAAACTGTTGTCAGCAGTGTATATCACATCCATATCTATACAAGTCCTGACTTCATGTTGTCAGTATGTATCAGATGCATGTCGTAGAGAATGGAACAGAACAAAACTTCTATTAATAAAAAATAAATTTCAGGTCATGCATTGGTGGCGCTCACAAGTTATTATGTACTTTTGAGAGAGTGATGTATGTAAAGTGAAGTTGTTTGCATTTAAAACATGCACAGTGGAGAGAATATTGGCATACCTCTATGCTTGTTTCATTTAATGTGGCTGACATTTTTTTGGATATTATACTTTTGGAAATTGGAAATGATCTGAACACACTGCTAACTTAATTTGTGCTCCAAAAATTGACCTGAATTTGTCTAAAGTACACTATCCTAGACAATACCAGCTTCTGAAAGTGCAGTGAATGAATTACCAAGTATATGAAACATAAAAAAAGTTAGACTTTTTTTGTACAATTAACCTGTGAAGTTCGGGAAGTGAAAATGAGAAAGTGGAGCTAGCACCTTTTATTTTAAAGGTGCACATCTGGAGTAAGGCCAAGCCATGTAACAGTATTACATCAATCAATCATACACCAAAATAAAGGGAATTAAAAGGTCTTTGAATAATACCTAAGATATACAAAGTCTCTTTTAAATAGCCAGTATAACTAGTGTGAAAATCTGGGGAAAATCTTTCTTTAAAATTCTAACCCTAGGCTAAATACGAAACTGCAGAGCGCCAACATATGAGAATACCACAATTCGCACAATATTATAAGGTGATGTTACTAACATGCTGAAATACAAATCATGTCACATGTCAACATTTACAATTTGAGCAAGAATAAATATTTGAACGTAATGTGAGTAGTATTAATAGATGATCCTGTATCAGAGACCCTTTTGCCCCGAACCCCAAAAAGTTGTACATTAACATTTTTGTCAGCAGCCTTATTTTTAAAGCTCAGAATGATGTCTTTTACATAAGGCTTTTTCTAATGCATCTCTGACCCCCCAAAAAAAAAATTGTCAGGGCAGGGGTGTCTCTGATACAGGATCAGTGTAACCCTTCCCATTACTATGACTGTCTTTCATACTTATTAGTCAAAATGTCATATTAAACAAATGAAATGTTATATATAATGTAAAATACTTCAAGTACGACATGCTAGATTTGATCTAACAGATTTAGTAAAAGAATAAATTCAATCAAAGCAGCATCAGCTTATACCGGTATAAAACCTAATATAGTAAGCGATTGTATTAAAAAAAAAGTAGGCTCTCATATATCACCGAAATATGAGTCGGTATGGTTAATTCGCGATTGAAAATGATGCGAGAATTTCCCACTGGGCAGATGATGTGATGACATTATCGATAACCTGGTCAATATATTATTTGGTAAGGATATTACTGCTATAAAATTATAAAATATTTTTTTACAAAACATATATTACAATACAACTCCATATGAACTCCCAGTTTGTCATATAACATGCAGGCAAGTTCAGGGGCATTCAAATTATTCCTCATGTGATCCCCTAATGTGTCAAACATCATAGTAATACCAGAGGAAACTCGAAAGATGAAACACAATCCCTATGTGACCTCCTAAGTTGTCAAACAACATCTTATATATTTACAGATGGTCATGATGTTGATTTTTGCAGACAGCACATTTTGACCTATGTAAACTCCCAGGATGCCTTTTGAAATCCGAGCAAGTTCAGAGGTCACATATAAACTTTATTAGGGACAGCACATTTTGACATGTATGAACTCCCAGGTTGCCTTCTGAAATCCAACCAAGTTCAGAGGTCACATATAAACTTAATTAGAGACAGCTCATTTTGACCTATCTGAACTCCCAGGTTGCCTTCTGACATCTGAGCAAGTTGAGAGGTCACATATAAACTTAATTAGGGACAGCACATTTTGACCTATGTGAACTCCCAGGTTGCCTTTTGACCTCTAAGCAAGTTCAGAGGTCACATTTATGATGTTCTGAATAAAATGGTACATTAATATTGATTTTATTCATGAAAATAAGCTAATTATGCTTCTTTTGCTCTAGCTTACATAATTTGCCATGATACATGTTTGGGTGAGTAGTGACATTCATTATGGGAAAATTAGAAGTCTTAGAATATAGGAATAAAGTCAACTTAAATTATAAACTGTTGCATTAAGTAAAAGAAATACATAGTGAAAATGTTTCTCATCATTTATTTGCAATGAAATTAAAAAATAATTGATAACAAAGCAAATTTGCTTTCTTCCATATCAAACAATAAGTTAATATTTTCCCTTTGACCACTGCCCTTTATGAACCTGACCCATTATATCCCTTTTCAAACTGTAAAATTTATTGCTGACATCTCAGGAATAAATATGGATAGTTTCATGTTCCTGTCTTTCAGTATAACACTGGTTGCTATGCTGACAAAATACAATGCGCATTTTTTAAAAGAGTGGGGGCTGTACATGTTTCAGACTGACTAATAAATGCTGTTTTGAGTTATGTACTTTTGTGAGAGTGATGTATGTAAGGTTAAGTTTTTTGCATTTTAAACATGCACAGTGGAGAGAATTTGTGCATACCAATATACTACTTTCATGTAATGTGGCTGAAATTTGTTTTGATATTGTACTTTTGGAAATTTTAAATGATCTAATCACACTGCTAACTAAAATAACTGCTCCCTTGTGCTCCAAAAATCAACCTAGATTTGTTTTAAATACAGCTATTAAAATAGGGAATATGAAATTTGCCAAACTAGACAATATCAGCTTCAAAATGTGCAATGAATGAATTACCAAATACATAAAATGTAAAAAGAAGTTATTGGTATTTTTTTTTTACAATTTACCTCTGAAGTTCAAGAAGTGAAAATGAGCAAGTACAGCTTGAACTTATTTGATAGGTGCACATCTGTAGTAAGGCTAAGTTATATACTCTCTAAGCCATATTACACCCATCAATCATACACCAAAATAAAGGGAATTAAAGGTTCATTGAATAATACCTAAGATATGCAAAGTCTTTTTTAAATGGCCAGTATAACTAGTGAGGAACCCTGAGGAAACTCTTTTTCTTTAAAATTTCAACCCTATGCTAAATATGAAACTGCAGAGTACCACCAAAGAAAAAAAAATCCTTGCATGAGTCAAATGAAGAAGTCAAGAATGGTTTGGACAACAACAGAGAGCAGTGATTACTCTTCTATAAGCAGACATGAAAAGCAACCTGTGAAAAATATAAAAAATTCTTCTTAAACATGAAAGACAAGTTCTAACCATGGTGATGGGTCAAGATTAAATCAACTTGTTATTTCCACCAAAAAGGTTTGACTTGTATATTGTATGCTAAAAGATAATGGAGATTACTATCAACTTTAATATTGTATTACATTTCTTTAGGATTGATAGAATTGTTCATGTCAAGAATCAAGAATAACAATAAGAGTACCAATATACATATTGTACATTGCAATTTATTCAAGTCATAGATTTATTGCATTCAGAGGGGGAGAGGTTGTATCAGTTAATGAGAAAGAACAATATCTAATTGGAGTTTGAGATACAGACAAAGGTCGACAGCTTTACTGCCAGCAAAACCTATCATCATTATAATTAAAATCCAATTAGTTGTGATGTACATCATTCTCCCACAATTATTCTGTTGGTGTTGGGCCTTCCCTTAGTAGGTTTGTCTGTATATAATAAAAGTAGAGAAAATGTTTGTTTCTGCACACTCACACAACACAAAAATGTATAATGAATTGTTCTTGTTTTGAGGGTGTTTTGGGGTTTCCTGCTATTTTTCAATGCAGGTTAGGCTATACATGCCAGCTAGAGTAATTGGTCGGGACAGAGTAATGATCAGTATATGTAAAAAATTACACATGGATTGTAATGGAAGCCAAATTGCTGTGATGGAAGCAAATATAATATAAACAAAAACTGGTTGAACATCTAAGAACTATTCAAGCAGGCTTGGTCATTTGACAGGAATGTACAAAAATACTTCTTTCATCTAGTAGATAAAAGTAAACACACTGGTGACACCAGCAGTAAAAACTTTGTATTACATATTCTAAGGAACACACTGCAAAGTTTCATCCAAACTAGTCCAGTATTGAGGTAAAAGATGTCAAAAAGGCATGTCCCACCTGGATGATGTGGAACTAAAGCACCTTACTAACATGGTAAAAAAGTGTTCACTAAGAAAACAAATAAAAAGAACTTATTTAGTACAAATTCCCACAAAAACTGATCAAAATTAGCTTGGTATGTTTAGAAGTGTTGTAAGAAAAAAAAACATGCTCAAACTCATAACTATGGATATGAAGTATTACTAGAGATGTTATACACAATTGGTACAGGATATAATAAGGCATTGTAGCAAGCCACAGGTGATATCTGCAATAATCCTTTATCACCTGCAGCCACTTTATGGAGATTTTCTCATTTCTCATCAACATGCATACACTTGCTTAACCTATCACTGCAAGCACAAATAACTCTTATAAACCATTTTAAAACAACCTTTCACGATGTTTGAATGAACCTGTTATGAAATTATCTGCTGGCAAAACATAACTAATACAGATAAAAGAAAGTAATGAACTGGTCCCTTGAAAATAAGAAGTCCTGCATATATGAAGAAATTTAGGCTTTGGATGTGCCATCACCTAAAATGGTATTGTTTAGCTGTGCAGCTAAACTTAAGAGTACAGTAAAGATCTATATTTTGAACATGATATTGCAGACACTGGATATGGTATGTCTCCTGCAATGTGGAAATTCAAATATACAAATACTATTAGATATTACTTGGGGCACCAGGTGGCCAAGTAGTCTAAAGCACTCACCCCTATCAATCACTATCATCTCACCTGTTTGCATGAGTTTGTGTCAGGCTTGGCCAATGTGAGTATATGACAAGACTTGCCAGTAGTTTCCCATGAGTCAGTGGTTCTTACAAGGTTCTTCCTCAACCATTTATACTGGCCACCATTCACAGCTTATCTTGTACTGAAAAAAACCCATTTAACCCAAAATAACCTGTGTATAAAATTTAATTTTTTATTGCTAGATTTGATGTTTTATTTAGGCTTATGTCTGCATTTTTTGAATCAGTATTTTTGATTTAATAATGTCTGTTATGGTTTTTTGTTAAGCAGAACATATATGTACATGGTCCAGTTTCCATTAGGATGCACACCAATTCAAAATTTGTGTATTTTATGTGACTATAAAATTCAAATAAGCATATGAATGTATATTTGACACTGTTTTAACTTCAATCACATACACAAACAGCTGAGAGAAAACTAATCCAAAGCTTTCATCGTCACAAAAAGGATGTCAGCAGGCCGATTTAATCTCAACAGACTACAATCAGTCTGCTGATGAAGTCTTTAGTGCAAGGATGAAGGCTTCAAATTAGCTTTTCCTATTTTGATTGTGTATATCACTGAACAGTTCAAACATTGTAAAATATAAATAATACTACTTCATGAAAGTATATAAATGGTTTTAAGAACATGGTTATTAATTAAATTATTCAATTCAAAAACAATTCTTTGAAATTACTGCATTTATCCTAGCATTCTACAATTATATGAAACACACTCTGCCCATGCTTGCCTGGCATGAAAAGAATTTGTTTATATTGTAAAATGTTTGCAAATTTGTAATACAAATAAGTGTTCTCAATCTAATGAAGGTTTTATAAATATGAGTTTGACACTAATATAATTATATTCTGTACACAAGTACATGTTTGCATATACTACTACATGGAGATGTTTCCCTTATTCCATACAATGTTTAACTAACCTGTGCCTTGATTGGCTTAATAATTACTAGATCACCATGATTAAAAATTAATTGCTATGAACTTGATATTTTTAACTACCTTAAAGGGGATAAAAAAATGTCTGGACTGTTTTAATTTTTAAATTTAACATAATTTCATGTCTTCTAGGTTGATTTGTTTTATAATGAATTATGCAGCACATGTCTGGACTGTTTTAATTTTTTTAAATTTATGATAATTTCATGTCTTCTAGGTTGATTTGTTTTATAATAAATTATGCAGCACATGTTCTCTCTCTCTCTCTCTCTCTCTCTCTCTCTCTCTCTCTCTCTCTCTCTCTCTCTCTCTCTCTCTCTCGTCTGGAAAACAAAAGAAAACAGATACATGGTCTTCCTTATCTTATTTATTAACCTTCATTTTTGTTTGCAATGATTAATTTTTGTTTTCTTTATGAACAATTCTGTAAAGAAGAGAACCCAGATCTTGAACTCTGGCATCTTTGTATGTGACTGGGACAACAACAGAATGATACTCTACAATGAAGACTGATTTCTTTAGATCTGCATTTTATTGTCTTATATGGAACACCTTGATAACAAGACCCATTATATGTGTGAGGATGATCAGTGATTTTTCTTGGCAGTGTGGGACTTGGCAAATGCTGTTAAACATGGGTGCAAAACCTGTGATATCACATATCTGGACTGGAAAGGCATTTAGGCATGAAAAGGTGGCCTCAGTGACCTATTTCCAGCATGCTGATGCAGAGGTTACAAAGATGACATAATAATGTAGGATGACAGAACTTATGTGTGCCTTGATACAAGTATTATTCCAAACTACAATAAACTGTGAAAAAAATTCATTACTCAATAGCATATAATCATAGGTAAGTTTAATAAGTGAATTTACTGCAAATGTCTTCTCTGTTGATGCAACTGGGCCTCCTGTCTATAAGACATATTCATCTACATTCCTACTCTATTGATGTAACTGGGCCTCCTGTCTATAAGACATATTCATCTACATTCCTACTC
Source organism: Potamilus streckersoni (assembly GCA_016746295.1). Classification (NCBI taxonomy): domain Eukaryota; kingdom Metazoa; phylum Mollusca; class Bivalvia; order Unionida; family Unionidae; genus Potamilus; species Potamilus streckersoni. The sequence continues at coordinate 528,574 of JAEAOA010000314.1, forward strand.
TGTTGATGTAACTGGGCCTCCTGTCTATAAGACATATTCATCTACATTCCTACTCTATTGATATAACTGGGCCTCCTGTCTATAAGACATATTCATTTACATTCCTACTCTGTTGATGTAAATGGGCCTCCTGTAAATAAGACATATTCATCTACATTCCTACTCTATTGATGTAACTGGGCCTCCTGTCTATAAGACATATTCATTTACATTCATACTCTATTGATGTAACTGGGTCTCCTGTCTATAAGACATATTCATCTACATTCCTACTCTGTTGATGTAACTGGGCCTCCTGTTTATAAGACATATTCATTTACATTCCTACTCTATTGATATAACTGGGCCTCCTGTCTATAAGACATATTCATCTACATTCCTACTCTGTTGATGTAACTGGGCCTCCTGTCTCTAAGACATATTCATTTACATTCCTACTCTATTGATGTAACTGGGCCTCCTGTCTATAAGACATATTCATTTACATTTCTACTCTATTGATGTAACTGGGCCTCCTGTCTATAAGACATATTCATCTACATTCCTACTCTGTTGATGTAACTGGGCCTCCTGTCTATAAGACATATTCATCTACATTCCTACTCTATTGATATAACTGGGCCTCCTGTCTATAAGACATATTCATCTACATTCCTACTCTGTTTATATAAATGGGCCTCCTGTCTATAAGACATATTCATTTACATTCCTACTCTGTTTATGTAAATGGGCCTCCTGTCTATAAGACATATTCATTTACATTCCAACTCTGTTGATGTAACTGGGCCTCCTGTCTATAAGACATATTCATCTACATTCCTACTCTATTGATGCAACTGGGCCTCCTGTCTATAAGACATATTCATCTACATTCCTACTCTATTGAAGCAACTGGGCCTCCTGTCTATAAGACATATTCATCTACATTCCTACTCTATTGATATAACTGGGCCTCCTGTCTATAAGACATATTCATCTACATTCCTACTCTGTTGATGTAAATGGGCCTCCTGTCTATAAGACATATTCATTTACATTCCTACTCTATTGATATAACTGGGCCTCCTGTCTATAAGACATATTCATCTACATTCCTACTCTGTTGATGTAAATGGGCCTCCTGTCTATAAGACATATTCATCTACATTCCTGCTCTGTTGATGTAAATGAGCCTCCTGTCTATAAGACATATTCATCTCCATTCCTAATCTGAGGTATGCTAAGTCCCCTGCTGGCAGACTCAGCCATAACTTCTGACACATCAAGCCATTACTGTATAAGCTCATTTGCAAGTCAGATCCAAATGCAAACAACATAGACCCTTATCTCCTGTTGCATAGTGTGTGAACAGGTCAGGGTCTACATTATTTGTTATACTCTAAACCCTGTAAAAACCCTACAAAGACCATGATCTCCCAGACCATTATGTTATGTCATCTATGGTCCATGGGGTTTGCAGCCAGATTTGTCTTATAAGAAAGTGTATATGGTAAGTCTTGGTTCTAACTTGTACCTAAGTACAGAAAAGATAATTTTTTTATATGCAACTATTAACTCTGTCTCAGGTGAAATTAAATTTCCTCTTCTCTCTTTGTATTATGGACAGTTTTTGAACATGATCAAAATCTAGTTTCTTCAAAGTCTCAAGGACAAAATGGTTATCTGAAAAAGAACAATCAAAAGATAAAGCATTCATATGAAACACAGTACTTAGTTGTAAAAAACAACAATATTTACATGTTTTATTCATATCAATACTATGAGGGTTTTTTGTGAGCCAGAAAAAGACATCTCTCCACAATGTCATGCATTTACCAAATATTACCCTTTAACCTTGAAATTAAGGTGACAGTCACACAAATACAACCAGGTTTTTAAAAAAGTCCTAGTTGGTGAAATTTGAGTCATAGTTACGGAGATAATTTTTAGAGACCTTTCTCCCTCAAAAAATCATAAAATCTATGTATTTTTAGTATATACCAACATCACCTATTAATGTTACATACAAACCTTTGCAGATTTCATGGCTGCCTAAAATCAATAATGTAAGATTCAAATAAAATATTGATTCACTCTCAAGAAACTTCCATCACTGGATATAAAGCAATACAATGCAGAAATTAAGGAGTTCTATGTACTTTTAGAACTGTATGCCTTCAAAAAATTGACTCCATTTTCATTGTGCTGACCTTTTGTTCAGCTACAAAGTAAAACTTTAAGATTGCACTTAATCTTACCAACTTGAAGACTGATCCTAACCAAGGGAGTAGACTGATCCTAATCAAAGGAGTAGACTGATCCTAATCAAGGGAGTAGACTGATCCTAATCAAGGGAGTAGACTGATCCTAATCAAAGGAGTAGACTGATCCTAATCAAGTGAGTAGATTGATCCTAATCAAGGGAGTAAACTGATCCTAATCAAGGGAGTTGTTGTTGTTGTTGTTGGGCTTAACACCATTTTTCAGCACATGATAGACTATTCATGGCGGCCAGTATTAATGGTGGCGGAAGAAACCAGGAAATCACCGGAAAGAACCACTGACCCACGAGAAGCTACTGGCAAGCTTTCTCACATATCCACATTCACCGAATCTTAGACTCGAACTCACACGGACAGAGGCGAGATGGCAGTGATCCGAAACAGACAGCGCTTTAGACCACTCAGGGCCTTAATCAAGGGAGTAAACTGATCCTAATCAAGGGAGTAGACTGATCCTAATGAAGGGAGTAGACTGATCCTAATCAAAGGAGTAAACTGATCCTAATCAAGGGGGTAGACTGATCCTAATCAAGGGAGTAGACTGATCCTAATCAAGGGAGTAGACTGATCCTAATCAAAGGAATAGACTGATCCTAATCAAGGGAGTAGACTGATCCTAATCAAGGGAGTAGACTGATCCTAATCAAGGGAGTAGATGGATGGATAGAAGTATGGCTGTATGGGCATGTACGTGGATACCAAAATGATTGTTATATCCAGCTTCTGCTCAAGTTGTCTAATCAACAAAATATTCTTAAATTTATTAAGTTTTTTTTTGCTGTAATAAAACATTTAATGTAAAATAAAAATTTTCCATTTAAATTTCTCATTACTGCTAATGTTTGATGGAAGATTAAACAGTTTCTTTTCAATAAATTAGGCTTTGATGCAATGTACTCTCTTGTAAGTGGACCTCATCAGTTTTGTACTTTGCACTGGGTTAGATTTTTAAAGAAAAAGAATTTCTCAAGATTTCCTCACTGATTATCATGGCTATTTAAAAATACCTTGTATTATTTGGTGCCTGATTGATGGGTGTAATTTGGGTTATACAGTATAAAGCATGGCTATTTAAAAATACCTTGTATTATTTGGTGCCTGACTGATGGGTGTAATTTGGGTTATACAGTATACAGCATGGCTATTTAAAAATACCTTGTATTATTTGGTGCCTGGCTAATTAGTGTAATTTGGGTTATACAGTATACAGCATGGCTATTTAAAAATATCTTGTATTGTTTGGTGCCTGACTAATGGGTGTAATTTGGGTTATACAGTATACAGCATGGCTATTTAAAAATACCTTGTATTATTTGGTGCCTGACTGATCGGTGTAAATTGGGTTATACAGTATACAGCATGGCCTTATTTCAAATGTGCCTTCGATTAAAAATGCCAGCTCCGATTGGTCATTTTCACTATCAGAACTTCAAAAACCACTTTTGTTACTTTTTTATATATTCATTAATTTCATTTTTTAAAACTAGCATTGGATACTCTGGCAAAGTTTGTTTTCCATATTTCAATATCTGTTTAAGTTAGTGTACATCAGACTAATTCAGGTCGATTTTTCAAGTATATGACAGCAACAACTTCATCTTCCGCATGTCTCTCTTTGAAAAGTAAAAAACATCTCTGTAGAGCCCCTCTAAATGGGAAATATATTTATATTTAGCTTTCTTCTTGCAATGCCAAGAAAGGTAATTCAGAGATGAAAGCATGTGGGAATAAATTAACTGACACCAAAGTCTGATTTAAATACAGCAACTAAGGTCTAAAGATAAAAACCTTTAATATTGAATCTTAACATAATTGATAATGATGCTAATGCAGCTGACGATTCATCGCTATGTCTCACAATTCACAGATGCATAAAAAATCGCAACTTGCTGAGTAACAACGAAAGCAGGAGCACAAACTTAAGATAACCCCCCAGAAACACTCCATAGAAACACCCAAGTAATCATTGGATTTAATATTTAGAGTCAAAACAGACTGAGCATTTAAATGAGAAAAACAAAAGTTGTAATTTAAACAATTTAAGACCTAAAATGAGAAGTATATGCCTACCTTCTCCACACAAAATGCTGGCGACAACTGCCTTATGGAAGTCTAGTTCTGACCCATTGGGGTCACCCTTCAGCCCAACCTGGTGAGATGTAAAATGGAAAACTGGCCACCAGGACTGGCGCACCTTCCAGCATTCCCCGATTACCTCCATTTCCTCATCACTTGCCATCCTGAAATTAGGATATAGTGTACGGATAATTTGCTCTTAACTTTGGTATAATATTGAAATTGCTGTACTTAAATGAAAAGAAAAAAACAAAATCATATATGACTCATGTTTATTTTGCCTTTCAAAATATTTCATACAAAGCAATGGTTTTCTCCAGGTCTAGATGTCAAACATTGTCAAATTACTCCAAGCTCAAAGATGTTTTTTTTTTCACACACATACCATGGGCAAGTAGAACAATAATCAATTGCCCTAACTTAATCCACTTGCACAACATCACATTTTTGACTATTATTTTGACACACTCATCCCCTCTAGAAAATTAAAGGGTACCATGTGGCCGAGTGGTCTAAAGCGCTCACCATTACAGATTACTGCCATCTCACCTGTCTGCATGGGTTCAAGTCTCAGATTTGGCCAATGTGGATATGTGAGAAAGCTTGCAAGTAGCTTCTCAGTGGTTCTTTCTAGGGTTTTCCCAGGTTCTTCCTCCACCATTTATATTGACTGCCATGTATAGCCTATCTTGTGCTGAAAAATTGCATTAAACCCTACAACTATAACTACAACAAGAAAATTAAATAATCAGTCCCTTATACTTTTGATATTTGTTACAAAGCTGAACCCTCATTCATGAGGGGGTTTAAAATTAACTAAATTTACAAAAAATTTACAATTTCTGTAGATGTGGTGAATTCTTTTGTTTTTGGAACACTGCAAAAATCTCCATGTTTCTCAATCAAAGTTAAAAACAAAAATTAGAGGCATTAATCATTTTTATATCAATCAGAAAATACAGCAGATTCAAATTTTGTAATTAGTTTGTGTGATAGTACAATTTACAGTAACACTTACTCCATATTAATAATGGGCACCAACTCTGAACTAAATGGATTAAACAATAATTGTAATAATTTCAGTTTCTTTAAGGTGAAAAACATTTTACTGGGCGCTTATAAAAGCTGCTAATATGTAGCATACCTTAACTGTTAAACAACTGCATAAGCACTGCTGGATGTATGTAACTAGTGATGCATTAGAGAGTCAGTGTGAGCAAGGGACAATTTATCATTATTCATGATGTATAAGTGAGTGCTAATAATAGGTAACTAATAACAGATAGAAAACAAAAATGGTAATATGTTTCACTTTGCACATACAAAGTTTACAGCTTTTGATACAATTAGGTAGACGATTTTCATAATAAAGAGGGACTTAAAGATGAGTTTCCATAATGACTTGAAGATGGGTTTCCATAGGGACTTTAAAAATGGGTTTCCATAATGATTTAAAGATGGGTTTCCAGAGGAACAGATGATTTCTAGATGAAGAAGCTAAGTATTATAGGTTTATCTTTCAAAATACTTTATAATAATACTACTAAATTTCATCCCTGACTCAAGGGTTTTTGTCCCAAACAAATTGGTCAAACTATTTTGGAAACAGACTAGGCTGTTCAATTAGAACATGAGAGGGGTACAATCAAGATTTTTAGGTGCCTAGTTGTTGGACTTGGGATGTTTCAGGCTCTGCATCATAACAAGTCATCTGGAAAAAATGTAATGACGATATGACTTCCCAGACCAACCAGACAACATAGTAACTCTTCTGATGAAAATCCCATGCCAATAAGAATTTCCATTCAGGAGGATATCAGGATTTACAAGATGGCTGATGTGGAGGCCATATTGGATATCAGATTGGCATCATTTTCATTTAGTACCAAGAAAACATTAGATGAAGCTTATGTGTGAAAACCCATGTTGACCTGACAATCCATTCTGAGAGTAACAATAATAAGATTTTCAAGATGGCCACTGTGGTGGACATACTGGTTGTACAGAGAGTGCCATTTTCATTTAGGACCCACTAAACATGATAAGAAGTATTACTAAAGACCACATGTCAACTGAACATCATAAAAAGCCTTGATTTAAAATTCCAGGTCAAGATAACTTTTAATTCAGGAGAAGTTATAACATTTTCAAGATGGCTGACATGGTGGCCATACTGGATGTTAGATTGGCAACATTTTCACACAGGACTAATCAGACACCACAAGAAGTCTTTTACTGACACCTTCATATTAATATGACCATACTTTCTAAAGGAATAGCACTAAGATTTTTAAGATGGTCATATTCGACAACAAGTGGAAACATTTTCATTTAAAAACAACAAATCATCATAAGAAATCTTCTGTTGCAAGTCCACATTGATACAACATTCTGTTCAGGAGAAGGAACAATGAGGTATTGTCATGATGGCTTCTGTTAAGTATTATTAGATGTAAGTTCAACTAGACATCACAAGGAGCTTTTTTGTGAAAATCCTATGCTGATATGACCATCCATTCTGTAGTAGTGGAAACAAGATTTTCAAAAGCACTGCTGTTGAAGCCAAATTGAATGACTGAGCAGCACCATTTTCATTTAGAACCAACTAGACCTTCAGATATGAATGTAAAGTCATATGACAATCCTCCAAGTAGTTTAGGAAGAGCATCACTAATAAACTTGCGCTAACAGACAGATGGATGAGGAGCAATGGATGACTGACAACAGGCAATCCTATAAACTTTTCTTATTGACCAATAGAGCTAAAACATTCAAATGCACTTTTGGGCACCAAAAATTTCATAATATATTAGTTGACTACAATTTGTACAAAAAGGTACACTCCATTACTGTATACATCAATTAGCTCAATGCTGTTTTATTTTTATATCATCAAATAATTTAAATCCTCTACTGCTTTCCCTGATTAATTTATTTTTACATTGTCACTTGTGACCATGCCTGGTCAGCCACAAGACATGTACACGACTCTACTGATAATCTTTAACACTGCTAGCTGCTACAGGAGTGCATCACCAGTCTTCTTCTGCATTTACAGCATTCAGATTGCATTCATGACTGAACTCTACTATTATATAAGTACTGTATGCACTAAGTTCCAAAAGGTCTTATAAATTTTGTCACAGCATTAAATTGCTTTAATAATGTTATAACTCTGTTTTTTTTGTTTATGTACTAAATGTTTTTAAATACATAAAACTTTAGCTGTGCTGAACTATGTTGCTTTTATTTCCCATGTGCACTCATCTCCCTACTAACATACCGATTACAATGGGAACAACTGCTTCACCAAATGTGCTTTCACCAAACATTGTACTTGTCCTTGACCTTAAGCTGGGTAAACCTGCATTGTTATAATTTATTAAACTTGCCCATAATTACTGCACTGTTTTAATTTATTACACTTGTCCATAATCAATAACTGTCAAACAGAAATAAACTGCAAATGGAATTAAATTAATTATTGTTCTGTATTACATACCAGCATTAAAACAGTTGAAACTTGAGGTACCATTCCTTTTTTTGTAACACAAATTTCTAAATGATCCTTTCTGTGATTTAATTCAAATATATGCATCAGAAACGTATCATAAATGTTTACATTTGTATGAAATACTTCAAAAAAGAATATACCATAAAAAAGAAAATTTTTCAGCAAATTATATTTTTCTGAGAATATTTACCTATCACATTATATCAGATTAACTTTCTCTGCTACATCAAAATCCAGCCCTCCATAAATATGAGAAACATTTTTATGTCTACATAACAAGTCTTAGGAAGGAAACAGGTTGTGTCATTAGACCAAGATTCCATTTGGGAACAATGTGCATGTGTATGATCTGGGTATGCCAAAATTGGATGCAGTCAAAATATCTTCTGTGAAGTCTGAATGTGTCTGACATCATGGAACATTATCCCATAATTGTGATAAGGGCTAACTTCTTGTCTTTAAAGACAATGGATGCAGATAGTGGTGTGATGTCATTATTGTGACATCAGTAATTAACAGCATGCGATTTCTCTTTTAAGTCCTCAACAGTCATTAACAACATGCGATTTCTCTTGTAAGTCCTCAAAGTAGAAAATCGTCCGCTGGTTGTGATCATCTCTACTATAAAAGCTCCAACTCCTTTTTGATCAGGACATCCCTCCAGGGAGCCAGGAATGATGGAGGAGTTTCTCTGGGCATGATGAATAAATGGAGATCTCAAAAGCTTGAGTGGAATGGAGGTCACTCCGACTCATCTGTCACTATATCAAGCAGAATATTGATCCAGGTCATTTTATCTAAGTGGGGCAATCAGAGCTAAAGCAGTCTGTACCATTCCTTTCTTACTCCTCTTCATAATCAAAACTGAAGGAGGAAAGGTGTATACCCACATTATCTCCCAGACGATTAAAAAATTATGTAATGCCTGTGTTTTGAAGGTTATAGAAAAATGAAACAGAATGTCAGACATCAAAAAGCTACACAAACCTGATGGAAAATTACTGGATGAACAACTCTGTATAAAGCATTTGAATTCCCTTTGTCATTAAAACATTGAGCCAACCATGAATGTGCTTGAACATGAATATTACCTTGTATTGGAAATACCTATGAAGGAATTCCTATAGACCGAAGCGAAGAGATCTTGAATTCTTTGTGAAGGCCCAATGGCTTAGATTAGGACTGAATGAATCAATATAAGTATTTGTTAGACATAAGACTTAATGTGTGTTCTTTGCATCTCTGATGCAGGTCTCAACTACCATTAGACTTCATAACCAAATATGTTCTGAAGTAGAAGACTTGCATGTGCCCTTTGTATAGACTGCCAATTGTATACTATCTAGACTGCCATTTTTATACTATTTAGACTGCCATTTACAAGCAGAAAAATTGATTTTCATGTGTAAAAATATCCTTCTTCAAGAGATTGTTTGGGAGTTCCTTCAAAAAGACAAAATGATGAAATTATAGGGGTATGGATATGAGAGATCTGAAGACTAAATGACATGGTTTGGATCACCAAATCTAAAGAAAAGTGAACAGGCTTGCATATCATGTGAGTCCTCAGATGGCACAAATAACAGTGTATCACTCACAAAAGACCTGGGGAATGAGAAATTGTGTTCCTCTCTCTCACCTCCCTGCCTGAATTCAAAACTAGGAGCATATAACTGATAAAAATTCACTTGACCAAGAGAAAGAAGAAAAACCTGTTGCAAATTTTCAAGCAACAATCATCCATTCTCTTATCATGCCAAGATAAGAAACATACCCAACAAGACTAATCAAGGACTCAGAAATGAGCTATATGTTAAAAGTCTTGCTAAAATAGTGGAGCATGCATGTTTTATGGCCTTTGATATGCTTTTTTATTTGACCAGGTATTTTCATACCAAGATGCACACACTATACATGTGCTTGTGCCTGTTTAGAACAAGTGCATACAACAAATATACATAAGTTAACATAATGTAAACCATGTTATCAAAAGTTCTCAGAAGTGTAATTGTTGATAAGTACATCACCTGAATGTTCCCTGGTAAATTTGAATGCTATTGATTGAAATGACATGTGAATATAATGTATGGTACAACAACTGCAAAAAAAGAAAAATCAATTCACTGGATGTTTTGTGTACAATATGATATATTTAGACTTTCTATACCATTGAAAATAAAAGATGGATGATCTGAAATTTATGTACAAGATTAAAGAGATTCTATGCAGGTCTTCTTTGCCACATAACAGTGATAGTATAAAGTGGTACATCCATGTATACCAGTAACAACCGTGTTTGTAGCAAAGTGAGTTAACCTCTTTCTTCCTTGTGTGTGTGAACATACATACATACATACATACATAGATTATATATACATACATACATACTATATATATATATATATATATATATATATATATAAAGAGAGAGAGAGAGAGAGAGAGAGAGAGAGAGAGAGAGAGAGAGAGAGAGAGAGAGAGAGAGAGAGAGAGAGAGAGAGAGATATTCTAGCTATGTATTTGATGGTATGACATTTATAGCTATGGTAACATTTTTATATAATGGCCCTAGACTCATGAATTACTGATAAATCTACAAGAATCATAAAACTGAGAAGCAGCATCAGACTGAATTGATTAATTATACGTATTTGCTAATAAGCTTAATCTTACTGCAAACTACAGACCCAGATCTCCTGTTGTATAATGTGTTGACTGAACTGTATTGAAGGCAGTCTGTTAAGCGCAGTCAATAAAACAAACAACATAGATCCTGATCTGCCAGTGCATCAGATGAGAGAAGAATATGGTCTATGATGTTTGCAGTTGTACAAGACCTATAAGAGAATATATATTGTATTATTTTGCTACAAACCTGTTGATAAGAATGCTCTGTAATGTGTCTGCCAACATTTTCCAAGGAGATAACTCCAGCTGCCAACAGGGGTAGTCCAGCAGCTTGAAGAGGTAAGAGACTGCTGAAATCTGGGAATCTAAAAGAGATCACATGTAAGATTAATAATGATGCCAGTGTAGGCACATAAATGAGTTCCTATTCAGTTTATTGTACTTCAAAGAAATGAATTCTATATTTTATCATCTTGTTTACATTTATGCATAATAAATTACAATCACATCAACAAGATTTCTATACAATTGATTTTACACCTTGTTATTGTGTTATATCAATATCAAGAAAATTAAATCAAATTCATATAAAGTATATTTAAATCCATATCAAGTGAATTTACATCCAAAGAATTCATCCTCTCCTGTCACAAAAATCAGGGGGAATAAAACAAATATGAATAAGAGGAGGTAATGGCCATGGTTCAATATTAACATAACACTTCAATATTAATCTCTCTTTCTTCCTAATCATATCTGTAAGAACACAATTGAAAAAACTCTATAAAAAATGTTGTGTCTAGATTTATAAGCATTATTCTGTTCATTGTTTCTCATATAAATTGGTTTCATATCTGTGTATGAATAATGCTCTGTACTGAGAACCCCCTTTTACAGCTCTCTGGTAAGATCTTTGGAATAATTTTGCTCCAAAATGTTTTACTGACATAAGCTCTATCAAGGTTTAACTTTGTTGAATTGGCTCTCTACTGACTACTATGCAAGATTTACTATTCCATAATGCCGCATTAGGATTTTAGGTCCATTAATGTTATAGAGTTTTTGTTCAAACAGGTATTTTGATCAAACAAATATCTTTGCTTTTTAATTTCATTTTTATATTCTTATTTATTAGGTTTATCATAACCTTTTATGCTAAGGCTATATGGTTTTGCAGCACATGATCCTGCAAGGCTAAATTGTGACAAGAAAAAAATAATGGGAAAAGTGCAATGTACAATTAAATTGTCTGTATTTTAATTTGGCATATTGGTCTGCCTTTCCTACATTTAATTTTGAAATACCACTAATATGAAGGATTGACCAGCATGCTCTTTTTATCTATCCAGCATGTACATCAGATTTGTATTTAATGCCATTTTTTGGAACAAAATGACTCACTTGTATCTCTATTAATACTTCCCCCAGCTCTTATAATCTGATCCACTTCTTAACTTTAAAAATAAACTGCCTTTATTTTTATGGTTAGCCAGTATTTGCCAAACTATATCATCATATAAGGATGAATGCTCAGAATCTTTCATTCTGGGTCTTCTAGACAGCCCATATTATAAATGTGCATTTGTAAAACTTCCTTGATGCAAAGTTCAAACTTAGATACAATACTTGCTACAGGGCCCAATGCCCCAATCAAATTTAGTTTAACAACCATTCACGTCCATGTTGCAACAAGTGCTACAATATTTCTTGCGTTTATAAAAGCCCTTAAATGGTGAACAGCTGAATAAGTTATATATTGTGCAATTTAAAATTAATTTGTGAGTTCTTGTGCATCACCACTTTCCAAGTGCATGAATTTGTACAAATTTTGAGCAAGTCATGAGATCATTTTCCCTGGGACAATATAATATGATTCAAGTAATTAGTTGTTTTTTTCTGCACTCTGACCCTAATGAGCAGTTTAATAGCAAAATGTGCCAATCTGATATTTTTCATTTAAGTTTGATTAGATATCTTCATGAGAAAAATCTCTTAAAAGTCAACAAATTCCATGAATCACATGTAAAAAGAACCAAGTAAATTATGACATGACTAAAACCAAACTACTTTAGCCATTTTAAGTAACATAACATTTAACTTTATTATGAAAGACTTAAAAAAACTCATATGAGAGAAAAAAAATAGAATTCTATCCTGCCTAAAAATTTGGCTCACAAAGTCTAATATCTGATTGGTGGGTGGTTGGATGTAAGTCAATCAAACAGCTAAATCTTCAACCAAGCCTGAGTTTCTGCGTGTGAAAGTTGTTCTAACCTCCTGGTCTGGTATAATCTGAAATGGTCCAAGTAATTGTTTCCACTCACCCTTCTGTAGCAAGCTGCAGAGCCTAAGGACCAAAGGATCTGAATCAACACAGTCGGCTAATGTCTGAAATATGAAAATATGCACCTGAATATCCAATGAACAAGCAACAAATAGAGCTCTGATGCAGTCTCTTTGGCACCGTATGTACTGAGCTGGATCCCCAGCCATTCCATCTACAACAGTATATGGTCTTCTTTCTAAGATCTATGGCTTTTCTCCTCTCCTGGAGATCATAAAACTCAGAGCTTGAGTTGAAGATCAACTTTCAACTATCAGCCAATCATAAACAAGCTTTCAAATGTAGTATCATTTCAGCCAATCATAAACAAGCTTTCAAATGTAGTATCATTTGTGACTGGTTAAAACACAATCTTGGATTCTTGAGTTTTATGATTTTCAGAGTGTGCAATGTTTTATTTCCTCCTAATTCATCATGATCTTAGCCATCAATGACATGTGGTTAGAGCTTCTTTTTTAATCCATGTGATAATAAGTTTCAAATAAACAAAAATGTAAATGAGGACTAAATGTCATATGGATAAATTTACTTTACATATATTTAATTAACTTGCTTCTTTATGTTATTCACAATTATGAAATTAGTAAGGTCTGCTGTCCACCACTTTGTGTTACATTTTTCTGGTCTTAAAATCTAATCAACATCTGGACTCAAAAGAAAAAAAAATTTAGATGTCAACTTGTGGTTTTCATTAAACATCACGATTTAAGTTATAAAATAATATAATAAGATGAAGGTTTATGAGCCAAACATAAAGGAAGAGTCCACTAATATCTCCATTATAATCAGATTTCATTTGATTGCAACAAAAAACATAAGCAGAACATTTTGTATCCGCTGCTATGCTGCTGCATGATAAAAAAGTTACAATTATTCATAAGGCCCCAAGTGACCAAAGTGGTCTAAAGCACTCATCATTACAGTTCACAGTCATCTCACCTCTGCGTTGGTTCAAGTCTCGGATTCAGCCGATGTGGGTATGTGAAAAAGCTTGCCAGTAGCTTCTCATGGGTCAGTGGTTCTTTCTGGGGTTTTCTCGGGTTTTTCCTCCACCATTTATACTGGCTGCCATTTATAGCCTATCTTGTGCTGAAAAATGGTGTTAAACCCTACAAGTATTCACTATAACAGTAAAACTAACTCACTGTGACCTTTTTCATAATTGATGTGTGTGTGATTTGGATTTTTAATGTAGGGTTAACAATTTTTCAGTCATATCACTTTGATGTCTGCAGTATTGCAGTTTATAGCGATGTTCAGCACAGAAGCATCATGCCGCAGACATGTAGCATGATTTCCCAACCAGTTACATTATCCCAACACCAGGACAACCAGTCCTAACACTAATCTTTTAATGCTGAGCGCCTTGCAAAGCAACTATTAGTACCATTTTTATAAGTTTTTAGTATGACTTGACCAGGTTTGAATCTGCTACCTCCTGCATCCAAAGCAGACACTCTAATCACTAGTCCACTAAAGCAGTTTTCCTAAAGGATGTTTGAATATCAACACTGTAAACAAATCACTTATAAAGTTTACTAAATGCACAAAACAGTTCAAAAAAATTAAGTTTACTAAATGCACAAAACTGTTCAAAGAAATCATGCTAACTACAAAAGCTAAACATAAAAACTGGGCATACAAAATATGGAGCTCTGAACTTCTTAGCAAACCGAGCTATTAAAGATGAATTTATCTGTTAACTTTCTTTACTCTATCTGCTGCAGTTTCCAAGATGTGGAGCAAAGATGTAACAATGTAACATTGATGCCTATTGCCACAAAAGTAATAACACAAACAAAAACAACACCACAATAAAAAAAACATACTTAAATTTTCTTCTCTTTCTCATAGCTAAAGCAAGACTGCTGCAAATTCATGTTCCTAACACTGTTACGATTACGCTCAAGTAAATGTCAACATAATTGTTTTCCAGAGAGATTTAAATATATTTTAAATGATGAAAACATCTAAATGATGAGAACACTTCTTGATGTACCTTGAGAAGTTTGATTTCCTCCTCCTCCTCAGCCCCGTTCCTGACCCTGAAGGAGTACAAGTACTTATGGGCATTTGGGTTCTCAGGATTATTCTCCACATAAGTCTTTAGTGTTCTCTGGGCCTGTTCCATCTCTTCACTGTACTCAAGCAGCTGAAAGGAAAACATTAAGTATACTTGGACACTGATGTGCCCATGTCTGTGTATCCCTTTACAGACAAAAATCTCTTAAACTTCAAAAATGTATTTTTAAGTGCAAGCATGTACAAAGTCATTGAGTAATCTTTCTTTTTCATCGAGTTAATATATTATATTTCTAAAGGAAGCATAATAAAACTTTCCTGCCATTGCTGTGAGACCATTTATTGTTCAGAAGGAAACAAAGTTGAATGTTGTTAAGTAATTTTCAATATGGACATCATTAAGAAACAGCTATACACATCAGAATAATAACATTTACCAAATTATGAGGAAATTAATCCTGCATTTCGTATACCCAAGTGTCTGTTTCACAGCCTTCTTTAACAAAACTCTTCTGTTACAGAAACAAATGTTGGATGAATTTCTTGCAGAAAATCTTCATCTATTAGCTTATGTCACTTACCACAATAAATTAATAGCCAGTAAAGCAGGTCTGTTTGCTATGAAATTGCCTTAAATTAATAAAAGTCTTTACTTCATTTTTAAAATAGCTGATAAACAATGACTTATTTTTTCAAATCATGAATCTAGACATTTAATTTAGTTAAGAGCACGATGTAATAAATTTTTGAAGACCACAAATTTTTACATACTGTAGTTTAGAGTACTAAACCTGAAAGTAAAGTGGATAACTTATAATTTTCAAGTAATTTAATTTGAAAAATTATTACCTCTGATATTAAGCTCACAAGAAAAGTTTTATAGATCCTGAAATGTGGAATTTGACCAAAACTGTATTAGGATTTCATCTGCATTCATTTCATATTTGTATTTCATCTATATCTCATTATTTTGTTTATTAATGATTGCATAAATGCATTGTGATTCTGCCTTTTTTATTCAGTTTTGTTTATCATTCACTTCTCTGCATTCTGTCACTTTCATCTGCACTCTCCATTTGCTTTAAAACATGATTCATTTTGTATTCCATATAAGTTTCAGTTAAAATGACCTGTTTAAGGGTTTGTAATACAATCATGTTACTTCCCTTATAACATTAGAGTGAATATACATTATTAATATATGACAATCACACAGTAAAATTAATGTTATAACTATACAGGTTAGAGCTGCAATAACTGAATAATGAAGTTGAAATAATGGCTATGTTCCATGCAGTTGGAAAGTTACATCTGTGGCTAATATACAGGGTAATGTTGTATCACCAATTTTCATGGGGTAAACATTTTTATGGATTTTATTGTTGCCCTGAACAATAAATAATAAAAAAGAAGAAACCCTTCCACCCCATTACTTGCTATGTTTCATTGCAAGAGACCATGAAAACATTATTTCTGTAATTTGGTAATAAAAATTTGGTGTTTGTTTTACTGTAACCCTTTTAAAAAAAAAATTATAATGCAGTTCATATTGCCTCAATGCAAACATATATATATACATTATCTGGTACCTGTAATTTCCACTCACTACCTTAAACTGATATGTTTTGACATAAGTAAGGCTAGACAGAAACAAGACATGGTGTTCAAATACTACTTGCTCATTCAAGTTAAATTGTTGTCAACATGAAAACAAAATATTAGATCCTAGTTATAAGTCTTAACAGAACCATATACACTGAGTAAGAAATGTCACCATCTGGCAAGTATTTAATACAACCAAAATAATGGCAGTGTTCTAGCCTGATCAAAGGTACAAGTCAGGATAGAACCATCTGTGGGTTACATTGTGTGTAATGCACGTCGCCATCTCATTAGCCTTTACCATTTTTGGATAGATTTTGTATAATTTACTATATAATTTTAACAGCAAAGTAAATAGGTCTCATAAATGGACATTAATGAGATTCACCCACCCCCAAAAGGGACATTTTATGGAAGCTGCCATTAAACAGTGGTCTGATTAGTATCAGAATGGACAGAAAGCAAAATTGTGCAGAGGCAGGATTTAAGTGGAACTGATGCAGAGTAATATATGTATTCACACAAGTCGAGTCCAACTGCAAGCAACAAAGATCATCTGCCATCACATTATGTGCCAGCAGATCAAGGTCTTTGTTGTTTACTATGCTCTTAATATATCTATTTGATATGGAAAACAAAAGTTTTTGAATCATTTTGGATAATAATCAATAAACATGACACAATGGAGTACTACCATGTAAAGAAAGGTTAATACCTGAACTTGTTTTGTGATAAAGATGTCCCAGACCCCTGGCTCCCCCTCCAGCTTGCTGAACTGGGAGATTGCTCTCTGTGCACACATCTTCATGAGGAATTCTCTGTTACTAGACAGGGGATTTGATGTGACACCTGGCAGAAAAAGTTATCATTCTGGGGATTAAAAAAGAACCTAAAGATCAATAATGGATCTCAAGCAAGTGTGTTTGTGTGTGTTTTGGATTTTTAATGTAGCTTTAACAATTTTTCAATCATATTGCTATGATGTCTGCAGTGTGGCAGTTTAAAGTGATATTTAGCACTGGGACATCATGCCGCAGACATGTAGCATGATGTTCCATCCAGTCATATTATCCTGACACCAAACCTACCAGTACTAACACTAACCTCTTATTGCTGAGTGCCAAGTGAGACAGTTGTTCATAACATTTTTACAAGTCTTTGGAACAACTCTGCTAGGGTTCGAACCAATGACCTTCCACATCAGGGGTGGACATTCTAACCACTAGGCCACTGGAGAGGTCAATTTGGCAATAAATATTTTATAGAAATAGCTTCTTTGCTATTATGGTAATTATCATTAGTCTGAAAAGAGTGGAAAAATTGTAGAGGTTCAAAAATATCAAAATTAAAAAAATTCAACCATGAAATGCACACTTTGAAGCTTCATTAAATAAATTAACCACAAATTCAAAATACTATAATGATTTCTCATGCTCTAAGAATTTTCATAATAATTTTCTGAAATTTCTTCCCACGTACCATATTACCATAAATGGTACATTATATACCAAGTCTGTATACAGTAGTACCGTATGTAGGTGCCTGTGGGGAATACTCAACCGAGGGCAGCATTAACCAATCAGTCACAGTGACCTTGACCATTGTCACGGAATTGTGTAAATATTTTTTCTTCATTAAAGTAAACGTACTCGGGTTTCGCTTTTAGTATACAATGATACCCGAGGGTGATCAAAATATATTCCACATTTCGAAAATAGTAAGTTCAGTTCTTCCTTGCTCAACACGTGCGAAGTGCTTCAGGCTGGAAAAACCAAATACATGAATTACACAGACGATGTTGAGCTACATTGTGTATATATGATTCAAACTGGAACGAAAATATCGCATTACTGACCGTTCTGTCAATCGGATGTCTACTATGACCTAAATCTCCAGCTATAGAGCTGTCTCTGTGTTTGTGTAGAGCTGTGTTGGTGTTGATGTGCTGTGTTGTTGCTGTGCTGTGTTATGCTGTAGAGCTTTGTGCTGAGCTGTGCTGTGTACAGCTGTGAAAAGCTGCGTGTGCTGTGTAGAGCTGCGTATGCTGTGTGTGCAGTTCCAAGCTGTGCTGTGCGTATGTTTTCGAGTGCTTTGAATATTCCAACGTTGCTAGTCGGGTTGAGGGAAATCGGGTGTTGCAGACCAAAGTGTCTGGTGCTGATTGTCAAACCCAGGAATCAATAGTGGTCAGGTGACTACAAATCTTTGCTTGTCTGTCCAGTGGAACTGGTAGCAAAGAGTTAAGGGAGTATATACATTGCTCCAGATATATAATATTTTGGCAGTTGGCTAATGTAGGTTTTTTGTAATACCCAGTGTTTGCTATTGTGTAGATATTGTGATTAAAATTATCAATCCGTTATTTTGAACGAACTATCATTTGTTTTGCTATCATGAGTAAAACTATCAATTCGTTATTTTGAACGAAAATATAATTTGTATTTTACTATTGTGAAGTCATATTTCTGTTCTTTATATACCGTGAATCGTTCTTTCTTTATTTCAGACCTGTTTACCCATAAATTTTCCTGTCAGTATTTTAAGCAATGCCTGTCAGTATTTTCAGACCGCAGTCAGTATTTTCAGCAAACAAATAGTAGATACTATCAATATACTATAATTATCATTATGTAGTATTACACGACATAATGACTATACAATATTGTATAAATAACTCTTAGTTTGCAAAGACGCTGGTATTCAGTTAATTCTTTGTTTCAAGACACAAATATGCAGAAATTAAACACCACCGACTTAAACATCCTGTTCATATTATAGTGATAAAAACCACAAAAAAATACAACAAAACCAAATTTATTGTTGTTTACCTCCGTTACTTTCTCTAGAAATTCTGTTTTCTCAGCTTCACACGTATCCATAACATTTTAATTAAAGCCAATTCTCTATTTTTAATGGTTAAGGACGACTTGATATAAAACATTATGACATTGTTACCACCCATCCACTTATAAAATAATACGTTTATCTAGATAGGTGAAGGCAATCTTATTTATCTGATAAAATCTAGTATCATCTTTGTCAATATTTACTAGAATGGAAATAATTTACTAGAATGGAAATAAGGTTAATAAATTATTTTTCATTGCTTCCGTTAACTTGTCAGCTGTACTCGATGACAAATTCATATTTGCGATCAACTCACATAGAATCGCCTCAGCACGTGTTATTTGTTTTTGAAGTATGTTTTGGTCACTGACTTCCTTTCCTTTCATCATTGACAAAATGTTTCTATTTCCATTCACGAATGATTTCAATTTTGTATGATTTTCCGATTCCAAATGCCGTGAACAGTCATTTCTTCCACCATGTGCACAGGAAAAGTCTATGTTGCAAACAGTGCAATACACAAAATGTTCTCCTTTTGACGATGGTTTAAGGCATAGCCACAGAGTAGAATAAACTGGTAGAAAATGCTGCTTTCTGTGTTAGACTTTCCATTTTCATCGTCAGTTTCGTGCTGAAACTTTCTTGTCGGCGGCATTTTCCTTTGTTTAAACAACCGGATGTTGAGAATGTCAAAATAAGTGACGTGGCACAAAATGCGGACGCGGATAAGGACCGAAGAGACCGATACAACGGAACGAAACGGAAAAAAACGGCTTAAAAAATTAATTTTAAAAAGTAATAAATGCAACCTCAAATCGTATTTTTAGTTCAATGACCGTATGACCGTACGGATGGGCTTTATTCCGTACAAATACGGTCAAATACGGTCGGGTAAACAGGTCTGTTATTTGTCTTGGTACCGTATTTGTTGGCCTTAGTAAGATCGTGCTGATTATGTTAATTAGTTCCATATTGGGACCCATTCACGTACGTGTCTATTATACTTCATTTCATACCCCCATATAACATTAAACATTGTATTGCATTCCCATCAATGGTGTTTTGTTATGAATCCGAAAGTCCCAAACTCGGTTATCATGTTACAACCATGCTCTTTAAAATCTAAAAGCAATAGGTTCTTTCCTTACCCTATGACAAAATATTTAAGACATTTGGTGAAAGAGAGTGGTATTGAACAAGAGTTATAATACAGCAATATTTGTTCTTAATTTGGGGTTTTGTGACTCAGAGCTGTCTGAAAACATCAGCAACTTGATTTCTTTCCACATCAGCAGGCCATCCTTACATTTTTGGTGCATATCATGACCTGAAAATTATTTTCTTAACTTTATTAAAGTGTATTGCTGTTGTTCACAATTTTCCTGTCATCAGTGACCTTGAGCATTGACCTTTATGATCTTTCCACCCAAAACAATAGGTTTCTCTTGTGCCAAGAAGTTTTAACAAGGTATGTGGTCCAAAAGCAAGATGAATGAAGCATACGTGCATTTTTTTTTAATGAGTCTACATCACATTCACTACTGACCCTTTAAGCCCCAAATCAAGGACTGTCTTGCACCAAACATATAGCAAGCACAATGCTTGATCTAGGTCAGTGGTCTAGAAACATTATTATCCAGAAATCACTGCTTCTTATTTTTAGTCACTGTCACCTGAGCTTTTGACACCCAAATCAATAAGCCTCTTCCTAACCTTAAGTCCAAGTTAACCACAAAGTCAGGTTATGGCATGTGGTTTAGAACTTAATTTATTGTACAGAAACCATTCTTCCTCAAATTACAGTGTCCTAAAAACCGATTTTCAGACTCCACTACCCCAAATGCAAGCCATCCACAAAGTGTGGTCAGTGTCAATGGTCTGTAACTTAAGTCATTATCCTAAACCAAAACTGAATAGACAAATGGGCAACACAGAGATGGACAACATCACAGCATAATATATTTTGTCCTACAGCTGTCATATAAAAGCTAACATACCCTGGGTATCCAGACTGTCCTGGTCATACAATTTTTGTCGATTGTCCAGCCATTCTACATACCAAATCAGTCCCGTGTAGCCAATCAAAAGCATATCAATGTATTGCTTGTGCTCTCGGGATGGTTTTATAGCATGTGAACGTGGAATATTCTGTCAAAGAAATGGAAAGAATAAAGCAAATGTTATCCAATTTTTCAATACTATCAAACAGCTATTGTTAACAATAAATCAAATGAATCAGAAATAGTAGGAATTCCTGCTTCCAAGGCAGTCTGTGTCTGGACCATTAACATAAACTTGACTGTTATCTTTACATTGGAAGCCTCCTTAAATGCACATGTGAAAACAAACTTCAAGTTTTTAATTCCTAACAAATGTTAAAAACTCAAAAAAGGTTTAAAATACTGCAATTAAAACTGACACTGACAGTGTATTTTCAAGTGTACATGTAATCAGTTAATTTAACCAGTGATAACCTTCAATTCAAGGAGCCTCTGTAACAAGGTAAATAATGATACTGTGTAGCTATGGTGATGCGGTTTCCCAGCTGCCATCATAATATTAAAACAAAAATTATTTCCTAAATTTTTCTTCACAAATCTAACAAGATTTTTAATGAAACTCAATACATTCATTGTGTGTGTGTGCATAAGTAGTCAGATGTTTATAATACATTTTTAACACATTGCTTTCTGACAGCTTGTCATAACAATGAGGCCATAAATGCATCAAGTACTGTGCAACCAAAAATTTATTCTCTGCCATTGTATGTGTCATAGAAAATCCTAGAGAGAGTAGTAATGCCACTGACACATACCTGAATACTTTTACTGACTAATAATGCTGTAGACACATACCTAAATACTTTTAGTGACTAATAATGCTGTAGACACATACCTAAATACTTTCTGTTACCAAAAATGCTGTTGACACATATCTAAATACCTTCTGTGACCAATAATTTCTGTGACACATGCCTACATACTTTGTGACCAGTAATGCTGTAGACATATACCTAAATACTTTCAGTGACCAATAATGCTGTGGTCACATACATAAATAATTCTGTGACTAATAATGTATGTAAAACATACTTAAATCCTTTCTGTGCATAATAATGCCTGTGACACATACCTAAATACTTTCACTACCCAATATTGCTGTGGAATCATACCTAAATATTTTCTGAGCCCAATAATGCTTGTGACAAATACCTAAATAATTTCAGCAACAGCATTATTCATCTGAGATCTATCATATCCCTACATACCAGCAACTCACTTTGGGAATTTAAAAAGAAAATATCAGACAAAAAAGGAGTTTAGAACAAGATGGTTACCTAGACGTACTAATCAAACTCATATACATTTCTCATTTCTTAGTGATTAAACACTAAAAACATTACAAACTGCAGGTCAACTTTCGTGACCAAGAATCTCTGAATACAATAATTTGATTTTCGCTCAAACTTAATATTTTTGTCAAGACATTAAGTCATGGAAATCTTATGAATTCTGATAAACATTAATGTGCAAACAGGCACTGACATGGCTAAATGAAAATTTAAGAACAGTGAATTCTAGCTTGTTTTGCTATCAATAAAGACATCATACTGACCCAAGAGAATGCCAATGTGATCCCTGATAAGCATAAGCCAATTACATGCCCAACAGCTGAGCAATTTACTTATAATTGCAATAGCATAGGCAAAAGCAATTCAGGGTGAACATAGATGGGTAAATATCAGTGCCTACCTCCCTTTATGTGTTGACAAAAAGTGGCTTCTAATCATATGTGTCATCCCTTGAGAGAGCAATCCCAAGCAGAATACCATTGTATATAAGACTGACCTGTATCATCTGTTTTGCCTCTTGTTTGCCACCAGTGTCCAGCAAGTGAAAGACATATTCCAGAATAACCTCCTTGCAGTTCAAATCACTCAGGTACTTAAGCTGACTGTAAAAATAAAAAATTTTGTGACCTTATTTAAAAAGTATCATCCTGAATTACAATAAATGCTTGTCAAGGTATTTAGTAAAGTTTAGATCATACATTATCTGTGCATGTTGTTCTCAGTTTGTATAAAACTGGGCTTGAAATTAAAACTAATCACTATCCTGTGGTTAGTTATATTGCTGACTAATCACTAAAGCCCAGCTGTAACTCTGTTTGAAGAGTGATAATTACTGCCAGATTCTATAACATATAAGTTGCAGTCAAGAATTGAAATCCCCTTAATGGTTAACTGATCTGTTTTTACTGTGTCAAATCAGTAGCTGCCAATATCCTGCTCTTGATAAATAAAAAAATGTAAAATGCTTGACACAAATGTACAGGCATAAAACCACTTAACCAAAAATTAGTGAAATTATGGTCAAAACAGTCTTTGTGTATCATGCCATAGATATGTAACATGATGTCCCACCCAATCACATTATCCTGACACCAGACAGACTAGTCCTAACACTAACCTCTTAATGCCAAGTGCCAAGTAAGGCAGCTGTTAGTATCATTTTTTAAAGTCTTTGGTATGACTCAGCCGTGGATCAAAAACATGACCTACCGCATTCATGGTGGATGGTCTAACCCATAGGCTACCGTAGTGGTAATACTGACCAATCAGAAAAGATCACATTCATTAACTCAACAAATAATCTAGAATTATATTCAACAATGTGTTTTATATTTATATCATTATTGACAAGCATTCAGTGCATTGCGCAGTTACAACTCTAAACATCTTTGCAAGATGTGCAGCCAAAAGGGGCAGAAATCAGATTAAGAATAGAGAAAGAACAAATCCAAATATGACTGAGAGATGCACTCGAATGCAGGCAAATTGAACATAAATGGTTTCAGTATGACCCACGAGAGGCTGTGATGTATTTTCTAACCCAAGTATTAAAACAACTACAAAAGCACATGGGGTGAGGCTGAAATAATTGTTTGATAAATCATTGGTTTTTTTGCTATATTGATACTCATTGATAAAACAGGTGAAAATCTGATACAAAACAATAATTATCCTATCCAAATCAATTTAATCTACAGCAGATATGAATAATTAGTAGTCATTTACCTTTAATTTATAATTAATCTGAGAAAGTGTTAACAGGCACACACATTTATTTATGTTAATGACAAAACAAATTAGTTACATGCCCACTCACCTCCTACAAATTAAGAAACACAAGGTGACTTTAGTTGAGTGGTTTGAAATCAGCCAATCCCCTTGCCAATTTCATGCTGATTATTTAACCCATCAGATCGGATGCACAATAATATTGAACACCAGTATATTATGGCAAGAAACTGACCATACAATAATAACTATACAGTAGTCCACCTCTTGAATGGCCCCACTCACCAGCAGCCACCCACTCCTTACGGCCAGAATCCAAAGGCACTGATGAATTTGTGTTTAAAATTACCCCTCACGAAAGGCCACCCGGCTAATGCGACCAGCATATTTTGTGCAAAAATATATAATTTACTCCTCACAAGCGGCCGCATTTTATTTTGTAATATATATCCAGAACCAATTTTATTCATAGTGTGTGTTAAGTAATCTGATTTCTGTTTCCTGATGTCAGGTTTTCATTCTTGAAAGAAGTGTTGATTAGAGTACATGTACCACTAAGGTTAATATTTTATCATTTACACCTCACTAGGAGCCACATTTAATCCATAAAGCCAAAAAAGACTCAAATTTTAATCCATAAAAAAGGTAAGTACACATAATCCGATTATCCTTACTGCATGCTATCATAAGCTGTTAAATGTATAGATTATACTTATTAATACATGTATAATATTCTTATATGGATATATTACAATATTGACATACATTTTGATAAAAAGAAGCAAACAAGCTCTATTATTCAGATCATAAGTTTATAGCTGATGTTCCCACTAGATGAAACAGTCCTTATGACATGATTTCAAGGTTTCTTGAAATGCTATGTGCAATAATGGTCATTTTGAGATCCAAAGATCTTTCTAAAATAAACGAGAAAGATCAAACACATTGTCATATGATGACATTTGCCTAGCAGATGAGGTAATGGTTTGTAACTAGTCATAAATGGTCCTGGCTTTCAAAAAACTGTTGCCAAAATTATATGTAGATGATGTTGGACTGTCAGGATAACATCAGGTTCAGTGACTGTGTTGTCTGATGAATTTGCACTAAATCAAAAATATTGATTTCAATCTTGTTATTTGTGCTGATGTCTGAGCAATTCTGCAATGTAATTCTGGTTTGGAGGCCTCATCTGTGATAATTGATCCCAAGTACTTGAAGCTTGTGACTCTTTCCAGCTTTTGTAATCAGGTTGGTTTTTTCGGCGCTAATCTTCATACCATATGTAGTTCAGGTTGTGTCAAGACTAACCAAGTCAACCAATTCTTTTTCATCTCTGCTAAACCATCAATATCATCTATCAAGTAAAGGTTGGTGATTGTTCTTCCTCCGATAATGACAGTGCTCTTATGGTCATGCAAGGCATCCTCCAGGATCCTTTCCAGGAAAATGTTGAAGAATGTAGGTGACAGTATACATTCCACTGACTCCAACTGTTGTTGAAAACCAATCTCCTCTGCTGCCATTCACGAAGACAACACTAGTGGTTTTGTTATAAGGAAAACAGCAGATGAATTTGCCAAAACAATTCACCATACTACCTGTAAAAGTTTCAAGGACATCCTGTATAGGTAAATGCAATGAAGCATGGCATCCAGACATTACATATATTAGCAAAGAACACTCCCCTGTATGTATCGGTCATTGTGGAGTTATACATACTGTATATTATACATATAAATGTATTATGAATTTTCTTTAGGTCTCAAGGGCTTGCACATCAACCTTAAAAAGTACAGCCATATTTAATTGTAAAGTTGCATAGGCTACCCTTGCAAGTACACTTAAGTGTGCAATGATGACAAAGTGTGGCTAAGACAGTATAGGCCAAACTTTGTCAAGATACAAAGAAAGACATGATGGAAAACATAGATGGTTGTCTTAAAGATGGAAAAAAAAAAAAAACCACTGACACCTAACAAATAGTCTGTTTGAAAGTTTTTTTTTTTTATGTTGCCAAGGATGAGAATGGCACATGAACAGATGATAAATCCACAACATCTGTCTGGAATAAAGAAAGACAACCAATATGTCAATACATATAAAAGGAAACCACCGTACTACTCAGAGACCTTCTAAATACAAAATACAATAAAGATGATAGGTGTATTGATAATGTACTATATCACAGTCTGCATATGATGAATCATATTGATATACAGTATTGGACTATCATTTCACATTTAGCATGGGGTAATTTGTTAACAAGTCCTGCTGGTTTCAATTATTTTGAGTTTTAATGAATAAAAATTGTTGAGTTAGTAGCTAAATGGGTTTATGTTTTTATATGATCAACATAACACTGGTTGATCATGTTGGTTAGTGAAAGAAGACCCTAATTTTGAGCCCTTATAACATAAGCTTAAAAATGATACGGACTTGTATAATTATGGTATAATTATAGACAACCCTGTCAACTTATCAACTCATTAGCCATATCAACATTGGCATAGATGCATCAATAAAACCTTATGGTTTTATTTACATTCTGGGAATTGGCACAATCAGGTGGAGAAAACATTTAAAGACTTTGTGTCTGTTTGACATACTTGACAAGCTGCCCAATCAATGCCGAATTTCCATCTGGATCTAGATAAAGCAGATGTAGTCCAACCTGAAAAAAAGCATGAAAAAAGCTAAGTGTAAGTTGTCACATACAGACTGGAATTTTCTTTTCAAGGTCTTTTTTGTAAAACTGACTTTAAGAAACTGATCAGGTATCAAGTCATGAAATCTTATTTCTACAATGCCAGTCAATTATAATTATTATAATTAACTACAAAGTCATTTAATGATGAGATATTAGTCACAGTTACCTATCATTAGGCAACATTATAGCTGCAATAAGTTCCATAAAATCTCTTTTGAATTTACCAGGTAAATTAAAACATAATCTAAAAATGATCAAAAAGATACACAGGATATGCTATAAATTAAACCAAAACAGCATTCATTTGTAGTTATGCACCAAAGTAAATTATGTCACATCAGCATTCATTTGTGGTTAAGAATCAGTAAATTAAGTCACATCATTTATAAGTAGTTATGAATCAGAGTAAGTTAGGTCTCATCAACATTCATTTGTAGCTATGAACCAGAGTAAATTAGGTCACAACAGCATTTATCTGTAGTTAGGAATAAGAGTAAATTCAGTCACATCTGCATTCATTTGAAGCTATGAACCATAGTAAATTCAGTCAAAGCAGCATTGTAGTTATGAAGCAGAGTTCCAAGCAGGATTGGGTCTAATCACCTGGCTGACATTGGCCAAAAGCCAATATTAGTATCATCAGGTAATCATGGTTGAAAGATCTCAAGGGAGTAAAACAGTTGAGCATTATGAAGAGGCAGAGATAGCAAATTAATGTATCCCTTTAGGGCAATATATGATGGTCAGTCTGCATCATGTGCACACATTTTAAAGGGCTGAATATTGGGATTCTTCTGTCAAGTTTAGATAAATGTTGACTCAGTGAAATATTCAATTTACTAAGAAGGATGGTTGCTCTTTAAATTATAATTGGTAAAAAAAAAATCTAACAAACATAACTAACTATTCCCATTAAAATAAAAATTGATAAACAGAATCTCAAATGTTTAACTATATATGACTTGCATTCTATAAATAGTCCTTTCATCAGTGACACTCCTAAGACATGATAATGTTTAGGTCCTTAATTATTATCAGCATGTTATTGTTTCATTAATTAATGGTGTTTGTTGTTATAATCTTGTCCTTGTATATATATATATATATATATATATATATATATTATGTATGTATGTAATAATGTATAGCACTTTGAGATTTTGAAGATTAGGCACTTTATTCAGTCCACATTATTATTATTATTATTATTATTATTATTATTATTATTATTATTATTATTATTAATTTTATTTAACAATGAATTTATGAAATTCACTGAAAAATGTCCAGCTTTTGCTTCTTATGGCTCACAAAGCTGGGCATTCTTCAAGTCATTAAAAAAATACAGTATTAAATCATTACTAATTTACTATCCTCTATGTATGAAACCTTGATTGTCCTGATGAATGGGCTATTTCTTTTATGTTTGGTACAATTCTAAAGAGCCCTATTAAAACTAAGTAACTTTAAGCTGTTTACAAAAAGTAGAAATTAAAAAAAAATTAGTATTTTTTAATAATGGTGGAATTATGTGATCATATTGTTGTTGTTTTGGGGCTGACTACTGGCATTTCACGAACTGGATTTCCTTTATCCAAAGTTTTCTTTAGCAGTACAGTGCCTAAAGTCCAAAAAACAAAGCATTATTTATTTATATCTTGACATTTTTTTCCCATAACTATGGAGTCACAATATGATTTTTATATTTCAACAGATAGGGATAATAATGAGGGTCACATAGAATTTCTTCTTATCATTCAGTTCGAGACAGACAGACAGACAGACAGACTGAGACACAGAGCAAGAGACAAAGAGAGAGACAGAAACAGAGATAAATAGAGACAGACAGACAGTCAGACAGACAGAGAGAAAGCCTACCTTCCATAGGGCAACAAATGTATCCTTTGGTTCCCTAACTACAGCATGCAATATTTTGAGGACCTCATTCCATCTGTGGCTTAGTGCACATTCCCGCAGGATCATTAGCAGCCTGGGGACAATTAGAGACTTCTCTCCATCCAAAAGTTTCCTATCATCTCTGTATTGCTGGTATAGGGAATTTTCTAAGCAATGATAATAAAATGGTTGATGGACTTTAGGACTAACCATAGATGCAGCAATTCAATCATCTAAAGCATGTGCATATAGAACCAAGTATAAATAACTGTATTACACGAGACAAAGTTAGACATAAATATATAATTTAAATAAGAGAATTTTGGATAGCATATTAAGCACCCATCCAATGTCTAAAATTCCTCCATGAAGGCATTCCTAGGGATGGTTCATTCTGGAGATCATTGACCAATTCACTTCTACTTAGGTCATCACTTTAACATTTTGACTCAAAATCAAAAAGCTTCTTTCTTTCCCAATCTGTAAGTCATCCACAAACCTTTAAGGAGGTACATTGTTGAGAACTGAATTTTTTTTGCAAAAATCATTTTATTTTTCATTCACTCTGATCTTTACTTTTTAAAACCAAATAAGGTAATTCCTTACCCAAAGTGCATCCATCTATAGTTAGGTAATTGTAAATGCTGACAACTCTACTCAAACAAGATCAATAATAGATAGACACCACCATAACAATATGATACACCTCATCAGATGCAAAAATAATTAATACACAAGAAAAAAAAAAGACTTACTTTTCAGTAACATTTCTTATATGTATTTAAAATGTGCAGTTGATGTATACAACTTTGGAAATGAAGATCCAAAACATTTGCCATGTACTATGTTCCATTCCTAGCACCTCACATTACATGTATACTGCATTTTGATTTGGCTTAATCATAAGGAAAGTTAATGCTAAGCGTAACCAGATGTAATGAAAATGACCCGATGCAACCCCTTCATCTTGTCTGCCTTTAATGACATGCTGATTTCTGGAAGCATTTAAATAAACTCCAGTTTCCCTTACCATTACTTTCTTTCATGGATTCCACAAGTTCATTAAACCACTGTACAAATCCATGATGAACATCTGAGGAATCTGCTGAAGATCCTAGCAAATAGGAGGCCAATTCCCTCTGAAATTTAAACAACAATCAAGTATATATAAAATGAAAACATCATTCCATTATATACAAAAGTTGCATGCAGGCAGCATAAGCTTTTATTTTCAATTGTCTTGTTTTAATTGTAGGTATGACTGTTCTTGTAATTGTCCAATTTATAAGTGACAAACAGTCCTGAAAAATATCTAACAAACACTGTACTGTATATACTCGCTTATAACATGAATGGAGCTAGTCTCAATAAAAAAGATGGAAAATTTGCAATACATCCCCAATTTCCAAATATATTATAGAGAAAAGTCCATATTTGTGTATTTTTGTTCTAACCATCTCAATTTGCTATGATTTTTCCCTTGCTGATCAAATTTAGTAATGTCCATACAATTTTCTCTTAGAGGCCATGAAATTATTTCTAAGATCAGAAAGGCATAAGATAATAGTAAAAAACTGCAATAAAAGGCACAAAGAAATAATGAAATCATGAAAAATTAAAGTCTTTAGTCAACTTCTGATATATAGCATTTTGGTATTTTATTACTTTTTCAGACTCAAATTATATCCAGGAAAAATATTTGGATAGAAAAAAAATCCACCATGCGATGGTAGTCGAGGTATGCCCAAGTATGTAGGTCATGTGTGGATATGTTTCTTGAATGAATCAATACGTTGCTTACAGTTCCAATAGGCATAATATATTTTTTATTCATTTCGTTAAAGAACAATATTTCGACTTAACCCAATCCTGGCTTTCATCATTTTCCAGCCAAATGAAATGTAGGCCAACAAAACATTAAAAACAGGTCCATTTCCTTTGTGAGAATTTGAATTTATCAGAGAAAAGTCAACAGCATAACTAAAGTCTAACAAAAAACATTACTTTGTAGAAATTTGTTGTCAATGGTTGCCAGTTGTGCATTATATTCCTGAAAATTTCACATTCGTTACACTGTTACTTTACATCAAAACATGCTACACCGCACCATTAGTTAGGCCGTAAGACCCATACCCCCACCACACACTGGGGTAATGTGTCTTTACGTTATAGGACTAGCCCCTATGGTTCTATATGTCATACGGCCACCTTATTTTCAATATTTCAAACCAAGCACAAACAGTTATTTAATAGATAAGTGACTTCATCAACATAGATATTGAATAATAAATTGAATCGGCCCATAATTTGGTCTAAATAAATTATATTCTGAGTCTATTAACCTGTTTGTCTGACCCCCCTAATAATTTCAAAAATGGAAGCCTTTAAATTGATAAAACGTGCAAAAAACTCAGCCAATTCATGGATCCGGCGTGAAGTACAACAGTCTAAGATATAACATCCGGGTTATTGCATAGGTGAAGCCTCTCCTATCACGCCGAGCATCCATTGGAAATATTACATGCAGTGCCAGTTGAGCTGTTTACACGCTGTGCCAATTAATTTTTCAAGCATCAATAACAGTTGTGTAAATGGCATAGAATTATTTTCATCAGCTTGATAATTCAGCACAAATATCGATATAAGGTTAAATTAGACTTTATAGACACAGATGATTGTCCTTGCAATTTTCCAATGGCTGTTTGGGAAAACAACCATAAAAATTGTCACCACTCCAGTAGGCAGTATGGTGATCTGTATTTCTGTCTAATCGCCTCTACAGATAAATGTTGTTACATTGTATGAAAGAAAAAAAAACATTTTGTATAGCAAAATAATTTGTTTTAACATTAAATATAAATTAAAATATAGTCATAATGATATATGATATTTTCACAGATTGCATCCATCTTTAGTTAGCGAACAACATATTGTTATATATTTTTGTCATATTGTCATATTATATATTACATACAAAATGTAAATTTTT
Source organism: Potamilus streckersoni (assembly GCA_016746295.1). Taxonomy (NCBI): domain Eukaryota; kingdom Metazoa; phylum Mollusca; class Bivalvia; order Unionida; family Unionidae; genus Potamilus; species Potamilus streckersoni. The sequence goes on from JAEAOA010000314.1 coordinate 560,543, forward strand.
TTAAAAAAATATTTAATTTAAAAATGGACAATCGTTTTCAAAACTAAAATGTCAAACTGCATTTTTTAATGAATGTTCTTTTGTTGCTTTACTACCCAGTTCCTTTCTTCTAATTCCTTGATCACATCTGATTGTGACTATGTATCTAATCCATATAACTGTCAATAACATCTATTTAATAATAAACTTTTCCTGTCTCTAGGCATTTTTTACACCTGTGACTATGAAAGCTGACAAAAGTCTTGAGGCTTAAAACTACTTTCATTCTGGATGGATACACACAGTAATGAGCTATAAGCCACCATATAGTGCTTACATGCTTCTATGTGCAGATGTTATGCCTTCACAGTGAGTAAATAATGAACTACATCATCTTTGGGTGGCTCTTGCTGTTGCTGACCAAGACTGCATGGCAGGATATGAACATATAAACTTATAAGTTAATTCAGGAGATTCTTATATTAATATAATTCTTTATCCTTAACATTAAAGTCTATGAAGCAACAGTATTGAACATTAGATAAAAAAATTTTAACCATAATAATAAAGTATAAGAAACAAAAGCCCTTTCCAGTTTTCTGACAATTTTTGTCCGGGATATAGTAAAGAGCTAAGTAGTGTGTAGCAGATTCTCATTATAATATCAAAGAGTTCCTGTATTTAAATCATAAATTTAGCACAATAAATCATTTGCAGCTTACACATCTTATTTATTTTCCACGTTTTAGACATTTTTTAATCTGACAATATTGATAACATGCCCGTTAGTCTAACTAACTGTCTTTGAATAATAATCAAGAGGTTAATGTTTCACCTAAAGGGAGGTGGAAGCTGGCATATCTATGCAAGAGAGAGCACTCTTCTTGTTAATTACCCGGATATTTGGATCTACAAATTCATTCATTGATTTATATTTTCTAACCAGACTGTGAGTAGAATGGCCATAACACCGTCATCGTCTATGCATTTCATGCTTAACAGAAGTTTTCAATATTATAGACAGACATGTTTGAGACCCATTTCCAGTTCCTGGATAAATCCATTTTCAGGAAAGGGTTGTATGCGCGACTAAAGATGTACATACATATGTCGTGCTTCCGATATTTATAGTGTTAAATTAAGCAAAGGAAAAGTAACAAGCGGTTTCATTAATATGTTCATGTGTGCAAAGGAATATAATTCCAAACTCAACGTTATGGCAATTTACGGAATTATCTGGCAATTACCGAATAGGATGAATTACCTCATTATGTTGTCGGATGAAAATAAACTACTCCATATTGTATGGAATATGGCGCCGTGTTATATGGAATGTCCGTTCAGCTCGAAAGGTACAAGGGGATGCCAGTATTAGTGCAATTCTGGATAGAGTCATGTTAGAAATTATAAATCATTTATTCAATTGACTTAGTTCTGTGCACTTTTTATCACATTAAATATTTTAGTTATTGAAATCAGTAGAGGGATAAACAAACGGTATATAACGTCGGACTATAACAGTGGTCCGAATCGACCAACATATTGGAATTTAATCCTAAGTACAAAACTATTTAGCTCACTCACAGCTTTACTTTCTTGGCATGACAACTCTCCACCAAAGATGCGTTCATTTTCAATTATCTGTCTATCACCTTCCATTCCACACTGAACAGCTACCACTAAAGTGAAAAACACCGGAACTTTTATTGTTTACATGTTCCATCCAGGTGGCGCTCTACTATTTCGTATTTAACATAAAATTTTAAAGAAAAATAATTTCCCCGGATTTCCCCACTAGTTATACAGGCTATTTAAAAAAAGACCTTGTATATCTTAGGTATTATTCAAAAAACCTTTAATTCCCTTTATTTTGGTGTATGATTGATGGGTTATAAAATATACAACTTGACCTTACTTCAGATGTGCATCTTTCAAATAAAATGTTAGCTCCACTTGGTCATTTTCACATCCTGGACTTCAATGATAAATTGTTAAAGAGCTGATAACTTTATTTACATTTTATGTATTCGGTTATTCATTCATTGCAATTTTAGAAGCTGGTAGTTTGGCATAATTCATTTTCCATATTTTAATAGCTTCCAAGAATAGTGTACTTTAGACAAATTCAAGTTGATTTTTGGAGCTCAAGAGACCATTCATTTTAGTTAGCAGCATGCTAAGATCATTTAAAATTTCCAAAAGTACAATATCCAAACAAATTTCAGCCACATTATACGAAAGTAGCACATATAGCTATGCCAACATTCTCCCCACTGTGCATGTTTAAAATGCCAACAACTTCACTCTATAGACATCACTCTCTCAAAAGTACATAATAATTGGTATCACGGTACCAATTGTACAACCCCAGGTGGGCGGAGCTTAAGGTGTAGGGAACATTGCATTCAGAAATAAACCACAAAACTAGCTGTGATTGGTGCATTATGTAATAGTTGTACTTTCTGTTAGGCTTTAAAAAAAAGTTGAGCCTCTTGGCAACGTGGGAAATTATGTTAGTTCATATCTAGATCACATTGTGTATTTTTAAAGATTTTTTTAAAATGTGGTACATATGACTGAAAATGTGTCCGGTGTAACTAGATAACTCTTACCCCTGTCTAGTTCCAGCAGAGTTATCTCTCTTAAATGCAATGAAATACCTATTTTCGATGTTATCAAATTAACAATCTAACATTGTTCTCTGTAACAGTGTGTGACATGCATGCTGAGGTAGGATAGAAAGTATATTTATTTCGCAAAACATTAGCATTGCGGTCTATGGAAAAGCAATTGGTACCGTGATACCAATTGGCGAGTGCCACACCATCTAGATGGCGCTTATTGATAGTGTTTTATGTTTTCCCGAAGAAAGAGTTAACTAAGTCTGTGTTTGACAGATGCTTAACTTATTTTAAATTCTAATTCACGCCTCCGTCTAGCTTGGAAGAGCACACCCAGTCCTCTACATCTGTATTGACAACTCATCACAAACGTAACCAGTACAGGATATCCGTGTATTTTTCAATTCACCTGTATCTCACCGAAAAAAGGTAAGCAAGATAGCCAGTCATTTAATTTGGTTAATGTTCTTTGGCAAATGTTGTTGGTAAACGTTACCTGTAACAGCTGTTCCACTTATGTACCAGTGAAATATCTCTCAAGTTCCAGTCTTTCATAAGCAATGCTAAATGATACATGACAAATAGTAACTAGTATAGAGCAAAATTGGGAGTTTCATTCACCAAATTCGCTTTGAGTGTACGGTACATTTACGCAAATTTTATGCGTTTGCACTTTATGAGAAGAAATGAATCATTACTGCATAAATTTTTATTTTTGTATAATAGACCATGATGAAGGTGGTTTTGAACAAGAAAGTCAATATTATGATCAGTCCTTTTGTTATTAAAGTTTAAAATTAATTACTTTAGTTGCTAAAGTACACAGATGTTTTTCGAGCCTAAAACTAGCTTGAGCAAGCTCAGTTTACAAGGTGATTGGGTACATTTGACAAATCTGAGAGAGCAGTTATATTCAGTTAATAATACTTTATGTTCTGCAAGCTTTTTAAACTGCAGACTCACTTCCGTCCATATATTAGCACATTTATCAGAGCTCTCACTAGCAGTTCCATATCAGGAGTTATCCAATTCTAAGAATTACATTCAGACTTTTAGGAGTTAATGCTATTAATTGATTTTAAAGCTAGACTTAAATTACAGAGAGAAGTGACTTCTTTTGGTTAGAACAGGGAGAAGTGGGAGCTAAACCTGGAGAAGTGAGACCAAAGCAAGAAATGCGAAATTATATATATATATATACATTATCTTATTTTTGTGCTCCATTTCTCAAAATGATTTTAACAGTTTTAAACAATGCCTTATTTTCAAGTTTTTCAAGTTTAAAAATGTCATATATTTATTATCAACCCATTTTGTACATGTAAAAAATTATTCTATTCATGCTCATTCCATTCATACTTGTAGTATATGTGTGTTTGATTTGAGGTACAGGCAAATTGGCCATATGACTTAAAAGGCAAAGCGGAAGCTATACATTGTAATTAATTTTAACTGAAATCAGTAACAACTCTTGTAATTGAAAGCTGGTAAAAGTGCTTAATAAACTACCACTTATTTTATTTTATTTTGTACAAGTTTTGTGTAAAATTCCAGATAAAAAAGATTTATAGCATTCTTTGAAATAACCATTAATTCATATACACAGGAATAAATGCATAAGCGACTTTAAAACATACTCTTCGTCCTGATTTACTTGTTGTCAGTAAAACATTACTGTAACTATTCATAGACAATACACTGAAAAACTAAAGTAAATAAATAACTACACTGGACCTTTTTATCCCAAAAACGAAATATCCAAGAACATTTATTGCACCAAGAGAATGCGTCTATTTTTAGAAAGAGGGTTTTTCTAAATACAACAATTCACTTTCTTGCTTTGTTACAACAAATTCATTAATAGGACTACATATTTATGGTTGAATTATTTGTCTTATCTATTTACTGGTATTAACAATATAAATCAGTTAAATAGTATTTACTTCACTACTATATATCTCTTTAGTAATTTCACAAAAAAAAACTACAGTCGGTCAGGAAACAACCTTGACCTTGCAGATTCATTTCAAATTCCACAACAGTGATTGTCATGTGTTATTAAATGTTTATCTCTTATGAAATAATATTTAAACTTTGTTTTCATTACATTATATATTTTTCTGAATCTATTTGCCCAATTATTTATGAATACAGACAGTTTAATGATGTGGTATATCGTATTTGTAGCGATGTCCACCATTACAAGTTCATTTACTGTTTCAAACTGATTTTATCAAGAAAAACTGCAAACACGGCCGGTAAAATTTCCATTTATAAAAACAAGAAATAATTAGAAAATACTCTTCACCGATCACATTTTTTAAAATCAAATTATTATTTTATATTGGTGCATTTCACCTTGGATTACAACAGTGCCAGAACTTACTGGCTACTCGAGGGGGCATCACAAAAGTTATAATCTACAGCCATTTTATGTTCAAAAATATGAGGGCAAAATCATTTTTATTTTCCTAACAAAAGAAGGCAAAGTTTACCATTTTTAGGCAACTTTTTTTTGCCCACTTTGCCTGGTAGCGTGACCCCTGTATGATTCCAGATGACAAATAAATTCCTGGGTGGTGAATAAACATATCCAGTAGCTAGCAATAAACTCATTCTTTGAACTTACCGGCAGGATATCAAATACAAAGGTTATTTTATTGCAAAGCAAACCAGCCCTGGAAACTGACTTTGGATTCTTTTAAGTGTACTGATTCTTTTATTCTTCTTGGTGTTTTTTTTTTAAGCCAACTGTGGTTCCCTTATACAGGTATTCATGGGAATTTTGAAAATAGATTATAACAGTGAAAGCCAATTTTTCTGCCAGACCAAAAGAAGAGATATTACAAATAAGATAACAAGCCAAAATTAAGAGCTCATACCTGAATGCTAAATTATGGGTCTTTGACTGCCATTGTAATAGAAGCCAAGTGCCTGAGATTATCCATTCACATACATTTATATATGAGCATATATATATATATATATATATATATATATATATATATATATATATATATATATATATATATATATATATATATGTTGATATTCTGCCTAAATTTCTTCTGTTTATTTTCTCTTGACAATTACATGTATATGCTGTTTCACAAAATGGCTGAATGCATTAAAAAAATGAAATTGATTGTGGCAAGCATCACCAGCCCAAGCATATGTGAGAAAACACCAGTGTTTTTTGAATTGTTTGTTACAAATCAGCTTTGGATTAAACAAAAGCAGACCAAGATTACTTAATATTTACTAAAATATATAATGCAGTGCAGATTATGATATGTTTATAATTCATAGATATTTTTAAACTATTGCCGACATATTTGGCTATTTTGCCCTAAAATGCTATAAAATAAATCATCATGATATTACATGCATTTGGAACAATTTCACGACTTTTGAAAATTCAGCCAATCAGCAATGTTTCATCTACACATTGAGTAATAATTTAATTAATTGTATCTCCTCGATCATTGTTTCTTTGATGCATGTATTTCCAAACATAATTAGATCTGAAATTTACCTTAAGAAACAAAAGGGAAATGATAAAATACACATGCAGCAGACATCTATGATTCTGCATTTTTGTAAAATAAAGTTACATTGTAATTTGTGCACACTCTTGTATTTGTAAACCCTTGAATATTTTATATAGTGAACATGATATATTCTTAATAAACTAATCGATTAAGCTACGCTTAGGAACCAAATATAGAAAGAATACTAAATAAAACATGTGAATACCACTGTAACTTACCAAAATTGTGCATGAAAATCTGCCGCCTTTGCGGACCTTTCTTTTTTTAATTTCAGCTAGATTGACGTTAAAAAGTTGCATTTCTTAGAATTAAGTGGGTCAACATGTCACTTCGTACCAAAACTTATGCCCGACATAACCGGGTTATCAACTTAGCAGAGGTCAAGATAAGTGGGCAAAAAATAGCATAATAAAGGATTTTTTTTTCAGGACCAGACCAAAAATCTTGACATATGTGGGTTGTTAAAATAACCAAGGTCGATAAAAGTGGGTTTGACTCTATGTTGTAATTATTTTCTCCAAAAACACATTGTAATTAAAGAATTTTAAAAATTGCTTAGTATCAGTAAAAACATAAGAGTCATTAGTCATTTCATCGATGACAAAACTGAAACAAATACCTACATAAACTAGCAGCTTTTCCCAAATATATCCACAGATTGTGTATTTTTTTATATTTCAGACTGCAAGAAGATGAAAGCCACTGTAGGTGTTCTATGTATATTTGTGAGTTTGATATCCACCACCTATCAACAGGTGCCAGGGGTAAACCCAAATCACTATCAGCAGCAACAAGTACCTCAGCCACCATCGAGCAGTCACCAGCAGCCTCAGCAAGATGCAGGTTACCAACAACCTCAACATGGAGGGAGTCAGCATCAACCTCATTATCAACAACCTCAGACTGCTGAAGGGCAATATGTACATAAGTTTGGTCAGGAGGAAGTTCATGATGCAGAGTATGTCCACAGTTTTCTATGACTCAATACAAAATACATTCATTTTCTTATTTAAAACTCTTTTAACAATTCTTCATTGCAGAGGCTCTTATCTTGATTGCATCAAATTAATTATATTTCTAAATAAACAAACTTTTGGATAAACAATGTTCTTGCCATTCTGCCATGTTTTCTTTCAGTAGAATGTAGCATAGCATTTTTATAACTTTATAACAATAGTTATAGATTTTGTATGGCTTACTGTTTTGTACCATAATTATTATAAATTAATTTAAAATGGGATCATGTAACAAAAAAATGATAAGGAAATTACATAAAGTTTCATCTGAAATTATGTAAACAATCTCCTGAAACATATCTCGACTTTCTATGATAAGTCCTTCATAGGATTTAGATTGTGTGTTAAAATTTGAATGATATTGTAACACTATGCAGGTCTGAGCTTGCAAAACTGGATCAGTGCCATCTCCTGCATGTCATACCATGGAAGCATGAACCTTGATGGCACAGTGTGCAGCATGCCTGACTGAAACAAAACTGGAGTGGATTCAAATCCCACATTTGGATCAGCCTGGGTTAGCTATCATAATTCATTTCTGGGCAAGGCACTTTGCACCAAATGCCTAAGCACTAAATAACCTCTTTGTGTTGATGTGCCATTAAACACCAAACCATACACTAAATAATATGACATGTACCTTCAAGGAAGAATAATTTGCTTTGAATCTTTATTTGCCTAGGTTCAGTCTGGGTATCTGTGTACTAATAAAGTTCAAAAAAGATGTACTAACACACAAATTGTTCATTTTAAAACTAGACAGAAAAGAAAAACTTGGGTTTTTATATTTTGTACCACTGACATATAGAAATGCTTGTAAAGATCTGTTAGGAGTTTGCTTTTGGGAAGCAATTTTATATCTTAACCCCAAAATTGCAGAAGCAAGGGAAGTAATCTGTATGGTGTAAATAATGTTCAGTAGTCAAGGTTATCTCCCAGGATTTGCTGCTGCATCAGCACTCACCATTGTTATCTACTGGGTTTTATGCCAATTTACTGCAGCAAAAGCATTTTAAGCAGTGTACATCTCACCACATTTTGTATTCCTCTTTCTTTTTGATTGTATTATTCAGTTATGCTTGAGTTTTTGAAACAGAAGACATTTCTTATTGATTTTATTAGTGCAATTTAATTGTGAAAAAGGCTCTAAGAACTCTTCTTATACATTTAAAAAAAAATTATGTTATTGTTAAAGCCATAGAAAATCTTATGCATGGTTCTGGTTACCTGACCAACCCTATTTTTACCTGCCAATCCTAAAAATTTGTTAAAAATTATTTTTAAAAATGGGGGGGGGGCAAATTAGCAAAGGGATGTATCTGTTATCAGTAACATTTGATAAACTGATAGATAAAATTATTAATTTTCAATGACATTAAGATTAATTTTCATGATATATAAGGACTAAACAAATAAAAAATTTTATACTGGGGGCTGACTTCTGCAAAAAGAAAGATAAATAATGCCATAGTGTTTGTTTAAAAGATATGGACAAAAATGATGCTGCCAAAACATGTTCAGTTATCTTGGCTGGTCATCTGTTACAGACACATCAAGGAACATTTAAAGGAAGTGGTTGATAAACCAAAAGAACAGATGACAGATGAAGAATTGGAATTTCACTACTTCAAACTACATGACTATGATAACAACAACAAACTGGATGGCACAGAGATTACAAAGGCCATTACACATTTCCATAGTAAGTTGTATTTATTACTCATCTAATGTTTTGAAAGATATAGTTTCTATCTTGATTTTAGAATGGTCATTTTAGCTGCTAGGTTACCATATAAACATGCTGATAAGTCAAGTCCAGCTGCACTGGCAGATCTGGTTGTATGCAATTTGTTAGAAGTAATCAAAACAGCAAACAGCTAGACCCTGATCTGCCAGCATATTATGTGGTCTTTGCTGTTTGCTTTTGGACTGGACCTGTCAGCTAGTATATACAGTTCGTGTAATCAGACTTGAAATTATCTCCCTTTGTTAATTTGTTTCGTAAATATTTTGTGAGTACCAAAAGGTGATGTTCTCTATCAATCCATTTCTTTTCCTCACAATGACTATAGTTACCAAAGTTTGTGGACTGCTTGCACTTCGGGAAAGGAAGAAACCTAATGATTTGGGGTTAAAAAGGTCAAGGTAACTAAGAAGAAAATTGTGTCTGCACAATAACATTAGTTTAACATGACATATGACATATATGGAGCAAACTTTGTGGATGGCTTGAAGCTAATTTAAGGAAGAAGTACATCAACTTGTGAGTCAAAAGTCAAGTTCAGTCATTTAAGGAAGAAAAACTATTTCCACACAGAAATTTCAGGGCATTTTTACATCAATCCTAATTAAATCAGTTCTATTGTTCTTTGTTGAAAAAAAAAAACCTTATTGACAGCAGAGTATAAAGTAAGTCATGTAGATTCTGCACATCTTTTAAGATCTTGCACAAACAGGTGACCAGCTTGTTTAGAAAATTAAGAACAGTTCTGAATCTTGAGATAAAATTTGACATTTGTCTTAAATGTGACTTTTAAGTTTGAGTCTGGTTTTAATCTAACAAGGTTCACATGCTCATTAATGGTAATGGAAAGTTATTGAGAAATGAACACCTCATTTCAAGGCCCTGAAAGTTGTTGATTTTTTTTTATTATGGTCATTGAAAGTCCTTAAATTTGAGGGATTTCGCATAAAAATCAAATATGATAGAAAATGTAGCTTTTCAGTCATTTATTTTACACCAGGATTGGAAGTAGTTCAATATTTCCATCAACTACTAACCATTCTGTTATTATCAGAATCCTCGGAAAGTAATCAAACATGGTGTTTAGTGTCCCTTTTACATGTAGCAATTAACATAAGTATTTGTTCACTTAACCACTTGTTTTCAGTTAGCAAGAATGGTTCATTAGCAATGGTTTTTGTCAACAAGTGATCATCACCAAATTTCCAGAAAGTGCACACTAAGCAATAGCTAATTGCAAGAAAAAGACTTCATTAAGTTGCTGAGAAATGATGCAAACTTAAAACATAAAGCAAGAAAAACAAATATTGCAGGAAATGTCATTGCTGCTCAAAGAGGCCAAACAAAGAAAAGAAAAAGGAATTAAAACACTGACTTAGGATGGATTGTTTTGAGATTACATTTGAAATTTATGGTAAAGGAATAGGAAACATTTATGACATTAATGGACTGCCTTTTGATCAAATATTATTGGTTTGTTTGGACATCAAATTGTAATCAACTGGAGCATATCATTATGGCGGCTTGCCAAGCCGGTTGAAGTACTTCACTGTATTCATTGCTGATAAAGTATTGACATTTGTTTGGTTGTAATCAAATAAAATGGAAATATATGGCTTCTCGCTAAGCCAGTTTTCGGTGTGGGATCGTTTTATTGCAAATTAATTTGCTTAAATTGGCAAAATATTTCAAACCTCAAACATTTAAATTAATGGATCATTCAGAAAAAAAATTGAAATAGACAAAACACTCAGTACATACATCTGAACTTTTAAATCAAAATGGAGCAAAGAAGTATATTTTCTTTACTGTCTGTCTGTGTCTCTCTCTCTGTGTCTGTCTCTCTCTCTCTCTCTCTCTCTCTCTCTCTCTCTCTCTCTCTCTCTCTCTCTCTCTCTCTCTCTCTCTCTCTCTCTCTCTCTCTCTCTCTCTCTCTCTCTCTATCTCTCTCTCTCTCTCTCTCTCTCTCTCTCTCTCTCTCTCTCTCTCTCTCTCTCTCTCTCTCTCTCTCTCTCTCTCTCTCTCTCTCTCTCTCTCTCTCTCTCTCTCTCTCTCTCTCTCTCTCTCTCTCTCTCTCTCACTCTCTCTCTCTCTCTCTCTCTCTCTCTCTCTCTCTCTCTCTCTCTCTCTCTCTCTCTCTCTCTCTCTCTCTCTCTCTCTCTCTCTCTCTCTCTCTCTCTCTCTCTCTCTCTCTCTCTCTCTCTCTCTCTCTCTCTCTCTGTCTCTCTCTCTCTCTCTCTCTCTCTCTCTCTCTCTCTCTCTCTCTCTCTCTCTCTCTCTCTCTCTCTCTCTCTCTCTCTCTCTCTCTCTTCTCTCTCTCTCTCTCTCTCTCTCTCTCTCTCTCTCTCTCTCTCTCTCTCTCTCTCTCTCTCTCTCTCTCTCTCTCTCTCTCTCTCTCTCTCTCTCACTCTCACTCTCTCTCTCTCTCTCTCTCTCTCTCTCTCTCTCTCTCTCTCTCTCTCTCTCTCTCTCTCTCTCTCTCTCTCTCTCTCTCTCTCTCTCTCTCTCTCTCTCTCTCTCTCTCTCTCTCTCTCTCTCTCTCTCTCTCTCTCTCTCTCTCTCTCTCTCTCTCTCTCTCTCTCTCTCTCTCTCTCTCTCTCTCCTCTCTCTCTCTCTCTCTCTCTCTCTCTCTCTCTCTCTCTCTCTCTCTCTCTCTCTCTCTCTCTCTCTCTCTCTCTCTCTCTCTCTCTCTCTCTCTCTCTCTCTCTCTCTCTCTCTCTCTCTCTCTCTCTCTCTGAAACAACTTTACAGTGATAAATTTTCTGACCCTGAGACTCCAAAGAAGCAGAAAGATCATGTCAGCTCCAAAGAGAAGGGTCAATCTCAGAAATTTGTTAGAAAATTTAAGGATGAGTGGAAAAGTGAACTGAACATTCTGTGATGTATATCATTGGTATTTATGTAATATATAACTGTCATAGCTGTATGGGTGTATTTTTGCATATAAAATTATTTGAGCAGTTGATAATAGAATTTGTTGAAAAGTTGAAAATATAATAAAGTATGAAATAATCCTCTGTTTATTTCTCATACAAAATATATACAAAGTAACATATAGTTTGAAAGAAAAACACTTTTACAAAAATGAGATTCTATTTTTTTCTAACAAAATAATGTGCAGGTATTTCTCATTATCCAGCAGGAGACAGTAAAACTTAAACATTGTTTGTTTCCACCAATAACGAGGAATCACAGTCGTGGGATCATGACTGTCCAAAAGAATTGACTCTCAAGATTTTAGTTTTGACTCCAGAGATTTGGGGTCAGGGGTCAACTGACTCTTCAATTTGGAAATTGATTGAGAACCTTGCTGTTAAACTTGGATTTTGTTTAAATTTCATTAGTCCAGTAGCTAGCAAAACTTGATATGTAACTGACATTGTTTGCAAAGGACTAGTGAAGATTCAATAGGACCAATAGATTCAATTCAATTTCTCAATAAACTAGATATTGTTTGCAAATTTCTGAATCCAGCTTAGTTGCATTACATTAGGGGAAGGACAGTATAGGTCAAGGTTGGTTGGTCAAGGATGGATCAAACATTCTTTTGATGGCAATTTTTACCAGACAGCAGATCATACTACAACGTCCATCTAACTGTCAACCTGTTCCCAGTTTTGTTTCCACATAAATACCAGTTCTCCACAACTTTATGAATAGTTTTACTTCAGGTAATGAAGAAGCGTATTGATTTGGGGTCGAAAGGTCAAAGACTGAAAGAAGAAAAATTATTGCAGTTATAGACCCTGACAAACTTTTGAATGGTTGTAGTAATTTAGAAGCCTATTAATTTTAGGGGTCAGTGGCAATGTCAGTATGAAGTAAAAAAAAAATAGTTTCTGAAGAAGTCTTTTAGTTCTATACCATTGAGCTTATGAATGTTTGTGGACAACTTAACACTTAAAGCAGTCTCTTGATATTAGAATCAATATATCAATTAAGGTAAAATTAATTGATTAAAAACAATAAAATTAGGTGTTTTATAACGAATTGAGTTCTAAACCATATACCTTCTTGAGAACTTGTACTTAAGTTGGGAAGAGGTCTATTGAATTTGGGGTCAGAATGTCAACAGTTATGATCATTGTGATTCACAACTATTATTCTTATGTAAGTTCCTGACTAAATTTTTTTGGAAGACTTGCAGCTAGAGTAATAAAGAAACCTGTAGATTTGGAGGTCTGAAGGCCAAAGGTCATGGCCATGTTGCTAGGGGTGAAACGATATTCTTATATCAGTGTATCAATACTTTTGCAATACCAATACACATGTTGATACAAGATGTGGAGAATTGATTCCAAATTATACTTGCCTTCAATATTCAGCAGTTATGAATAATTATTAGTCATTTACCTTTTTGTTCTTTAAATTGGGAATATCTGTGAAACGGATGTCACAGGCTCGAGCAAATATTTTTGTCATTTATAAAAGAAACACCTATTGACAACACCCACTTACCCTTTTGTCAAATTAAAACAAAGTGATATGGTTTGTAATTCATCCTTCCCCACCCTAGCTGATTTTGTGCTAATTATCTTATCTGAGGTGCTTCTTCAGCGTAAAAGAGGCATACAGATAATTTCCCCATGTATAACAAAGTAGTATATTCCTATGCGATGTTGTGTTGGTTCATATCTTGTCTCCTCAAATTTAATTTGATGAAAATACTTTTAGTGTGACACGCAGTGGTAAATGTTATTTTAAATTTTGTTTGGTGATGGTCGTTTGTTCCAGTCCTGGGTAAACAATAACCACCAAATCTGAACATAATGTAGCTTATTCCATGTGTGAGACTGGAAGTATAGGCCAATCAACAGAGAAACTTTGTGCAAAAGTGGTTATTAAATGATCTGTAATGTAATTAAATCATATATGGGAAGCAAATTTGGAATGTCTCTTATATTGAGATATTTAAGAAATGACTGAACTTTCTGATGGGATAAATAAAATTATTATAGAATTGGCAAGGGTGTAGATTTAAAATTGCACCAGCTTATCACCTTGCAGAATTTCTTTATTATGTTTTATAGAACAAAGTGGATGTTTTCAATAGATTTTCTAATTCAATAACAAAAACAAGTGTCTGTGGCTAAGTTATTTGTTTTGCATTGGCCTGAAGTACAATGAGATAGATTTTGTTGGTATTCATTCCCACACCTAGACTTGTTCTAGATGAGAATTTCCTCACAGGAGAAAAATTGCACTATTTCTTCTGTTTTAAAGATAGCATCATATTGACTTTCAAGTTTAAGTGAAATTTGTAATAAGATGTTTTTAAAGCATTCATGCAGTGCAGTGCAAATTCTGTGAGATGAATTGTGCACTTGATCAAATGGTATATTCTGAAATGACCTAATGGTTTAATTAAAATCACTAACAACTAACAGGTAGTTTATTTGAAAATATTTTTGTTACCTTGTTATGTATGAGAATGACATATAAACATATGTATCTGTCTGTCTGTCTGTAACCTTCATACTGGAAATAAAACACAAATGGGCATAACCTACCACTGATATTCCTTCTAAAAAGGGAAGACCATCAAGTTGATACGTATATCATTAATGTATCATAGGCTATGTATTGTAGATCATAATTTTGCCCCTAAGGTAATGTTTAGTAAGAAAATAATGGTTCAGCACAGCAATAAGTTTAGTTGAAGCATACATACATTGACCAAAGGTCTAGGTTACTGAGACCTCTCCGTAAGTAATCTCCAGAGTCAGTCATGCCAGCACCTATGGAGAGTACACCTGGTAAGTGGAACAATAAGGACATGCCATTCATGGATCTCTTTTATTCATAGATTTATTACTTATTTGGAGCTAAATATTCTGTCATACCCAACTAGCACTATAACAATTAAAAATTCACATGGGATTTATCAGCATGTTGAACAGGCATCTATTTTTGCACACACACACACACACACACACACACACAGACAGCTTATCCCAGATGAAGCACCTATACAACCCATGTTTATCGTAAGATATGCTGCTTTTTCACTATCATATTCAAGGATTATCAGCATGTTGAACGGGCATCTATTTTTGCACACACACACACAGACAGAGTTTACCCCTGATGAAGCACCTATACAACCCATGTTTAGCGTAGGAAATGCTGCTTTTTTACTATCATATTCAAGGATTTTACTTGCTTGCTCTAATAAGTTATGGTATTGTCCTGCATTAATTGTTCATTGCTAATCATGCACTATATATCAACTTCTTAAAAATCACTAATCTGATATTTATCAAAATCTGGCATAGAGCATCTTTGCAGGAATGATTCTTGTTTTGTACATGCAACTCTTTATGGCTGAGTGAACTAAAGAACTCACCTTTTCTGATCATTGCCTTCTCAACTTCTGTCCCTATGGGTTTGAATCTCAGGCTCAGTGTATGTGGGTATATGAGAAAGCTTGCCAGTAGCTTGCCAAGAGCAGGTGATTCTTCCTGGGTTTTCCCACATTATTCCTCCACCAGTTATACTGGCCACCATGATAGCTTATCTTGTGCTGAAAAATGGCATTATGCCCACAACATGAACAAGTTTTATACAAAATTTATGTTAATCTGCCATAAAAAATGACAGCTATTACTATGAATTGATGAGGAAAAAAAAACCTTTAAATAATTACATCTCCAAAATGGCACAGGCTCATTTGACTATTCAAACAAAGCATAATGGCAATAAGGTCTTTGTCACATGCCCCCTATGGAATTGTCACTAACACTGAAAAAGGACAGACAATTTAAAGATTAAATAGCTCTTTGCTCCAGTCAACAAAATATAAAAATAATAAGGTGAAAAGAATAACAATTTAATAAACTTTATCATAATATTCAACAATTACAGGTCAATTTTTCAATGCAATTTCTTTCAATCAATACAAATATGTGTTCAAATTGCCAGTTATTTCATCACATGAAAATTTAAGGTTAGAGAGTTTCCTTCCCATGTCCCATCTGTTTCTCATCTGCAACTTCTGCCTTGTATCCCGATTCGGTACTTCCAGTACCATTGTTTCTCTCTCCAGCCCTGGGCCTTTGTACTACTGTCTATTCTCCTGGCCCTTGCACCTATGCACAACTGCCTATTCTCCCAGCCCTATGACTTCTCACAACTGCCTATTTCTACACACTCCCTATGTCTTCTCCTCTCTTTAGTCTTCAGGTGGCGCACTATCCCACCCAGAAAGCTTCCTGTGGATTAGAAGGGACATACAGTTTTGACTCTTTGCTCAATCACACAAGAATTAACAGTCTCACAGACATTTCCTCAGCATAATGGCAATTCAGTCATTAGGTCAACACACACACTTATATCTAAATATTCCATATACACTTGTTTAATAATAAAGGCTATAACAATAACATTATCACAACTTCTGATAAACATATATCTCTAATTCTTGATATACAAAACTATCAACATCAGCAATATTCCTACACATTTCCTACCTTACAAATTATAAATACACATACAAAAATGCCTAATTATATGTGCCAACAGTGCTTTACTCTGCATAATCCGCTACTATATATTCAAACACAAATAAGTACAAGTTTTAACACTACTCACTCTTTATTTCAGTTATGCTCCACAATCCAATATTATAGCAGATTACACCCTCCACTTCTATTATATCCTAACAGCTTGCATATATTAATCTTAAATATTAATAATTCACTAAATGCTACATTATGATATGTTGATAATTCAGCTATACATAGAAGATTAAATTTCTACTAAATTAAATGCACACAATAACGTATGAATCTTACAACACCTAGTTAGGAAAGTGAGACAGATTTAGGTGAAGATATTATACATCAGAAGCCATTGTTCCAACTCTCGTCTTAACTTCTTAGAACTATTGTTTTCCCTTTCTTTTCTACGAGTGCACATTTTGCTCTTGGAGTACCATGATGTTTCTTTAGTCATATCAAAACCTACACTGATTCTTCCAAAATGAATGTAACAGGATAATTTCTGGCTGTGTGAGAAACACACCCAAAATTTGACTTTCTTAATTCTGATTGGATTTGGATACCAGTGGTCTCTTTGAAAACTACCAGGAATAGTATTACTGACATGTTATAATGTTGGGTTCCAGTCTCTAAGCCTAAGCTGACCATTGATATCACTGGCTGATTGCAAAACAAATAGAGTTTCTCACCACCAGGGCAAGGTTCACCACAAACTTGACTGTGATGCAATGGTTAATTCATAGACCAGTAGTTTCTTGGTTTCAGAATTAATCCAAAGTTCTTTGAATTACAAATTCTGTCAGAAGACATTTGTTAACATAAGGGGCAGGAATTGTTAAGGTTCTCACACTTGACAGTCTTTCCATTTGTACTTAATGCTGCTGATCCATCATCAGATATGGTTACCATTTACTAAAATAAAGCAGCACAATGGTTAGTGTGCCAGATTCATGACTGGGTGTGGGTTCAAATCCTTCCATTGGACCAGCCCAGGTTAGCTACCATGGTGTGTCCTTGGGCAAGGTACTTTACTCCAATCACTTCAGCGCTGAATAACCTACTTGTGTTGCTGTGCCATAAAACACCAAGCCAAAAACTAGACTAATTTTGATTAATAGAATTTAACCACTGTGACAGAAAGCATTCTGGCTTGAAGAGCTTTCAAAGTTTGCAATAGTAAATGTGGTATGTCTTGGCTAGTGTTAATGAAAATAAAAAAAAAAACTTTAAATGAATTTGAATTTTACAGACTCTCCTGGTGCATAAGTTGCTGAGCCAACATAAAAAAGGCTGCCATTGCTAAAAACACTTTTGAAAAGCCACTTAGAAAATATTTGACCAAATTTGAATGATGGCATCCTGGCATGAAGGCCTTTCATGTTTTGTGTACAAATGATGTGAACCAGCCATCAAATATGGCTACCATTATGAAATATATAAAAACCTCTGAACATATTTCCAAAAACAGCTTAACAGAATTTGAACAAATTTAAAAGCAAACATCACAGCAAAAAGACCTTTTAAGTTTACACAAGTGTATATTGATTAGTGACACATTATAACAGCTGTTTGACAAACCTACGAATGAAATCTTCTTAAAAGCTGCTTTGAGCAAATCTGACAAAATATCAGATATAAAGGCAGGCTGTTGTTTTTTTACAATGATCAAAAAATATTGTCAGTTACTGAAAAAAGAAAATCTTAACACAGCTTCTGGTAAAAAATTTATGTTTTACACAATTTTGACCAAATGTTACACAAGGCATCCTTGTCTCAAGGTCTTTTGAATTGGATTATTGTAAACACCGAAATACACTGAACAAAACTAAAATGCACAGCAAAATACACTTGTATTTACATGTTCTCAGTGTATATATTGGTGTACACACAGGAATTATGATTTTGTTTTTGTTTGAATAGTATTATAAAACAAAAATAAATATGATTGGAATGATTTTGATACAAATTATTTACTTGTTTCCTTGTTATAGCTAAATTAATGTGATGGCATCACTAGGTCGTACTTGATTCAACAGATATGATTAATTGCAATCAATAATTTTGTTTAATAAATGAAATTGTGATGTCAATTAATTTTCATTTTCCATTTCATTTAACAAATCATTTTAATAATGAGTGGTTCTTAAAGCAAATGGAGTCATTTTTGGGAATAGCACTTACATGCCAGCATGCACTTATGGTTTAAATCAATATTTTGATATTTTTAAAAATGTGAGAAGATTTAGAAAGTTTGAAAGGATTTGAACTTTGAAGTCTACAATAGAAAGAAATTACATTGATTCAGATTAACATAAAACTTGGTCAGTACTGACAAGAAATCATTATCAGCATCTGGAATATATAAGATGACCCTTAATGAGCTAACAGCAGTCCCTGATTCATAAAATGAATTAACTCTCACAAGTTTGGTTATTATAGCTGTTCTATTGCAAACTCACAATTAATCATGTAAGAGTAGGTAACATAAGGGGAGTTGTGAATGCTGTAATTAATATACAATTAATTCAGATACAGATTTGTGATGTCTAAACACTGAAAAGAATCTCTTCAAAAACTCAAGCTTATATTTAACAAAAAATGATAATTATTGAGTGTACAATATCTAGCTTTGAAAGAAATTTATCATACCACTTCCAGAATGATCAGCCATTTATGATACCTGTCCAATCAAGTGTGACTGTTGACCATTTATTATGTAGCTTTAAGAAAGTTTTGTATGTAGGGTGAAGTTCTTTGCATTTAAAATATGCACAGTGGAGAGAATGTTGGCATACCTCTATGCTACTTTGATATAATGTAGTTGACATTTTTTGAATATTGTACTTTCGGAAATTGTAAATGATCTTAGCATGCTGCAAACTAAAATGACTGCTCCCTTGTGCTCCAAAAATCAGCCTGTATTTGTCTAAAGTACACTATCCTTACTTAGCAGCTATTAAAATATGGAAAATTAATTTTGCCAGACTAGACAATACCAGTTTCTGAAAGTGCAATGAATGAATTACTAAATATACAAAATGAAAAAAAGATATCAGGCTTTTTTTTTACAATTTACCTCTGAAGTTAGGAAAGTGAAAATGATCAATTGGAGCTAGCACTTTTTTTTTTATAAAAAGCACATCTGGAGTAAGGTTAACATGTATATTTTATAAACCATACTATACTCATCAATCATAAACCAAAATAAAGGGAATTACAGGTTCTTTGAACAATTCCTAAGATATGCAAGGTCTTTTTTAAATAACCAGTATAACCAGTTAGGAAACCCAGGGAAATTCTTTTTCTTTAAACTTCTAACCCTATGCAAAATATGAAACTGTAGAGCGACATCTTAACTAGGTAAAAAAAAAGAAATAATTCATATCAAATTACTCTAATCCTATTTTATTTTAATACTGTAATACTGTTCAAACAAAAAAAAATCATAATTCCTGTGTGTACACCAATATATGCACCAAGAACATGTAAATACAAGTGATTTTGGTTTTTCAATGTATTTCGGTGTTTAGAGTAAGCGTTTTTAATTTATTGTGGAGCCTACTCTTGTCAAAAGTGAGACATTGCATTTTTGGGGGTAATGATGCTGGCGGAAGATTGTGAAAGTAGAGACATTGTGGGTTTAATGCCATATTTCAGCACATGGTAGGCTATACATGGTGTGCAGTAAAACTGGTGGAGGACGAAAAACCAGAAACTCATGGGAAGCTACTGGTAAGCCTTCTCACACCCATATTGGCCAAGCCCAAGAGTCAAACCCACACAGACATGGGGAAAGTAGAGACACTATCACACAATTTATTTCATAATTAATACAAAAATTTCTTAGAAATTGTAGCACATCTAGTACAGATTTCTTGGTAAAATGCTCATTTTTGGCTTTTTAATAGATAAAAACCAAATGAGTATTATATGACAGTACCATGTTGGCCTTTTGTTGCTATATCAGTCCCATTTCATCCTGCAGTTATGCCCTTGTGATGTGTTTTTCTGTTTAGGTTGTACCAAAATATTTTTTTTGACAAGAACGATAGAATTGATAACAGTTTTTTGCACCGATAATTTTTTAAAGTTATCTTTTTGAGGAAATACAGATGCAAGATAAAGGCAAAAAACTGAGATTCATAAACTTTTTTTTGATATGAAGACTGGTTTTATAATATTAAAAAAGTTTGAGAAAAACTGTCAAGAGATGTGCAGTTGGAAGACTGGTTTTGAGATATTACAACTTATTTTCCTGTGGTGAAATAATTTACAGTTATAATCTTCCAAATTTTGATTATTTCCTGACAGACTTCCATTGAAATCTAAATTTCTATTTCAGTTCATTCTCTTTGATTAATCATAGATTTGTTTGTATTGAGTGCACTCCTAAGAGCATTTTTGTATTCCTGTAGTGTTATCAATAGTGAACAATTATGTTTATAATGAACATCCTAGACTACAGTGAGGGGCCCCTTGGGAGTTACACATTCTGGCCAACATCCAACATGTTTTGTGCTTTCAGTAATTAAAAGACAACCCCTGGGGAGAGCTAACAAGGTGGGCGGAGTCAAGGCCCCCATGGGTCCCCTCATATCAGGGTTTGTTATGTCAAAGACAAGTTGTGGTTTGAAGAGACTGTGTTGCTAAATGAAGAGAAATCAATAATTTGCCATATTTAGCCTCTTGTATGTGAAGTCTAATGTACAGCTTTAAGTACACCAGTATAGTCAGGCATCCTTAAACAAATTCCTGGTTTGTTCTTCAGCTACCCTGCCCTAGAAGTTTCAGTTGTAGGAAACACAAATTTGTAGGTGTTTTTTGCTTGCTTTATGATTAATAACAAATTATAAATTTTAACTTGGCAAGAAACATTTCACTAAAATCATGAAGATAAAGCCAGTTGCAGCATTTCTACTGGGTCTGATGCTGGATAGAAGATAGATATTTAAAGATGGCCTGTTGTCATCCATTATTAAATGCATAAGAGATAACTTGTATGTGGATTATAAGTTGGGACCACCAGCAAATGGTATAGACCCAGATCTGTTGAATAATGCACTGGCAGATCTTGGTGTATGCAGTTTGTTAATAGTAATCTGTCGAACAAGCAACACAAACCCTGATTTGCTGGCACTTTATGCAACAGAAAATCAAGGTCTACTTTGTTACAGGCAGACGGGACATATCAATTATGGTATATGAATGAAGATACTTATCTTTACAGGGGTGTCCAAAATATCTTCACATATTATGGTCAGTATTTGATTTATGTATGTCTGTACATATCTATCAAACAGGCTGAACTTAAACATGAATGTGGATGAATCATTTGCTAGACATATAGAAGCAGAAATGTATTGATAATTAGTTAATGGGAACAGATACCATATATACTCACTTGTAAGTAAAATTCATCTGCAGACTGCATGGACCCAGATCTGCTGCTGCATAATGCTCTTGCAGATCTGGGTCTGTGCAGTTTGTTGGGAGTAATCAGTAGAATAAAACATATGCCATGGTCTACAGGCACATTATGTTATGGTAGTTCAGGATATTTGTTGTTCACAGTTTGACTGTTCTTATAAATGAGTACATAGGACAAGCAGTCAGCTGGACAGACAAATTGAAAAAAAGTTTGCCAAAGATTCAGGTAGATATAGTCAGCTAAATTTGTCAGCCAGTTTTGAAAAATGTACAGCCAGTTTTTTATGTTTTATATATATATATATATATATATATATATATATATATATATATATATATATATATATATATATATATATATATATATATATATATATATAATATAATATAATATATATGCCTAATATAAATATGGAAAAAGCATTGAATCATATGGTTATTCAGTACATTATGCAGAAGGCAGTGAATATATGATGTTTCTTTGTTTTTTGGTATGGCCATAAAAGTGAATATATATGGTACAAAATAACTTTCTCAGCTCCTTGATTATGCATCAGTGAGAAGGTATCCTCATAACACAATGACTTAGGCTTTACCAGCATTTATGGTAATTACTTGCTTATAAGTCAAGTCCAACTGCAAATGACATTGATCATGGGTTGCCATTGTATAATGTGTCAGTATATCAGGGTCTATGTCATTTGTTTTACTGAATACTCAAAACAGACTGCATAGACTCAGATCTGCTAGCACGTGTACAGTTGGACTAGACTTAAAAGTGAGTTTATATAGTACTTGTGGAAAATCTGCAAGCTTCTGATGGAGTTTTAAAATTTACCTCCAGAGCATTCGGAGTGGTTTATGAAATGGTTCTTAGAATGGCAAGAATTGCACGAACAATTTTCATGATAAAGATCTGGAGAATTTTCTGCAAAAAACCTTCATGAGGAAAAGAACTCATCTGGTTATAACATATTTTTGTGAGCACTTCTCTTTTTTTTAATGTATGAAGTACATGGTTCCTGTATACTAAGGAAATGTTAGAAATATAAAAATATAAATAAAACAGTTTTTTACTGATTCAGCTTCTAAAAATGGTACTAGCAGCATCCTCACCTGGCATTCAACAAAGAAAAGGTTAGTGCTATCACTGCTCAGTTAACGTGACTGGGTGGGACATGATGCTACATGTCTGCAGCACTGCAGCATGATGCCTCAATGCTAGACATCACTATAAATTGCCACTCTGCAAACATTATAGTGATATGAGTAGAATTTTTAAAGCCACATTTGAAATCTTTATCAAAGACACAATTAATTCTTTTCATTTCAATCTTTAAGTGTATTGTTATTCATATGTCAACATGGCTTTATGGGACACATCCTTTCTAGATATATTTTATAATTTCAGGTGAAGAAGATGAAAAGAAGGAAGGTGACCAAAGTAACAAAGAAAATGTGAAAGTCATCACTGATGAAGAAATAACCAATATAGTGGACTTGGTGCTGAAAGAAGATGACCTTAATAATGATGGCTACATTGAATATGTAGAATTCATTGCAGCCCAAAGGAAAGCAAGGGGAAACTAAGAATGCTGCTCAACATGAACAGATAAGGAAAATTACCGAAATTGGCATCTGTTCTAAAACTGATTATTATGGGGAAAATCCTTTTCTATTATAAAAACCAAAAGAGGGGGGGTCTAAATATAAGAGGAATTAAAGAAAGAAATAATTTGGGGAGGGGTGGTTTGAAAATATGATGATTGATGATGTTCATTCTAATGATTTTTTTTTCTATAAATTTTATGAATAATGTATTTATGTGTCCTTGAATACACCATAAAAAGTCTTTAATTATTTTATGGAAGGCCCTTTAAAAATTTAGAATTGAGAATGGGGAGAGAGCTAAAATGACTGCACTGCTACCCGACAGTCAATCTTGAAATAAGAATCTGATCTTATTGAAGCTTTTTTGTCATTTATGCATTTGTATGATGTTTTTAGTTTGTATTATCATTGATTGATGTTAATTAAATTTTTTAGATACTCAAGAATGTAAAGAATGTAAAGAAAATATTTAAACATTGCTACATCAGCAAACAGAGATACACTATTATGAAATTCCTTTAACTAATAATTTGTATGAAAAATTTATAAGGTTTCTTAACAGTATTTGGTTTGATATTTCCAATTGTAATTTACCTGTCTGTTTTCTAAAGAGAGAGAGCATGTTTACCTCATGTGTGATACATAGTTGACACTTTTAATTGTTTTATTTTTGGCATTGGCAGTAACTTTTATGGTGTTAGTTATGTAGATGAAAGTAAGTTATTATAAATCTATATTTAGAATTAAAAAGAAATTCTCTATTTACTTTAAGCAGTATTCACAAAGGTGGAAGAATCTCACAAAAGGAACATTTATAAACAAAAAAATGTGTGCACATAAGAGAAGTTTAATTTCTTTAGATATTGTTGGTTGGACCTTGCTGTCAGGTTCTTCATAACACTGCATCTTT
Organism: Potamilus streckersoni; assembly: GCA_016746295.1. Taxonomy (NCBI): domain Eukaryota; kingdom Metazoa; phylum Mollusca; class Bivalvia; order Unionida; family Unionidae; genus Potamilus; species Potamilus streckersoni. Next base: position 584,901 of record JAEAOA010000314.1, read on the forward strand.
GTGCTGTATTCATATACATTTTCTGTAGCATCAATTTTAAGTGATTTATCATTGATTGTTAATTGATCATTTGTATGTGAGGATGGTATTTCAGGATGAAGGTTCATGTGTATGTATAGAATAAGTTTATTTATTGTTTACCATTTTACTTGGTATTTGATAAAGTTGCATATGTTTACATTTCAAATTAGTAGTATGAATGTCACTGTACAATGCTTACTATTATGTATCATATATATATATATATATATATATATATATATATATATATATATATATATATATATATATATATATATATATATATATATCTGAAGCCTTTAAAAAAAGTTTTGTTGATCATTTTGTCATTAAAAAAAATTCTTATATATAACTGTAAAGTTAAAACATTGAAAACCCTATATCTGATAAATCCAGCATGGGAAGGGAAATCTTCATAAGATTAGCATCATATGGTACCATCCCAGGTGCTCCCTAATCCTAGCTTTGTACTTTCAGCAACATAGCACACTGCCAGATCTGACTGATCACATGTGTCCCTTATGTCTAGCATGAAACAGAATCTCCACTTTAAATTTTTAGCATTGCTATAATAATAAATACTATTGAAGGCTTTGTTTCAGGTAGAAGTAATCACTCAGAGATCAATTGGAAAATAAAGATCAACAGGCCAACAAAGTATCTGTCAGAGCTTTATTAAATAGTTGTTTGACAGTAAAAATAGTCAATAAAAAAAATTCCAAGGCAAAATGGCTACTGATTAAGATGTTGCACTGCCAGAGTTACCACAGATCATTAAGCATAAGGCAATCAGGATGTAAAGTTTAACCCCACAAATTTTGAAAGTTTCAACAGCTAATGATCATGGGTGAATAAACATTGAATGCAAAGTCTTATGCGTTATTTCAAAACTGCATGCATAGGAAAAATTTTGTCAGTCCAGGTTTTTCAGATTTTCAAAAAGATTAGACCATGTTGACCTTGCAGAAAATATTATACACATAAATTCCTAGAAAGCTGAAACTGTGGTAAACAGCAACAGTCTTGATATTGTGTTTAACAAAGTGTCAGACAAGGTAGATAAAATTATTAATATGATAGTTCCATATGTCTAGGGCTTTTCCAGTAAATCATACATGGTACCCATAGAAGGTACTTTTCACCAGAAGACTTTTTACGATTTCTAGTTGATCCTATAGGAAAATAGTGCCAATGTCCAATATGGCATACACAGCTGCCAGCTTGAAAATCTATCACTTCTACTTCTTAACAAAAAGCAATATTTCCATAGTTTTCACCAGAATTCTTATGATGTCTAGTTAGTCCTAAATACAGATCATGCCACTTGCGGTATAGCCACTAGTGACCATCATGAAAATCCTGTTATTGCTACTCCTCCTAAATGGATGGTCATATCAATGTGGATTTTTACTGTATGACTTTTTACGATAACTAGCTGTTCCTAAATTAAATTGATGATGCTCAGACATCCAATACATCTTGAAAATCTTGCTGTTCCTACTTTTCTTAGATGGTGGGTCATATCAACATTGTGCTTTCACCAAAAGACTTATTGTGGTGTCTGATTGGTCCTGACTGCTGAATGGAAAATGAGATGAATCTGATAGCCAGTATCGCCACCATTCCTCCATCAAAATGGAAAGTCTACTAAATGGGGTTTACATTAGAAGACTTATTATGCTGTCTTGTTGTTGCTAAAAGAAAATGAAACAATCTCACATCCAGTATGTGCATCACAGGAGCAAATTGGAAAAGCTTGTTATTGCTTAAGAATACCAGAGATGATTTCAACATTACACAGTTAAAAGGAAGAAATTGTCTTATCTTGAATTGCTGGAAACTTTTTAGCCAGATGAGTGTCAGTTCCATCATAGAACTCTTGTTTAAATAGTTAGGGAGAATAATATTGAGGCATGGAAGGATAGCACTAAAACTGTAACAACAGCAAATATACAACCAAACATAAAACATTTTAGATTACATTTAACAATTAAGTATATAAATGTTTTCTTGCACATTAAAAGATAAAACTTCCAAGTGGTAACCACTTCAGTGTGTGTGTCTGCTTATTTATATATATATATATATATATATATATATATATATATATATATATATATATATATATATATATATATATATATATATATATATAATGTGTGTGTGTGTGAGAGCCTAAAATTTACCAAAATAAAAAAAATCCAAAAATATCAATCTCCTCTTCTGATGATATTCCAGTTGTTTTAAGTGTTGATGTTAAGTATGGTTTTTACTGGATATCAAAAGCCTACAAGTCGTAAGCATCTTTGTGAGTGTGTGTGCTTATGAATGGACTGTAACGTGATCTTCAGTACAAAATATTTTTTGTTTTACAAATGCAGAACTATACTGCTTCCCAGCTGTTTGCGAGGTTGACCATGTGAAGTTTACATTTTGCCTGGGAAACCCAGGCTGTTTAAGAAATCCAATAAATCTGTACCTGTGACTGAAGTTTTGTAGATCTAGTAATATCCAAAGAATCTTTTAGTATAGCTTGCTATATATAAATAAGAAAATGTACATTTCATTATCATGCTTATCTGTACATGTTATAGGGTGCATAAGTTCCACTTTTTCTTGTGTTAGAGAACTGGGCAAAAATTGATTATAGATTATGTGCAGGTTTTGCACTTTTTTATGTTTATTTTACAGATAATAAAACATACATTTTAGATCAATTTTATTTTTGGGAATGTGTTTACCAGCAATTTGAGATTGTATGGATCATTTTGATGCCCCTTAATATTGTAGTTTTGTTTTTGCCAGTATATTGAAATAATACAGAATTATAGGATCAAAATCTTGGGTTCTACCAATTAAAGATTATTTCAGCAAATTAAGTATTTGTTGTAAGAATTTTAAAATTTCTATGAGGGATTACCTAATAGAAGACCAAAGCCATTAAATAAGAACAATAAATTTACAGTATGTGAGTTTAGTTTAGTATCTAAAAATATTTTTCTCTGTATTGTTTGATTATTAAACTAAATTTTAGATTTCTTATCTCCTCAATCTAGAAATTATGGAATTCATAAAGAAACTATGATAATATGATGAAGTGTCACAAGGATCAAATGCTCATGCATCTTCATTTTTTTATAAAAAGCTTTTCTTGGTGATGGTTTATTATTACAAGCTGATTGATGTTTGGTGATGGTTTATTATTACAAGATGATTGATGTTTCCCTGTTGATCAGTTTTTTATATCATATTCAATCATAAATTTTATTTGAAAGCAATTGATGCATAAAATCAAAATCAGAAGTTTGTACTAATATTTTGGTAAATTATAGATATTTTTTTAAATCAGTGCTTTTTACTTATAAAAGAATTATGAACTGTATTTAAATGGGTTTTTTTTAATTAAAACTGATTATTAGGGTGTGGAATAAATGTATTTTTCTTTATTGCATGGGTAATTGCAGAAGATGAATTATATGCTTTTCAGTCCTTTATCTGCCATTGCTGTTAGATCAGGGCCTATGTCGGTTCTGCTGATTAGCCCAGGCAATTTGCACAGACCCATATCGTTCAGTGCTTTATGCAACAGCAGATTTGGATCTGTGCAGTTCGAAGTTGGATTCAAATTATCAGCAAATATGGGTGGTAGTTGATTTTGGTGTATTAAATAGTTGTCCTTGCTTATCATAGAGTATGTCTCCCTCGATAAGTTCAGCACACTTATGATGAAAAAAATTTAATGTTGGGGTTGGACTATGAAAAGTTTGGAATGTGCTTATAATCATGCACAGCTAACTCTGGGGTGCCTAACAGAATTGCATATGAATTGTTGTGTATATTTTGTTTTCTCAGTCCCAGTGCTTCACAAACAAGGCTTGGAAGTCTTGATCCTATTAATGCACTATATAGTCAAAGCAAGAATTCTATATTTATTAGAAGTAGTTGCATATAAAAGCAGGAATTCTATATTTATTAGGAGTAGTTGAATATAAAAGCAGGAATTCTATATTTATTAGGAGTAGTTGAATATATAAGCAGGAATTCTATATTTATTAGGAGTAGTTGAATATAAAAGCAGGAATTCTATATTTATTAGGAGTAGTTGAATATAAAAGCAGGAATTCTATATTTATTAGGAGAAGTTGAAAAAAAATCTATTCCAGAAGGAAAAATAAAAAGTATGGTTGGTTAGAAAATGCTTATTTTAATTTGTGTTGTATGTTTATAGCTTGAAATGGTCTGATCATGTCATAAGCATTGTTCATCCCACCTGTTACATATGTATACAGCTACAGAGTTAAACTTACATGACATTTTTATTTCTGCATGGAATTTGCTACAAAAAATAATGTATATGGTGCATTCCTAGAATCTTTTTACATGATCATCTACATTTTTTTTCTTGTTGTTATGTAAAATGTAAGACAGATTTATGTAATGGAGCAAGGTACAACATTCCATCAGTTTTCTTTGTTCCTTTTTAATTTTACTTTGTACCTTTTTATCTCTAATAAATTTGTGAGTAACAAAGTCTGTCTGCCCTTTTATTTTACCCTTGAATGAAAAAGACTGCCCTTGTTTGTTTTTCCCTTGAACAAACAAATCATATCAGTCAACATAAAAACAGTTATTACAATGGTGATAAAATACAAGTGTAATAAAAATATGGTTATTACAATTATAATAAAGTACAAGAGTAATGGATAGTTTTAATTGGGATATATAATTTGTTTGATATAAGAAAGTAATATAAGGCTCCCAAAAAGTTTGTTTTGCATGCTTTGCTGCAGCCATATTGCATACAAAATGCTGTTACAGTTGGTATAAAGGATATATCAAATTTCTGTTTTCAATACATGCATTCATTTTACATTGTATTATATATTCACAGCCATGTTTGTTCTTTCTTAGGCATTCAACTATGTACATTAAAAAATCCAGATCACTCAGCTATCATAATTTTGCCACTGAAGATGTCATTTTATATTAATCTCAATACTAGATTGTTTTAAAATATACAACACAGATGGAGTTCCCATAATATTTGTATTTTTTACAGTCTAGTAATCTCTGCCAGAGTAGCACAGCTCGACACTTAAAAATACTTGGATAACCTCCATTTTTGTGTATTTATTATTTTAATGAATAGTGTTTAGCTGTTCTTGTCACTTAGACATCCTATCTGCTGTAGAGCCATTTGTGGCACCATGGTCCAATCCATTGAAAATGATCAAATTTTCATTTGATTTCTGTAGACATACTACATGTAGTTACATTTGATATGATTATTTTTTTTTATAATTTTCAGTTTTCTCACCTTTTTACCTTTTCCATTTTAGAATTTTTAACATTGAAAAATTTGTATTTTAACCTTTACTACATTGTTATATAATATGGCAGCTATTAGGTGGTTCAGCTATGACCTCCTCGCTTTTGATGGCTTAGTTTCTATGAGGATGAAAATTTAACTCAATCTGCATCATCACAGCATTAACATAAAGTACTGTGGACTTGTAAGTTCCCATTAAATTTTAATACATTGTTTCTTAAAAAGCACCAATGTAAAGGAATTATATTACACTCAAGCTCCATCGGAGTATATTTGTCTCATCCACATATTAACTAATAAAATGCCAGTATTTTACACTTAAAAGTAAAATAACTCGAGGATGCATTTAGCCTTTATTTTACTGTGCCTTGAACAGATATTTGTTTTAAAACAATGAACACCACATTAAACAGCACAAAACATGAACCTAAATAAATATCTTATTTATATATACAGTATAGCTTATATGTACAGTATTGCTTATATGTACAGTATAGTTGATATGTACAGTATTTGGCATGTTAGACTTATGACATGATTTATTATACTACTTTGTGATGGTTGTGAAAAGAACAGAATATTTACAGAATAAACTACAAAATATGTGCATGGTTGTGGTAATTATTAGGTAATAATTGAAGCATTTTTCAATATGGAGTAATAATGAACATAATCATTCCAAAGACAACAGAATTTATTTCTCCATTTGTGTAGTATTAGTAAACATAATCATTCCAAAGACAATGCACCAAAACTCTCCAATAGTGTAGTATCAGTGAGCTTAATTATTCTGAAAATACAGTACATAATAAGGCTTCAGCATTAATGTCAGATTATTTGTTTCTATGAATCAAATGTGTCTAGTAGTTGCATTTTTGCTAGGACTAATTCTAAATTATTATTTCATGGGGAAAGGCAGATATTGTATCAAATTAAATGCTAGATTTCTTAAATATTTTATCATTTCAGTACGAGCCTCTCTGCAAATGACACCATGCTTGAGCTTTAAGGCTTATGTCTAGCAATGCCACAAACATTTCGGCCTGAAGAACCACTTTTTAAGTAGGGATTCTTCAAAAGGATTAATTTTGAAAACTGGTTTTGAAAATAATTTCATAAGCACTTTGTCAACGCCCTCAAAGATGAGGCTTGTTTGTTTTTACTGTCAATGTTTTTTTGACAGTAAATTTGTTTGCATCCAAAAGGTTATGAATTTAAATCCTAGTCAGATAAACCCAAGTCAGATGATGTAGACAAATCACTTTACTCTAGTTGCTGTTGTTGTTCTGGGGCTTAACACAATTTTTGAGCACACGATATGTTTTACATGGTGGCCAGTATTAATGGTGGAGGGAAAAAAAACGGAAATCTGGAAATCCGTGGAAAGAACCACCGACCCATGAGAAGCTACTGGCAAGCTTTCCCACATATCTACATTCAATGAATATTAGACTAAACCCACAAAGAGGTGAAATGGCAATGATCCGTAATGGAGATTGTAACGGAGATGAATTTAGACTACTCTTATTGCAGTGGCATTACATGACATTAAAATTGTTGAAATGCTTTTTGGCTCCAGATTAAGCAAGTATTCATAAGACTAGAAATTTGAAAAGAAAATTTCAGTTCATCATAATAAAATTTCAAAATTTTAGTGGAAACTATACACGAGCATAAATATAATTCACTTGGATAATTCTTAGCCATTTGGATTTAAATTTTGTGCTGTGAACATTGATTAGCGCTGGTTTAAAATTTTATATTGTCATCAATTTGAGTTATGTGTTTACATTTTGTTTTGCATTATTAACATCTCATGTTCTCAAAATTGCATGTGATGGTGTTTATGTAGTGTAAATGGAACAAACTAAATGCTTATGCAATTTATTACTGTATATACTAACTGCAAGCAACAAAGACCATGATCTGTCATAGTTTAATGCACCTGCAGACCAGGGTCCATGTTGTTTGTTTAACAGATTACTCTTAACAAACTGCACAGATCCAGACCTGATGGCTCATTATGTGATAGAAGATCTGGGTCTGTACAGTTTGCAGTTGTATTCATATCATGAAAGAGTATATATGGTAAGCTACACAAAATTTATACTACATGTTCTACATATGAAAAGAGATAGAAATATTTGCTGTGACATAGTTCTATTTTGTTTCTTAACCTCTTAAAAGATGAAAAAGTGGTACAAAATGCAAGCCAGTACATAAGAGGTTATAAAGAAATAGAATACACATATTTAAATTGCAAATTGTTATGTTCAGATTGACTATACAGAAACAAAATACCATCACTCAATAACTATATAATTATGTGAACTATATGACAAAGGTAATGGAACCATAGAACACAGATACTTTTCTCATCCTACTCATACATAAGCAAATTCTCTTTAAGATTGCCATGCACGGATATCTTCTTGTATCCAATGGATTCAGAGTTTTTTGTAACTAACCATTTTAAACCCACAGCTTTTTCTGCAATATTCAAATACCTTTTACTTCAATAACCTGTTTACAATCAATCTTGCAAACAAAAAATTGAGTTGTGAAAGTTTTTTTAGTCTGAAACTTAAAACTTTTCATAACTTAACCATTACCACAATCCTACTTGAATTCACTTTTCAAGTCAATCCATTGCCCATGCTTGCTTATAAGTCAAACTGTTTTGCAAACTGTACAGACCCAAATCTGCATTTGTATAATGCACTGGCAGATCTGGGCCTAATGTAATTTGTTAGGAGTAATTAGTAGAAGAAAGAGTATAGATCCTGATCTTCCAGCACATTATGCAACAGCAGATTAAGGTCTATGTTGTCTGAACTTATGAGCAAGTTCATAAGTAGGCACCACATTTGCATGAATGGATGTGTAAAGCAACTTGATATGATGATTCTATGCCTGATACTGCAACATGTGATTCCCAAGACCTGGATGGGCATTGTTCATACGAAGTGCTGTCAGACTCTTGTTATACCAGTCATCCTCGTGTGTTTCCTAAAAAAGAACCATGAAAATATTTTATATTAATAATCAACATGACATATCAAGACTGGATAACAAAAAGTTTTAAGTTATAAAGAAATGTATTTTTTTTCAGTACGTTTTTATAAAGATGTTAGCACTTTAATTATATATTATTTGTTTATTTAACTAAATGTTCTCTATCATATACTCATGTATTCAATATTTTACATTAAAAATGACTATACAATTTAAATGCTCTTTGATAACAAAATTTTACAGCATAAAAATTAATCCATTATCAGGCATGAATTGTTTAAAAGAATTATATCCTTTAAAAAAAAATGCCATAATTATGTTATTATTAACTTCCTTCATATACTTCGTCAGACTAGATTTTGTAAAAGCTATATTTGTTTGAAAGATATGTTAATATTTTAATATTGAGAATTAGTAATGGGACGAACCTGAGAAAATGGGCCGTTGGCACTCACCAGGTTGTAGTCTGAGGTCATGGGGAACTGCTGTATCTGGCGCGGCATGGACATCGCGTTGGAGGAAGGCATGGTGTTCATGGGGGAAAACTGAGCTACAGGGTTGTAGGCGGAGTTCATTTGTGGGTACCGGGACATAGCCGTGTTCATGTTTCCGTGGGTCGGATAGGCACCGTAAGGCCGGGTGCTGGTCTGGTAGATATTTCGCATCATGCCGTTACAGGTTGGGATGACGGGGGATAATGATTTGGCCAGTTGTTTTTCTTGTTTTCTATACTTTGCTCGTCGGTTTTGGAACCAAACCTGGAAAGAAGTAAATAATAATGCACGGATTTGAGATTTTTTAAAATATATTTTAAGCATTCAACATCAGACAAGTAACAAGTAACATTCAAATAACAGACAACATCGTAATAATTTTTATTCATTTCCATAAAGTGTGTGTGTGTGTGTGTGTGTGTGTGTGTGTAATTTCACTTAATTTAAATTTTATGGGTAAGGAAATTCCAGAAAGTTAATTATATTTTCATATGAAAGATGTAGGGAAGTCGTCACGTTTGTATTTTTTGAACTAATGAGGTGTGCTAATTGCAGTTAATAATTAATGTGTGTGTGTGTGTGTGTGTGTGTGTGTGTAATTTGGACTGTTAACGTAACTTTAACAATTTTTCATTCATATCGCTAGGATTTCTGAGTGTGACAGTTTATGGTGACGTCTAGCACTGAGGCACCATGCTACAGAGTAGCATAAGGTCCCTTCCAATCACATTACCCTGATAACGCTAACCTCTTAATACTGAGCGCCAAGCGAGGCAGCTGTTATTACAATTGTCATAAGTCTTTAGTATGACTCGGCCGAGGTTCGAACCCGTGACCTCTCACGTCCGATGCGGACGCTCTAATGATATGGGACACCGAAACGGTATGTTAATGATTAGAAAGGCAACGTGTAATTTGTTGAATGACTTCTTTCGCAGAGTTCATGGTCTACCCTACCCGTAATGTGCTCGAAAACATACAAATAAAAGTGATTTAATTCTGGCGCGTTGCTAAAAAAAAAAAACCCTCAGCCTTCTATGTCAGTCGTCGTGTTTTTGCTTTTAACTGTCTTTATTTCTTTCGTTCTGATGTAGCTTAGTATAGGTCCGCGGAAACCTCTTTAAACCAAATAAAAATTAACAATTTGTTGATAATTTCCTCTGCAGAAAGCCACGAAGCAAAGAACCAAATAAACTACAAATAAACATCACTATGAATAAAGTGTTCAATAGGATATCATTAATTTCCCATATGCAGTGCACCGGCATTCATATTAGATGAAATATATCGACTTTCTGTAAATATCTTCATTCTTGTTTTCAACTGAACTGCAATTTTTGCGTGCAAGATAACATACATTTCATCAATTAATGTGTAAAAATAAGTATTTTCATCATTATCACAGGATACTTTTCATCCTTTCAATTTGGTTTAACTATTTCCTTTCGTGGACATAATCATTTAATCCAATCAGATTATTATTTATAATGTATTACAAATTGCGTTCGAAACATAATATTTTAATATTATATTTCGAACGCATTTACAGCAATATTTCCATAGCACCCCATATTCTGTTTGAATAGGCTTTAGAAACATAGGCAAACCACTATTCTCTAATAAAAGAAATAGTAGCAACGGTGTCTTTCTCCAAAAACGGAATTGCTCGATATGCCCCTGGTCATTATTTTCAGCTACAATAAACCCTAATTTAAAAGATTCAGAAATTCAATATGCCTATAATGAGAATTGAAATAGCCAATTTAAGGCTTTCGAAGTCTTCGGCCTCGATTCCTCTGGGAAAGAGATCATCAGCCAATTCACCAACTAAAGGTCTTTACTTGCTTTGTAAAACCTTCTTCCACGACAAAGTGTTTTTAACATTTGCATATACTCTAAATGTCTTCTAGGATGGCTTCGTCGAACCATCACTCGCTGTCATATGCCGAACAATATGTATGACCAGTCCAATAGTGATGACGACCCTATGTGTTTTGCAAATATTCTCGGTACTCGTAAAATCAAAAACGTCATTCTAATTTGGTTATTACATAATTAACCTTAGACGTACGAGATATTGAAAACACCCCATCCCTTTTAACTTTTTTATTTCAGATGTCGGCAGCCATCGCAAAATTGCTGACACTGAATTGTAATTTTGTGACATCGAGACAAATACAGGAAATGAATTAGAAGTACTTAGTTTTCACTATTATTATTATTATTATTATTATTATTATTATTATTATTATTATTATTATTATTATTATTATTATTATTATTATTTTCCAAGACACTTTTAACATACTATTGGCTATATCATAACAAGAATATGGGAGCTAAGTGCATTTACCAAAGACATTCTTGGGCAGTCGAACAGGGTTGGGTTGGGCGAATAGCAGATTGAATCCCGCTACCCTTAGATTACCGTCAGACGCTCTTTCAGCTGAACTACTGAATCTCCTTACCGTCTCCCTACTACTAATTATATATGTTGTATCCGTCTTTTGTACAATATCGTTTATTTTTCCAAATTTTCATTAGTTTATATGAAAAACGTCTCTTTGTTTGAACACAAAAAAATGTTTCAGAGAAACTCGACAAGGTCATTAACATTTTAAGTCTTGAAGAGGATATTAGTGTGACTAAAGACACAAGTATGAAAACAGCTACTGAGATGAGTGACATAGCATGCAGATATATGCCTACTAAAGTTCCTTTGGGTACTAATATCAGAAGAATCAAAGTGTACAATTTCCCAACTCAAAAAGAATCATAACTTAATGTGATCGTCATTTTACATAAATGAGGTGTATGCTGAGTATATACTTTAAAATCCACTCCTTTGCACTGCAATCATCGTCACCAATACATTTTCACTCGCATTCTTCGTTATATTCTATGTCGACTTGAGCAAACATTGAATCTTTGCCGTCCTAAAAATGCTAATTTTCTTAACAAGCTTACACTGTGTGTTGCACACAACTTTCGCCCTACTGCACACCAAATCTACATACTAAATTTTCTCTGATGATGCTCTGCGACACAGGATTGATTCCAGTATCTCTTCCTAGATGACGAACGCTGTTGATTTAAAGAAGTTTTGGGGTCGACGTTAATCAACACTCCTGGTTCATTCCAGACATCTGTATCAAGAAACTCTTACACTTGCCTGCTTTCCTTACCAGCGGAATTGATTTCAGTAATTATTTCATTGCACTAACATGAATCCGAATTCCAAGACTGTGCTAAATGAACCTAGAGGCTCAACCAACTTTGCCATCTTTAATTTGGCGTGCAAGTCTATAAACGCAGGAAAAGCTATTTCCATGCCATTTTCCCTCATCCTCTATTGCTTTTAAAATTTGCATGCAGAGAACACTGGAAAAGAAATCACGAAGACTATGGAAATGGGAACTAGACGAAGGTCTATTCATTTTGAAGACCGTCGATGTAATTGAATTATTGGACAAATCGGTGTTTCATAGTTGTTGGGATATCATTTCGAATTTCAATTAATTCTTTTGTAACAAGCTCCATCATACAAGTTAACAGTACAAGTTTGCCACCTGCCTCAAATTCATTCCATGAATCCCCAGACTCAAGTACTTGGAGAAACACTCACAAATAGTCATCGGTTACGCACGCGATCGACACGTGCAAGACTTAAACATTATTGAAATGCAATTGAATACAAATGTTATTGCCTTACATTCCAACGAAAGGTTTTGTCGTTTGATACTCATGCATTGGATTTCTGTTAGTTTGGTGCTTGTAAGGGAATTGGAATTGTTAAGCACAACGTATAAATTACGCCAGGGCTTAAAATGGGAAGAAAATCATAAATGGTCGCATAACCCAGTATATCAATGAAATAAGTATACCTTTAATACACAAAGTTTTGCAGGTGTGTAACGAGCACACAAATCTAAAGAACTGTGACCAAAATCTGCCTGCGCATTATTCAAAAGTAGATCAAGATCTACATTGCTCGCTGGCAATGATATGTAGAAATAGTAGAGCAGTCTCTGATCAACCGACTGATCTGGGTCTACACTGATCAGAATCAGATTCGGTTTCAACTCAGATGCATGCAACAGACTCTCACTACTGAAACCTTGGGCAAATGAACAATCAAAATTGTGCGATGACTTGATCAGAACACTGTTTCAAAAGAAAAAAAGAAAAATTAAAATCAATATTAACACGCATCTAATTTTATTTTTTTAAAAATCTATTTATAATGACACATATTTCATTATTTTGACTATGTCTTGTTGCTTTTTTCATGAGGCATGTAAATTTTGCATTGTTAGTCACAATACAATCATGGAAGTTCAACACGAAGATCATGTCACATTTATGCTGAAATAATATAAGATACGGACTGCATCGCTTCATTATCACTCATGATCAACAAATTTACAAAAACTACGAAAATGATATTTGATTAAACACGGACAAAAATATGTTTTTTAAAAAAGAGAATTGTATCGTAAAATAAGTTTTAATTCATTTCAGGCTCGAGGCAAAAGCATTAAATCGTAATAACGAATAATAATAATAATAATAATAATAATAATAATAATAATAATAATAATAATAATAATAATAATAATAATAATAATAATAATAATAGGCACCCTAGAAGAGTGATAGTACTCCTAGATTGTTAAAAAAATTATTTTAAAATTTCCCTTCTAAATACACTGGTTTCGGTACTAACTTCATTCTTGTGCTTTAGAGAGAAAAAAGTGATATATATCCCGATATGTCAATAAATGAAACATGAATTATGTTCAATCATACTTGTAAATAAAAGAAAAATTATGTTGCGAAAATTAGCAAGTTGTTTTTATTCCAGGCATTTAAAAGTCAAATGCAAAGAAATATCTTGTAACTTTTGTATAAAAGAAAATGTGCTTCAATGTTTCAAACAAGGAAAAGGTGATTTGCAATCATTTTTGAAATATAAATTTGACAACAGCTATTTTCTGCATTGATGAAATTTGTACACTAAACTAAATATATTTCACGAAAAAATTAGATTTCTTTCTTGATCTGAGAAAAGCTAAATACAGTGACTTAAAATTTGGTTTATTTTCAAATGACAGTAACCATGTAAGAGTTATTAAACTTTCCAACAGATTTCTTACGATGTTATGAAAGTAAATGTATCAATTTATCTATAAATCCATTTATCTAACTACTGATCTAACCATCCATCTACTTATCTAACTATATATCTGTCTCTGAGCAATCTATCTACCCATTTATCTTTATATATATATATATATATATATATATATATATATATATATATATATATATATATATATATATATATATATATATATATATATATATATAATTTTAATTTATGTAACATTAGATGGATTTAATTGTGTCCAAAAAAGAGTTTATTTTCAATTTGATCTGAACTATTGATTTTGTTTTTATTTTATTATAAAAAGAACTATATACGTAATTAAAATAGTATCTACATGTATAAGTTCATTATTAAGAACATTATTAATGGAAGTTAATGTTTATTTGGGTCTAGGCCTAAATTATTTCAATACTTCTTAAATTTACCTCGTGTACCTGACATATCATAATTTTAGTAATAGACATTTTAATAATAAGTAACATTTTATTTTGCAAACATTAAAAAATTAATAGAAGGTTATTTTCCATTTGGCAATGCTTTTTCTTAGAAAATGTTAATTTTGGCCAGACGTAAGTGGAAGACTACCTAACCTTGTTATTAGAAAGATTATCCATTCGTGCTTTAAGATCAAGCAGAATCACTTTTGTTTCATTGTTTTGTCAATAAGTTCATTGGCTGCAATTTATTTCTTTAAAATTTTTTAATTTAGTGATTATTTTCTCTGGAAAGAAAGACACTCATTCATATAATAATATTCTTGAACAGAGATATTCACTGGGATTTATAGCGAATTCAAACTGGAATTATGCTACTGTCAGTACCGGACTTACAATTGTGCTTATGTGTGCTTAAGCACAGGGCCCCTGTTGGCCAGTGGGCCCATCTTCTTGGCAAAAAAAATAAAAAATAAATTTAAGATGAATTTTAGTAATAGACATTTTAATAATAAGTAACATTTTATTTTGCAAACATTAAAAAATTAATAGAAGGTTATTTTCCATTTGGCAATGCTTTTTCTTAGAAAATGTTAATTTTGGCCAGACGTAAGTGGAAGACTACCTAACCTTGTTATTAGAAAGATTATCCATTCGTGCTTTAAGATCAAGCAGAATCACTTTTGTTTCATTGTTTTGTCAATAAGTTCATTGGCTGCAATTTATTTCTTTAAAATTTTTTAATTTAGTGATTATTTTCTCTGGAAAGAAAGACACTCATTCATATAATAATATTCTTGAACAGAGATATTCACTGGGATTTATAGCGAATTCAAACTGGAATTATGCTACTGTCAGTACCGGACTTACAATTGTGCTTATGTGTGCTTAAGCACAGGGCCCCTGTTGGCCAGTGGGCCCATCTTCTTGGCAAAAAAAATAAAAAATAAATTTAAGATGAATTTTTCAAAAGTAAGGGGCCTCATAACATAACTAGCATAGGGTCTCATTTGTTCTAAATCCGGTACTGATTACTATGTTTTAAGAATAGGCTAATGAACCAAAACTCGACACAGTCCGCCACAGGCACATAAACACGTTGAATTTTACAAAACGTTAGTTTTCACTCTTTTCTGTTACTTACTAAAAGAGCTTAGACTCGTAACAATATATATATATATATATATATATATATATATATATATATATATATATATATATATATATATATACATACATACATACATACATACATACATACATACATACATACATACATACATACATACATACATACATACATACATACATACATACATACATACATACATACATACATACATACATACATACATACATACATACATACATACATATATATATATATATATATATATATATATATATATATATATATATATATATATATATATGTAGGGGTTGGGGTCTTATGTACCAACGTTTGGAATAGTTATGTTTTATCTAAAGGTGTAACTTGTTTGTATGCCAGCATGGATACATATTTCTACCCGTAATTTATAATGTTTGGTAGCATGACAGTATGGATACATATTTCTACTCGTATTTACCATGCTTGGTAGCATGACAGTATTGATACATATTTCTACCCGTATTTACCATGCTTGGTAGCATGACAGTATGGATACATATTTCTACCCGTATTTACCATGCTTGGTAGCATGACAGTATGGATACATATTTCTACACGTAATTTACCACGCTTGTCAGCATGGAAGTATTAACAGAAATTATGTGTGAAAATTACATTTCCTGAACTTCAATTTAAAAGCTTTAGTTTTCAAAATTTTAGACCATGTTTGTAGTTTCTGGACTCTCGAAGTGGTTCTTCATTTCCCTTTGAAAATACTGATTTGCATGTGTAATGAGTTTCCTAGCAATACATGAATAGAAACTACATCTCTTCTATACGAAAGGATTGGCAGACCCATGCTAAAGAATAACAACTATTCTCTAACATTCTCTAAGGGCTCGAGGGAAGTGGAATTTTGATTAGAACTGACGGAGTCGCTAATGGGTAAAGATCGCGGACTTGAGAAGATGTTACACTAATGGCATATAAAAATTCATTGACAGCAGAGAAAGACCAAAAACGACATACTCAAGCGACATTTACAAAATTCAATTTGAGACTTCCCAGTAGCGCTGTTACGCTGGGAGATTGAAAAATCTCGGGCACAGCTAGGCAATTTGGTTATCCTTGAAAATGGTGGTTAAACACGTTTGAATATTTCCGTATTGATTCCCTATTTCTATCATGTTATAACATTAATTTTGAGGAATTGTTAGTGCTGGATGTGTGAAAATTACTTTAGTCTCAATTCGTATCTTCTATTGAAGGACAAATATAATTGTCTACAGATACTGCTTACTGCGGGCTAAATACCTGCTTGATTCCAATGTAATTTTGTTCTTGCAGGAACTTACGTAAAATTTGCATCATTCGCTCTCCATGACTCTTTTTAAACTGTGAAGTCTTATCAGAAAAATAATGTTCCGTGTGTTGTATATTTATATAAAAGACCTTCCTTATAACTTGACTTTCGTGAATTAATAGTTTTATCTTTTTATGTTTTAGTACAATATGACTATGGATAAATTAATTTTCTTTTGTTTCTATCACCACGATGTATATTCGTATCTTTCTTTTGTCTCAGTATTATAATACACAATTTTTAAGGCGGTTTTTTTTTAAAATAGGCAAGTCCTTCATTTAAGCCTCAGTTAATGTTTTTGCATGCAAAGTTGAATGGAATACCTCCCCTCACAAAATATCCACTAAAATTAGCTATCCTGTACAATTAAATAGAAAATAGTCTAGAATAAATGAAATTTCAAGCACCATACAAATTATGCACACACTGTTGCATTGATTAAAACAAACTACATGTAATGCATATGAGAAAGATAAAAGACTGAAACGTACCGATGAGGTAGTTCTGGGGTAAGATGCTGACTGTAAAGAATATCATTGTCTGGTTTAACTAAGAATTAACAAGAAAAATTGGTATAAACTATATTTATTACATTAAGTTTATTTCAGGATTTTTTTGTTGTCGTAAACTGAGACATTTGAAAGCTTCTATACAAAAAAATAA